>MU968367.1:70902-112772 GCA_034641835.2 Pinus albicaulis
GAGAAGAATACGCTTGGGCAATGTTACAATAGCTTTAATAGGTGGGGTGAATCACCTGTTACCATAAAGATTAAAAAATTTACATCCATGATACCCTTTTGTTACAAGACATGAAATTATTGTATACGGGCAACAGAATTGTAACCACAGGTGTTGATGCGGTGTGCGAAAACAATAAATAACAAAAAGATAATAAAATGAGGTTAACGAGAAAAACGTAATCCTGAATAATCATGGTAAGCACATGTGCCATACAACAAGAACACTCCTCTATTACGGGGGGTATTAACACAACGTGCACATGTATCCTTATCGCAATTTCTTCAATTCACCCACTAATGGACATGGTAATTTGTCTTATTCATATCACTAGAGGGACTGCAAGTGGCATAAGATTTTCATTATTCATGGAAAACCATGGGGGGTATAATTATTGATCTACTAATACATGGAAAACATAATAGTTTGTGTTTTTGAGGGACAGATTGATGCCATCCACGCTGTAACCTCTGAACATTCATCTACATTCTTAGTGAGATGTATCCTCTGTGAAGTTCTTGGCTATTAGATCTATTGAAGTTCACGTAACTCTTGATCACTATGCTGAGGATATATCTCAACATAACTAATTCTTTCTAACAAATAGGTCTTTGAATCATGGGATTATAGGCACATGTCTTTATTTTATATTATGAGGAGGACCATGTGATTTACCCATTTTTTCCATATAGTGCCTGTATAAGCTTTCAAATATCTCTTTGTATCATATTTTTTGTATATGAATACATTTATTAATATATTTATACATTTTGTAATGTTCTCTTTCAAAAATTTCAATAAATTCTTTTCCTATTTACAACTAGTAAGCAAGGGCATTCATTTGGAAGAACACCCTCTTTAAAATATGCTACGATCGATAGAAGACACAATTATGCAATGCCCCGATATTCAACATTCAAGAATTTGACCCTTTTTACGTATGATTTGACGACCGAAATATAAGAACATGACCGATCATCTGATTAAATTACCTCAATATTGTTGAAAAGAGCGGCTGAAATTCAAAATTTTCTTTCACATTGCACAACTTAACATCATTGTCCCCAATTGAGCATGCTGGTGGCCACTAGGTCAAAGAGAGGGTGAGTGGAAGCAGATTTTAGGTTTCAAATAAGGTATGAGTGATATGAGCATCATACCCTTGCTCATCATTCCGAAATTCATCTAATAAAATTTCACTCCATACGAGTAATATCTTGTAAGTAATCATCGATACCAACCTCCATTTTATTTCTAGCATTTCAACTTGCGATGAAGAACTACTATTGTTGTAGTCATTCCAATTTTAATCTTTGGAAATATTGCAAATTAATAATTTCCTTCAACCATTATTTGTATGCTTCCTCTACAATTATTTTCTTAATAGTGAAAACTTATATCAAGCTGGCTTAGTAGTGGGATGCTCAAAGATAGGTCGATGTTATCATCACTAAATCCTAATTTCAAAAACGAGTGAACGTCGTCATTGGTGTAGAATATCAATGATATTAACCAAAACAATAAAATTATGATTTTCAAAATTACATTATAACAAACAATTATTACATTGTTTGTTGAGAGGTAAATCCTACGAGACGAACGTTCTGGCCCGGTGTGGCGACGTGCTGTAGCGCGGCTCCTGGTTACGAATGAAAGACTTGGGATAAGAGCCTACACCAACGAAGTTGCTTGTAGATGCGAAGAAGAGGCCCGCCCGTCGCTTCAGCTTTAAGCAGGTACGATATTGCCGATCCTCAGAAGTGGATGAACACACACGAAGAGATGAACGAGATACATGCATAGGAACATGACGCATGCGTAACTAAACATCGGTAGAAAGATATTATAGTTCACCAATGGAAAAAGGAGTGGGAACCATAATCATAGTCATCGCAAAGCAGTAAACGAATAGAAGTTACAACCAAGTTCTGACGCAGCTTCATATGAACGGGTCTCCCGATCGTCCACGTCTGCATAAGCTACTTGAGGAAAGAAACCTCTCCGGAAGTCTGCGCAATATTCTCGTGAATGAGCCTTGAAAGAAGATTCTGACTCGGCGCAGGAGCAAAGGGCAAAGCTTGACACTTCAGAAACAACACAGATGAGCAGCTTATATAGATGGGGGAAGAGGGTGTGGGACTCTCTGTTATGGGATTAGCCACATCAACAAGGAAGGTTCCATGGAGGTGCTTCCATTGTTCCCTTCCATAGAACTCCATGACCAAACCTCCCAACTCAAGATAGGCGGTGGTTTGTCGGTTGTTGAACTCAGCACGCCATCCATGTTCGCCGGTCACGTGGGTGGCGCGATTGTGTCCACGAGCGCCCAGTCGCGCCGACCTCTTTACGATTTCACGGTTAGCGCGAACGGAAGGCTGTGCCACTGATAAAAGAAGGCCTTTTCATGGATTTTGCAAGGAGATGTCTCCAAAAAATGAAGCTCATACTCGAAGGGTACGTGATGATGTTTTTAAAGGCATGGCAAGTCCTGGTCTATGAATATCATTGTGCGGGATAGGAAAATGGTTGGGGCAGTGACCTAAAATTCTTGTATATGGTCACCCCCTAAAGTATGAGGCCGAGTGAGAGGGTGAAATGCTGAGCCTGTCTTGAGCCGGCAGTGGCTGGCAGAAAGATGAGCGATATCTCAAGTACATGATGTGGTATGGACGCAGCCATCAAGGCAGGTATGCTATAATACGGATCCCGAGTGTGGGCGCGGCCAAGCCAGCTGAATCCAATCAAACGAACGAATGTGGTGCCGGCCATCCCGACTCGGTGAGTCTGCACAATGATAATAATCCCGATGCCGGCACAGATTCTGAGACACAATCCGAGGGTGTGCCATCTTCTCGACTTGGGCGCAAGTACAGGGTCCGAGCATGTGGACGCGGCGGGCGCGAACGTGCAAGCATCGCGGTGGGCGGCAGTGGCCGTTGGGACGCGGGGCGACTGCCAACTACGACGACGAGCGCGGGTACTCGGGTACAATCTGGCGTGCGGTGGCTGGCTGACGTCGAACACCCATGAGAATCATTCGATCGGTCGGCTGCCTCTCGTCGGTGCGACGAACGCCGTGAGGCATGCGAGGCTCCCAGGCCTGCCCGGGGAACACGGACCGCTTTGGGTGGTTGAAGTCGACGAGCTGACACTAGTCGAAGGTAGACGCGTTCACATCATCGACACGGGGCAGAACAATGTTTTGTGGTGGGACCCATGAAAACGGGAGGGGAAAGGATGTGATATTTGCAGAGTCAACTTCTCTTGAACCGCAGGCAGCACGACAATGGACTTGGCGATGTCGAACGGCATCAGCGGATCCAAGGTCATGGCGACGAGGGCGTTGAACGGACGAGAGGTCAAAGATTACCCAAACCCATGGAGGCAAAGTGAAGCGAGCGAAGATGAGATGTCCCCAACCCGACACGAATACCGGGACGGGTGCCATGTTCGAGAAGCGACATCTGTGAAAACGACAACGACGACTCGTTCCATTTTCCCCACATTTAAGCGAGTACCCAATTGACATGGCCGCAAGCTTGAAGGATAGCATGTGCTTGTGATATAAGTCCGCCCCTCGGCGGAAATCCCGCCTGGTGCATTTAACGAGTCCTGGGAAGAGAGCACAAAGGAGGCGTCATTGCGCTTGGTCAATGTCATCGAGGGTTTAACGAGTACGACAGGAAGAACTCGGCGTCTTTCATGTTTGGGGATTTGAAAGAGCAGTGAAAAAAGCTCACGGAGCCACTGCGTAAATAGTTTCCAGATAGAAAAAGGTAGAAAACAATATCCGGGAAAACACTCCTAGTCGCGATGACAGAGTATTCCTTTTGCGTAATCGATCATTGACCCGAAAAAAGGACATTCCAAAACCTGCGGTGAATGTCGATTCGCATCATTTCGCGAAGATCGGCAGCAAGGCTGGCGGTCTTTCACGAGAGTCGAAGAAAAAGCTGAAATGACTCAGGCCTTGACTTTTAAAACATATTTAAAGGTAGAAAAAGTATAAAATACAACTCGTTTTCACCTTTAAATGCATGTACTACACGTGCTTACTTCAACAAGCAATAAAATCATTTAAACTATTGCAAATATTTGACAAAAAATAACTTTTAGCTCATTTAACGTCGAAAAGTTATAAATATGTCTAATGGTGAAAAATAAAATTACTTTTACTATTTACCTTGTGAAGCAACGATGGTCCATTTGGAAGACGAGAATCTTCGACAGTTGCGACCAATCCGAGCAGCAGGCATCTCTGCGTGCCCGCTGACGAGTGAGCGCTCCTTCTCTCTTTCTTTTCATGCATTTTTTAATGATTTCCTTTTAGAAATCAACTCGTAAAGACACTTTTGAAATTTTAGGCCGGGCCAGGTAGCGCGTGTGAAACACGGACCCGCGCCCGCGGCTCTTGCCAAAGGGGCCCGCGCCCGTAAGCAACATTGTCGACAAAACGATAGCGACGCGCCCGGAGACCCAAATTTTCATAAAATTCTATTTATGCCAAATTTCTTGAATTTTGAAACTCACAAGGATCTAATCAAAGGTTTTCCCGGACTGTGAGAAGCCGCGGATAAACGATCGAATGGCAATCGAATGGAAGAACGAGAACAACGGAGATGAGGACGAAGGCCATGCAAAACCAAGCGCATGAATACACGAGAGGCCCATGCCCTTGCGTTCTTCCTCACGCCACATGCTTACGAGCTCGGCTGAGCTCCTCCAATATCTGATCAACCTACCGGACAAAATGACCAAGTATTCGAGAATACGAAGGGCCGAGGTGTTGGAGGTGGAGGTCAACACAACATTCTTTAATTCTTCCAGATGTCCAGAGTCCAATCCTGTCTTGTTGGGAAGCGAGACCCATCGAGAAAGAGCCTGAAAAAAACAACAGCGCGCGGTGTCGCGGGCACAAGCGAGGGCAGGGGAAGTAAGGCCTTGTCTCAACCTTCCGATCTGTCGCGGGGTTGTACTCCACACACCATTACGCGGGGCTGTTTGGATCGCCGCAGAGCACGCGCGAGCTACAAGGCTGTCTGCGGCCTCGAGGCCATGGGTCCCCGGCCATGCTGATTGAACGCTGCCGGTGATCACGATCAACATGAAAAGGCGGCTAAAGGTGCAAACGAGAACAAACTGAAAGCGATTGAGTGTAGTTCCATCTTGGTATCGTTCGACCCCAAAACCGCATGCCAACCTTCCGGGGCAAGAGGCCCTCGCCCGGCCGAGTACGCTGCCACGAGAGCGAGAACGGCTGCCATTGGTGGCAGCCGATGCCCAGGTACGGGCGGGCAGCAGTTGTCTGGGCGGGTGCCCGGGGGCAGCTACGAGCGTAACATCGTTGTGGAAGATTGGCCTAATCGCCCGGCTTTGGGGGTGAGATCTCCCGCTACCGAAGGAACGACCGGGATGAAGAGCGGGTAAGACCTCATATTTTTGGTTTTATTTATATGTTTTTTATTAATACACACTTGTCTGTAAAATTATATGTACGTACGGATATGAGACACGAAGACCGGCCAGGATATCCCTATCTCCCGGAAGGACACAACTCGCCACGAGATCCGGAGAGAACGCGGAAGGCAACGATTGAGCCTAGAGATCGTCCATGGGATCCAGACTATGCCGTCGGATGTGCGGAAGTGGGTGGGCGCCATACGGTGGGAAGTTCCAAACAGCTCCCCAAATCTGCAGGCGGCTAGTGCGTGGAGTGACGTGCTGTCATGACCTGTCTTGATTAGTCTCTGGGATTTATTTCTATTTTTGAGAGACACGGTGTCTTGGGATGTGATAGGAACAATTGTCACTATTTTTGGGGCCTGTGACACCGCCTGTCTCGCGCACGAGTATCTATATATATATATCTATTTGGATACACACATGTGATGATGATTTATAAATTGTAAATCTATCACTGGGTATACGCATTTATCCATGTGTTCAAATGTCGACATATGATGATATGTAATGTATTCGTCCTTTCGATCGTCGAATACGCAAATACAATCGCCATTAGACGGGTTTCTTACCGAATAGTGCCGTTCATTGCACCAACACTACGAGCGCTGTGAATCTAGGTAAAATGGTCCACGGATACCAAGGTTCTTCTTATAAGATTCAATAATTCAACAAGCGCTATTCCGCGATATTGTTGTGGTACGTCCTATTGCACCTTGCCGAGTCGATCCGCTCACCGACGGAGATCATAGATACCCGGTACACGGAAAATGATTCACCGTCTTCACGGCGAACGGCAGGTCCATGAAACCAGCAAATGGATGAAAAGGAACATCGCACAGCAGGAAAGGCCAGAGTGGTGGAAAGGTGTTTACAAAGCACACACCATGCTAAATGACAATCACACACACCATGCACACCTGCAAAAATCATTTCGAGCATTAGTGCTTCTTAAGGATGTGACTGTTCTGCAAATTGCGCCAATGGAACTCCTTCGTAGTCTATAGCTCACAGTACCCATTTTTCAAAACACGTTTTACTATTATAGGGACATGTCCTGGGCTGGAGTTTCGACACCAAGCTTATCATATGCTGATCGTGCAAGAGGACTGGAGCCTACGCAATGAAAGAACGGGAAAACGATTCGGTCAAAATGATTTGACCCTCTTCTTTTATTGTACCGATGGTCAAACGTGGGCAATGAGTTTCATCCAACCGTTCGAGATACGGCTCTTCCTGGAGAAAATGCCTAAAGCAGGAAGCTCCCGTCATTGGGCGAAGAATTTCGCCAAGCAGCAAAGTAGCTTCCAGTTGTACCCGGTTGGAATGGCGCCGAATCGGTTACTTTTAACTGAGATGTTAGAGTACGCCAGAGAAGTGGGAAACGTTGGGGTACCAGCTAGGACTGATCAACATTGAATTTGAAGCATGGTAATAAAAACCTTGTTCACCGCTAACGACCGTTAACATGAAAATAATACTGGCCAAAGCAGCATGGCATGACTAATCCATTGACCTCGCCATCATGTAATCACGGAAATAAATCGTGATCGATGGCGATAACGGGAACAAAGATAAATGCTGTGCTGTAGTTGAATAAAAATGGGCGGCCCGTTCTTCGATAAGCTGACTAGTGTAGGCATGCGCCTGTTATAGTGAAGTAATCGGCAACAATGATATCGCATACCCCGTGGTGAGGCCATCTTAATCCGCACGCCGCTGTAAAGGCGAAAGCGGTAATAACGGAGATGCAAAAACAGCAATGACGCGCGCGTCTTCTTGTTGAAAGATACGCCTGAATGCTTCCAGGTCCTGGGTAGTCTGATCATGAATATAGAAGGCGAGAAATATTTTAAAGTCTTTTGAAAGCCAGGTAGCATGTCAGAACATGTGTCCTGAAGGCATCCTTTATGCCAGCGATCATTAGTTTCGACCTCGTCCGGGTAAGGCATCGTCCGAACACCGAATCTTCTCCAATATTAAGGTATCTCCTACTATGCGGTAGGGTTGAAATGGTGCCGAATCTGACAGCGTCGACTTTATCCAACTGGGGCAGATATGTGACGAAGGCTATCTGATGTCACCGTGCCAGAATCAGTGTCGATAAGCAATGGCCGTCGGTATATAATCTTGAGGTATTCTGGAAAGAGCACGGCAAGAGAAATGAATCAAATCCGCGAAGACCAGGTGATTTAGTTGATTTGGCATTTATTGAACTCCAAATCAAACTCCTATGAGGATAACGATCCATTTAGATGCCTTGCTGACAATTGTCTGAAAGAATATATTTCATGGGGTTGCAATCTGGGCAACAGCGGGTCGCCAGCGTTATGCGGCACGGTTGCCTGAGCAACTACCGACATGTGCATAGCAACGTTTCGGGTCGAGAAGGTTGAGAAAAATAATAAACAACATGTCTGTTCGTCATCACCTTTATGAGCTGCGAGCGTTGCTGGCTCTGAAAGCGACTGAATACAAAGCTGCGTCCGCGGTGGTAGTCCGGAGAGATGAAGCAGCGAACGTTAGCCATTCCGTATCTTCAGCTTCTCAAAGGATTCTTGGCGGTGCGATCTGACGAAAGAGAACAATACCTTTAACAAGCAGGCGATCTTTGTTTACCTCGGCTGATGCAAGTTCAAGCGTCTGAAAATTACGCTGCCATGCAGAACTATAACCAGTAAAGAGGAGGGTAGCGGGAGATTTATAATGGCCTCGACCCCAGGTAGAAGCGAATTCCGTCTTCCAGGGAACTGCAAGCCTAAGGGGCAGGCAAATGGCATGACCTTATGAGAGATTATTCTGCTGTGCAATGCGTGAAGAAATATCACAGCGAAAGATATTGAAAGATGATATAGCTTGCCGAATGGGCCAGGCAAATGCGTCCGGAATGGGTGGACAATATGGCGAATATCATGAAAGGCACACCTGCATGTCATATGACTGAAAATATGCGCCTTGACGTTCTTTAAGCCGAACGGGGTTTTTATATGCAAAAGTACCCACGGACGGATAGATGATCTTATGTTGATCCTCGGTGCAATCGTGGCTCTGGTTGTAACACAAAGAAACCGTCCATTAAAGAATAGATCTCACTCCCCGGGCGCAGCCAGGCCCATTTGATGCGATAAACGGAGTGGGATAATTATCCTGAACGACCCTTTGGAGCAAGGTATCGGGCTAATCTACACGGACTCGGGCAGTACCACACTGCTTTTGTCGACGGAACGATGTTGGACACTGTGCAGCAAGGGTGGGATAAATAAACCCCGCGTTCGGTGCCTAAGCACGCGACGATAATGACGGCTTTACGGGGGATGCATGGGACGCAAGCGTTGGCGCACGGGTTTCGCACAGATAGGTTGGGATCTCGTGCCGAAGAAGCATCTCGGTCAATTCCCGGCATTTTCTGTGGAACAGCGCAAAAACGCCTGCGAATTCTTTGAAAAAGAACAACATAGACACAGATGTCTCGGAGGGCAAGTGCACCCGCGATATTCTCAACAATCCTGCGTTTAACATAGATGTTGATAGGAACCGTTTGAGCATTATTGCTGAGATTACCCTGCGAAAAGACCTCGTGCGTCAAGATCGGTGTTTGAAGAGGAGGAAAGAACACAGGTAGCATAGCGCTCGAAGCAGGTCGGTCATTGCCCCCAGCGGCGGCATAAACGAGGAACGATGATGTCCCATCGCCCCGGAGTAGCTCCTCGGAGACATAGTTTCGACAATAGCCTCATACGGGGGAAAATCTGAGGTCGACGAGCTCGGCCCCGGCAGGCGGGGGGATTGTGGTGAACGTCAACGGCCATGCTCATCGGAGCATGCGAGGAGGTGGAGAATGAGTCCAACCCATGATGCGTGCTTTATGTGCGGCGTTAAAGACGCAAGTTCGACTCATATACTGCTCGAGGTGAAGGAATAAGCCGGGGGTCATGGTCACCGGACAACATGTTGACAGCGGTCGGTGGCCGCGCGGGGCCACATGAACGGGGTCTTTGAAAGAAAAGACCGAGTCCTCATGGGGGATTAGGAATTTGATCCTATACGGTACGTTGTTCTAAGGCTAGAGGCAAAAAATAATGGCGGTCTCTGTGACAATCTTGCCCTCGTGAAACACGGTAGATAGAAAACCCAGGTGGGCGGCACGGAAGCTGTGTGGGTCCCGGTGGCGGGCGTATGTTATGTGTGGGTGGGCAAGCATCGCTGCCTGCTGGGCAACGATTTTCACCTTAATGTAATCGCAGGAAGCAAAACTCCCGGTTTGAATTCCCGACCATCAAATGCCTCGAAATTGGGAGATGACGATAAGGTTGGAAGCCGATGGCCTTTTGTGGAGGACATAACACAGTAATTGCCCCTCATCTACGGCTGTGAACGTTAGGACGGGTGGTCCCGGGCTTCGAATAACAGCGTTTGATGTGGAAGCCGGGGGAGTAAAATTCGAGATCAAAGGTGAGAAGGCTAGAGTCGAGCAGGATCAATACCAGGTGGCGGACGATGAAAACCTTCGGTTGCCGAAGGACAACTCGAAGAACCTCAAGTGCGGACATCGCGCATGGGCGCACCGCCCCGGATCCTCCAACAATCTTGTGTGTTGGCGCACGAGCATTGGATTATAAGAGGGATCTCCGTGCCACCGTGCCGGTGTTACAGCCCGGGTTCGAGTCGGCTTCTCGATTTCCGAACCGGAAACGGTGGAGAGCGGGTCCCCCCCCCCCCATCACCGCGGCTACGGTGTAACGATTCAGCACCGTGCGGACCTCGTAGCGATAGTGATAGGTGCCGGTGGTCTTCATCATGAGAAGCACGGGGAACCCAAACGGTGCCGGATGATGAACCTTGTTCGACTGTCTGAGTCTTTGAGATGGAAACGGCTCTTTAAAATAGCGGAGTTCCCTTCAGAAGCCGCTGAAGTTGAACACGATTTGAACACAGCCGTGGGCTGATGCCAGTGTAATGGTCACCTTCCACGGTTGGGCGGGGGGGAATTTCGGCCTAAGTTTGGGAGACATCCTGGGTTCGAGTTTGGGGTCCGGTTTGGTACTTGATTTTGATTTGCCTTTGCCCTTCTTCTTCCCCTTGGAGGACCGCCTGGGTCCGGCACAGCTTGACATTTACCTCCGCGGATTTACGGAGGGAATCGGATGAGCGGGATTAAACGGAGGTATTGTTGAAGAATTAACCTTCGCTTCCCCGTTGGCTCGGTGCCGAGAGGGCGGAACCAATGGCCTTCCACCGTAGGGGTAGGCGGGGGTCTTTTGGCTCGGCAGGCAGGCACTGGAGCCAGGATGTCCCACTAAGCGTGCACGATTGTGAATAAACAAGATCTGAATCACAGGCCCGCAGGACTCAGCTTCAGCTATCCTCTTTGCTCCCATCGCGTGTACGAACGTTCGCCTAAGGGAGGTTGTGAACCGATGGATAAAATACGATCGGTATGTGGAAACTTGATCGATCGGCAGCTTTTCACTACATGTAGATGATGCGAGATATGAGTAGCGAGTCTGTCGAGAAGACGGGGAGGTCGTCGATCTCATGGGGCCAGTGGCCGGAAATGTGTCAGGGGAAAGCCATAGCTAACGAGTTGAAATCTTTGAAAAATACACGGGATAGCTCTATGTACCACTGTGACTCTTTGTTAAATGTGACCGGCGGCGCCGTGGCTGAATGGCGGTCGAGAGTTGAACGAACCGGTGATACGTCATCACATGCGCACAAGGGTCTTCGCAGAATTTGCCCTACGCTTTGAGACAATCTCCTGTTATCTTAGTTGAGCAGGAGGCCAATACTGATTTTTGAAAATCGGATGCGGTAGTCCTTTAGCGTGCGCGGTCCAAGGTAGCCCGGGAGACAGCAGCAGAAGGTTAATTCCCATGGGTCCAGGAGCAAGGGTGGGTACCCACTCTCTGTGACCGTTTGTGAATATGTCCACCTTTTACATAGGTTAAATACGCGAGATTACGTGGCGAGGGCATAATTCGTATGGCAGGCCCGGTTGGTTCTTTGTTAACCATTGTCGAACGTAACCGCGGAGTTCGAAGCCTAATTAGCGTTTACCCGCCTCGCGTGGTTGGGCGCTAACGAATTGAGGCCGGGCAGAGAGGTTGATGCGGGAAGCCTCGATGGGTTATAGTTCGGTTGAGACTGACCATGAGAATAATAACCACTCTGAGGATGAGTAGACTGCTGATAAGTGGAACCCTGCGGAGCCTGGTACGTAGGGCGCAGCTGTTGATTTGGCTGCGGCATTGAATGAGCAGGCTGTTGAGCAGAGTGAACGGAATGAGAGGGCTGCCCTGAATGAACAGGTTGACCCGAGTGAGGGGGCGGCCCTGAATGAACAGGTTGGCCCGAATGAGGGGGCGGCCCTGAATGAACAAAGCTGTCCTGACAGACAGCTGGCCACTGGTTAAGTAGGTTGACCTGGCTGTAAGTGAGCCCCAGGTTGTACCGGATGGGCCGGTTGGCCTGGAGGCGGGACACCGGGTTAGTGCTTGTACCTGATGACCCGAAGTGGTCTGGTGGAACAGACTGTGTGCTTGCTGAAACCGCTTTGATTCGGCGTAACCAGCAAGTAGTCCCTGGCCGAGCAGTAACGCAGACAACAGATACCGGGTCAGACGAAGGTCGATTTGCCCCCAGACCATGTCGGTCCTCGTTGGATATCCCGCGAGGCCGAGGTGTTGACCATTGTATATATTAACGGTCCTTGCGGATTATAGAATGGCCCTTGCTGGCCCGCAGAGTAGCCTTGATTGGGCTGTCCCTGCGGGTCGTACTGATAGCCAGGTTGGCCTGCAGGTTGGCCTTGAAAAGGCTGTGCCTGCAAGTTCTGAGCCTGGTTGTACGGTAAACCTTGAGCATACAGATAAGCCTCAGGAGCAGGAAGACGCAAAATGTCCCCATGCTCATCAAGCTGACCTGGGAAACCATACACGGGAGTGCCGTCCTGTGCATAGTGCGAAAAGAAAGATCGGTAAGGATCTTGGGGGATTTGTCCAGCCCCGGCGTTCGGCTGCTGTAAAAACAACCGATACTCCTCTGGAGAGATATTCTCCGGTATAGCAGTAGCTAGATAAATGTCTTCAGGAGTTGGCCCAGATCTAGTAGCAGATGCCGAGACAACAGTAGAAGAGGCAGCCACACAAACAGTGGGTCGCACGGGAACAGAAGTGACGGGCGTCGAAGGAGACACCCCGGGTGTAGTGGCAGCTGGCCTCGAAGCAGGAGATGATATCCCCATAGAGGCAGCAGCTGAAATAATCTGACCCAGAGATCTGTATCCCTGTGGCAAAGAAGGACCAGCTGACGATGTGGTAGCCAGCTCAGACTCGTCTCCCTCGAACAATCTACGAGGGATGCGCTGATAGTCATCAGACCCGGGAATTTCCTCACCAGAATCACTCATGGTTGATCCCGCCGCTAAATCACGCAGAAGACGGCGAGGACTAGGAGGAAAAACAGCAGCAATAAACGGTGAACCCGATGTAAGAGAAAGGAAATCAGCTCCTAATCTCAATTCAGACACAGGGTCCGAAAAGGGCCAGTGGAACTCAACTGGCTCTCCAAAGGGTTTCTCGGCGAGGACCGGTCCCCCGTCAGGGAACTCGGAAACAACAAGCTGCTGTGGTTCAACAGAAGGCTCCGAAGCCTCTGAAGAATCGTCCGTGTAAGGACTACCAGTAGACGAAACCGAGGGTTCCGCCACCGTGACAAAAGACTAGAAGAAGAGAGCACACACACACACGGGCTGAAAACGAGTTAAGACACACGAACAAACAGTCACAAGCAATATCTAAATGGGTGTGTTATCGTGGGAGATTGATTTTACCACATTGGAAAATAAACAAATTCTACCGTTTCATGTTTTAAGAGTCGAGAAACGATAAAAAGATGACTCTATCTCTTTCAGAGTTGATACAAGCGTGAAAGGACAAGCGCTTGACGGTCTTTTCAAGTTTAGGGAGTCAGAAAAGACCAAATTACTGCTCAGGAAAAACTAGGCACAAAGGGTGTACCAAATATCCGTGAACTGCAATATACACCTTGGTTTCAAAAATGAAACAGAAATCGACCAAGGACTTTCCGTACGTGCAGGTAGTCTCCCCGAATGCTGTGTTCGGTGTATCCCGGGTATGGGGCGGCAGACTAGGCCTCCTATGGATAAAGGATTGAAAACCTATAGGGTTTCCTTTATATAATGCGATTTGCATTTGAGCGTAAAACCATTTTAGCGGTCGTACAAGTTAATAAAGTTAACGAGAAAAATTTCATAAATATAACGACACGGAACATGCCCTCTAGCTCAGACCTTCAAATATGTTATGCAAGTTTAATGTTGCTTTAGTTAATTGAAGGTCTTTACAAAGATCTTCACTAATGTCTTCTAATTTCAGGCCCACTGATGTGTAGGTCTCCTAATGGTAGCTATGTTACTGCAACATTTACCATGAAAACTAGTTAAATGAGAGTTGAGAGCTTTTATGCACACGAAATGAACGTAATACAAACAAGAATGTCTCTAATGCAACTAATGCAATTGCACACTTTTCACTCAAACACTAATTACTAGCAATATGGAAAAGATCACAATTTGCACTAATTTAACAAAAGCAAAAGAGATTATATTTTTTTTTTTGATTTTCAATGTTTAATGGCTAATGTGCACTGAAAACAAAAGGAACAATTTGAGAAATGATATCTAAGAGAGCGAAGAAAACAACATTCACTCAACGAAGCAAGCAACCAAATCTCTAAATCGACCTAAAGTCCCTCAAAGCAAAGAAAGACTCGAAAACTTCCGATGGACCATGTGATCTAGGTCCAAAGCAAGGCAAACGAATTCTGAATGAAGGAATGAACAATCACTCAAAAGACGCAGCAAAACAATCAAAGACTGGTAAGAGAGCGTGGAGAATCAATCAACAAGTTGACAGGACAATCAAGACACCAAAACTCCAAAGGAGGGCTCGATACACTAAGCCACTAGATGCCCTAGGGCTCAAATCGTGAAATCGATAGACAGAGGCAAACAACCAAAGGATAGCGGTGAATTCCAGTCAAACAAGACTCCAACACACTCAGACAATCAGAGAATCAAGAAGAAAAGTACTGGTCAAGCTCAGAAAGCTAAAAAATGAAAAAACTCAAAAAGTCACAGGGGTGGCGCGACTGTGGACTTGAAACTGCTGCAGGTGATTGGCAGACAGACAACAAAATTGCAACAAGTGCTGATATGTTTTTTAATGTCAGTAAAACCGCTACCAGTTTTGATAAAAATTAAACAAGCTACCTGTAAAAAGAGACCACAAGGTTGGGCAAACCAAGAGGCTAAAATAATGAAAGAATCCAACCCAGAAGGTTCATCAAGCAAGGAGAAACAATCAAAGCGAACCAATCATAAACGGGACAAGGAAAACCGGACGATCCCCAGTGGAGTCGCTAATTTGTTGAGGAGGTAAATCCCCTCTGCGGACAGAGGCGATCCCTACTAGCCCAGCAGGGGTCTAGCAACAAACAAACAATGCTATGACGCAAGCTCCTAGTTACGAATGAAAGACTTGGGATAAGAGCCTACCCGGATTCCAACGCTAGATCTGAAGAAGAAGATGTCCCCATCCTTCAGCCTTGGCAGATCACAATCCTTCCACGATCTCCGTGGATGAACACCTGCACGCAGAAGAAACGAACAGATACATGCATAGGAACCAGCATACGTAACTAAACATCGGTCAGAAAAGATATTACTCGCATTAACATGATAGGAAAAGGAGTGGAACCATAATCATAGTCATCTATTAAAGTGATAAACGAATAGAAGTTACAACCAAGTTCTGACGTCGCAGCTTCCTTCGAACGGGTCTCCGGTTGTCCACGTCTCGCACAGCTCGCCAAGGAAAGGGAAACCTCTCCAGAGTCTCGTAACAATGGTCTCCTCGCTTGAATGGGCCTTAAGGGAAAGAAGGGATTCTTTACAGCACAAAGGCACTTGGGAATAGGGAGATGCAAAGCTTCAGCACTTCAAGACTAGCTTGCCATGGATCTGAGCAAGCTTATATAGATGGGGAAGGAGGGAGTTGGGATCCCTATTATTATGGGATTGGCCTTATCAACAAGGAAGGTTCCATAGAAGGTGGCAAAACTACTTCCCTTCCATAGAACTCCCGCAGCCAAACCTCCCAACTCAAGATAGGCAATGGTTGTGAGTTTGTTTGAACTCAACTTTCGCCATCCATATTTAAAAAACAGTCCCTAAAATGGGTGGCGCGATTGCTGCTCTATGACAGAGCGCCAAGTGGCGCGACCTCTTTACAGGATTTCCCTGATTGGCGCGAGCACTGAACTGTCTACCCGCGCCAATGCAAAAAGAGCTGTTTGTCATGGATTTTGCAAGGAGATGTCTCAAGGGGAAATGAAGTTCATACTCAGAGGGATGCATTGATGATGTTTTCAAGGCATGACAGTGTTCACAGGTCACATAATGGGTCCTCCATTGTGCGGATGGGGAATGGTTAGACGGTGACATAAATTACCGTATTACCATCGTTTATTTACAATTCTAGATGGAGGATTCCATGGTCTAATTGGCAGGGAGAAGAGGTTATCCATTTTTTTTTGGTAAGGTAGATGTCTCCTCCCACAACACACGCTTAATAGCCCTCTAAGGTTCAAACATAGGTCGACTTACTAATGAAACCATTCCTCAACTTGTGCTATCCAAGGAATAAAAAAATAGGTTGTCCATTTTCATCTACCAAGTACTTGTTATATGATGCTCCTGATAAGAGCTTCCAATTTTGTTGAAAATATGGAGTAATACTTTCTGCATCTGAACTTGATTTTGAATCAAGTTCCTACAAATTTTGATACATTTTTATTCAAATTGACATGGATTAAAAGAAATAAACTCAATTAAAGAATCCAAATATAAATACAATCTAAACTTACTGGAGATGGAGAGGGAGAACTCTGTGAAGAAATTTGATCAACAATATGGGACGCGCTGGAATTTGAAGAAATGGCCATATGTAGATATTATTGAGATTTTTTCCCTACATTTGAGGAAAATCAGAAATAACATTTGTGTGCATATCCAAAATTAATCTCAACAACCATATAACCATAATCTAAATTTCAATATAATTTTCAATCCATTTTTAGATAATAATGCGACTTTAAGCAGAAAATGTATACTATGAACTACTATAATTCATGTGGATGCATTCTAAAGGATAGATCGAGATTAATATGCCCTTTTATGTGAAATTAAAATTTCAGATTTTTTTAAAACCAAACCGATGTTCTTATTGAAACAAAGTGCATTAATTTGTTTAAAACATTAACAACACCAGTTTTTTCAAATAATACCCAGATTTGTTATTGACATTCTAAAAAAAACAATAGGATATCATATTGGCACTCTTCTACAAAAATGCATTGATGTTTCTAAAAACATAATAGCACCACTATGCACTTGTTTCCCAATTTTAAAAAATAAAAATGAATTCAACCAACTCAGTGCTCTTATAACAATTAGAGCACTCATGATTTTCAATATAAATCACATTGTTTCAAGATTTCGAAAAAAAATAAAAAATCATTATGCCTATGTGTTTAAAACAATTTCCACCCCAATAATGTCGGTGTGCCTTTTGTATAAAATCTCTGGGGTTCTTGACTATCGAACACAATGATGTGTGGAAAATTTGACAAAAAAACACATGTTTTTTCCTTGTTAAAATTAAAAAAAATGAGCAACAATTTTTTTTTAAAATCTAATTTCATAAAGCCTTTTAAATATTAAAAAGTTATTCAATATTTCATTATTTTACCCAATATTTCAAGTGAGTTATTTGGAAGAGAGAAATACCAAGAGCACTATGCAACAACAAAATACTTTGGAGCAGTAGAACTATTCAAAATATCAGAAGTCGAAAGTATGGTGATTCAGTAAAAAATCTACACAGTAAAATTTCTGATTTTAATTTTTTATTTTACTAATAAGAAATTTTACAATTACTATTAGGGTCTAATTAAAAGAGAGATATAGTGAGATCACTGTGAAGCTACAAAATATTTTGGATATATTGTAAGATCAAAAGTTGAAGGGTATTGTGATTCACTCAAAACCCTAGATAGAAAAAATATTGAATATTACTGTTAAAATGTTTTATAATTTTTGTTACATTAATGCATAATTTAGAAAATAAATTAAAAACTATGTATAATAAAAAAATTACTATGGATTTTACTAGTAAATTTTTTTACAATTTTCTTTCATATTTAAATTTAATTAAAATTCAACAAAAAACAAAAAAGAATATATATTCACCTTAAAACCTTACTTATTCTACCAAATTTCACTTTTAAGATTTAAGGCCTCTGCTAACTTCACTAGAGACTAGCCTCCATCATTAGAGGAAGTTCTAGCCTAAAAGTGTCCTCCTGAGGAAAAATATTAAAATAATAAAATAAGAGTTACGAATTTTGGAGCGAAAAGAAGGAAACTATTTTTTTACTTGTATTTTTGGGTTATCTCCTTATAGGTTTACTCAAAATTTAAATGCAGACACTCATTGGATGGGGAATTAAATTCCACATCCAACAAGTACCTATTATGAATACTTTTGAGAAGACCCACATTAAAAAAAAATGAGGATGCATTAAAAATTATGTTGAACATGTTTGTTTAATGTATTTTCAAATTTTTATCAATGTGGGTCTTCTCAAAAGTATGCATAATTGGTATTCGTTGGATGTGTAATTTTATTCTACATCCATTGATTGTCTACACTTGAAATTTCAGTAAACCTATTAGGAGAAAATCCAAAAATACAATTCAAAATAGTTTTTCTTATTTTCCATCCAAAATATTTACATGTACCTTGTTTTAATTTTAAATGATTTTGATTGGTTTATGTATTATGACATGGAAATTACGTGAAAATTTCATGGAAAATTTTAGGCTAAAATTTCCTATAAAGGGGATTTCATATCTAATGGGTTTGTGTAATTACTAAATATATGGTGTTTGACATGTAAAGTAGGGGAATAAAATATTAAATTAGATCCAAGCCCTATCGGTCATCTCCATTTTTCTTTAAAATGGCTATATGTTCCGCATTGCGCCCTTTTTAACATAATGCACTAGTGTTCCCTTTGTAATACAAAGCACACATATATATTAGAACACTCTATTCCATCTATTTTGTTAATCGTTTCTCTTGATGTAATATAACGAACCAATGCACCTATTCCAAATAGCATCGTTAAATTAGTTTAGTGCCTTTATCCTTAAAAATTGAACCATAATAATTTAAAATTATTTTTAAAAATTATTTTTCCACGATGCTACGTGTAAACAATTAAACACCTAGTGCATTTAATGTTATATATCGATAGGTTACCAGAGTTTTTTTGGCTGAAAATTATTTTATTTATTCGTAAAATAAATTTAATGATTTTGGATTGAATACTACAGGTTTTATATTGATAAGAAAATTTCTCAGGAAGTATCAAGTACAAAAAATATTGATCGACACAGTGATATCACATTAAAAAAACAGAGAATGCAAGTTCTTTGTAAATTATTTACAAAATTTATATGTTTGAGCTATATGTAACTTTATCTAATATGTATTGGTTGTTGTTTGTCATGCAGAGCCACAAAAATGAACAAGGTCGATAATATTTTTGTAATCTGCGTCCAGAAGAGCATAAAAGCCTGATAGATAAATTTCAGAACGATGAATCAGTTGAATGAAAAAATACTATTCAATAAGTTTTTTTTTTTTCATTAATAATATACATAAGAATATTAAATAAGATGTTTCAAACAAACTATCAATTCATATATGTTTAATTTTCTATAGGGAGCCGCAACAACGAAGGAAAGGATCAATATCCTTCTAAGAAAAGAAAAAGTATAGAACATGTAAATGACGATGAATTAGTCCTTAGCTTGTCTAGAGTGGTGCTGGAGGTTGATGAAAGGGGATTTTTTTTTACAAAACTATGAGTGATCTAGTGGAATGAACATGTAGACGTAATTTCTGCTTATAATACGAAAATAAATCCAATGATTCTAATACTAAAACTATATCTAAAGTATAGCAAGCATTTCCAGAGCAATGATCAATGAGACATGTTAGACTTGCCATAGCAAAATTATACAAAAGAAAAAGAATCATTCAAAAGGTAATAGTCCTAATTATCTAAAATTATTTTCTAGAATTATATGTATATATTACTATAAACCATTCATCTATTAATATCGATTTTGTTTTACTTAGTTTTATATATCATTATAAAAATAATTAATTACTTTTTTGAGGAACATTATGAAAATCCCAAATGATCAATGCACTATTCTTCAAAACATGCATGTAGGAATTTCCAAAAAAATGTATAAGGTGATGGTAAAATAAATTTACATAATTGCATCATAGTAGGAGCCATATCAACAACAACCTGCTTCAAATGTATGTAAACATGACCGAATTTGTACATATTAAAAAATAATTTAGCATTAAATATTAATTTTCAAGTATTTTCTTGTAGAAAAGAAAACAAGATGGAACTCATTCAGCACAGAAAATATGATGACAAGGATGAAAAGGATTTATTTTAAAGTTTGTGAGTAATTATTAATATGTCCTTATAACAACTGAAGGTTTGATTTTTGTATATTTTAATTTGTTTTACCACAACCATCCTTGAATGTATTCAAATAGTTGTTAACATACAAAGAAGAGCGATCAGAAGAATTGATTGGCATTGGGTTAAATAAGGGTTGTGAGTATATCTTGGCATATCAAAAATTAATTATGGAATTTGTTAGTATATATCTTGTTTTACTTCTTTGACTTTACAATCAATAGAATAAAAAAATCCTTTATATTAAATATATGATTTATAATGGGGTTTAAAACATGAAGGAAACAAAGTATGGAACTATGCCAACAGAAGACTTGTTGCAAAAAGGCATAGGACTTGGGTTTGAAACCATGTGCACAATTTCTGAGTCACTTCCTACTTTCGTAAATTTATATTTGATTTAAAATTGATGTTTATTATCTATTTCAATTTTCATTATTCTCACCAATGTAGATACACGAAAAAAATTGATGTAATCAACAAAAAATTCCTCCAAATAACCCAAGTCATGGAAGTATTCCGATTAGTGACAATATTTCTAGCGAAGAACACTGATCAATTTCGATATCAACACAACCTATTGTATTTTTTGAAATAATTGACTGTGAAAATGAGATATTTTTTTAATGTAATAGACATAGTGTCCCAATTGAAATAAAATATTTTACAAATAACAATCCCATTTTGTATGGAAAAGAGCCTTTTATTGAGATATTAAAATACAATTTAATTTATTCTGTTGTGTTATCCAATGTCATTGTGAAATTTTACACCACTGATTAAATATATGGATGATTAAATATGATAATGAAGAGATGGGAAACCTAATAATATACCAAATTAATCCAACCATCATATACAAATGTAGTAATGAAATTTTGATTTATATGAATATTGTCATAAGATATATGTTGAATTTGTGATGAATACTGTAGTTAAAAAATTCAATAATTGCACTGTAATAGCTTGATCTTTCAAAAAAAGAGAAAAACTCATTCAAAAACCTGGTGCATCTATAACCTAAAAAAAAAAACAATGCATTGTGTTATATAAAATTATTGTGAAGACGTATTTTTTCATGCTTGGTTCCTTTTAATAAACTGAGGGCATGTTAGGTCCCTATATTACTAGTGTAGTCCCTTATTGTTTTTAGCATAGCCCCCTTGTTGTTATTTTTGTACCCTTGTAACCACCATATTGTTTTTTTTTGGGGTAAATTAGACTATTTCTATTAGAAAAGCATATGGTACAAGATGGATTACAAAAAGGAGAAGCTAGATAGCAGGGAACTGGAAATGAAGAACAGTTAACCTCCATCAGATTAATTAGCCAAGAGAGAAGTAAGAGACACAAGAAGAAGAGTAAGAGAGCCAAAATACAAACACGGGAGTCTATCTAGAGTGGGTTGCATCCTCAGTATGACATTTCTTTCCTTTCCTTTTTGAAACTCTAACCCAACCATCCTGGGGTTGTTGGCCTAATACCACTTGGAGTCTACTGGTGTTTGAAGGTGTGGGCTCCTTATCTGAATCTTAGGAGGAGGTTTCATGAGACTGTTTCTGAGAATTCGAGGGACCGGTGGGCTCTCCAGGATCTGCCGAGGTCATGTCCTTCTCTAGATTTGCAACCTACACCTCTGGTTCTATCTCTTCCTCATCTGAGCTGTAAGAGTCAATGTCATCCATGGGAGGCGGAACACATGGTTTCCAACTTTTGGAGTTTTTTTTACGGTTGCTCTTCTTCTTTTGGGCAAGGAACAAGGAGCAAGAGTTTTGAAGGTGTCATGTTTGATGGCAGTGGCAGCATCAGAAGGCAGCATTCTCATTATCCAAGGTCCATGTCCAATGGAAATATACCACTTTGATATTGTTTTGATATGGCAAGCCTTTGCTGATGTCTATTTCAACACATATTCTACCGTAGGTGTATATGCCTAATTCCCCCCTGGAGGTGTCCATTGCTAGAAAGCGTCTTAGGGTATTTCTGATTCCTTGAAAGATAGAAAAGTGCCATAGATGGGCAGGTAAATTTTGAAGCCTAGCCCAAATAGGAGGCTTGGTAATGATGGTCATGGAGGGGTTGAAGTATGGGAATCATGGTGTGAGGAAAAGCCCAGCTTTTCCACAGAACCAAGGTTCTATTGTTAAGGATTTTTGATAGTCCTCCTCGAAAGCAAACATAACTGTGAAGAAACCCTTTGAGAAGAAGAAAGTACTGTTGTTATTGGTCAAAGTGGAGTGAACCCATTGATAGAGATTTGTTGAGCGTGGCCATAATCCGTTGAATCGGCAGATAATTTCCTTTTCTGCATATAATTGAAACTAGTCACTCAATGTTGGGTGGGAGATTTCAATCACTAGTATATCCTCTATTTTATCCACTAAAAAAGGCTTGGGAGCCTCAGGAGTATGTGTAGCTTTCTTGGGATGTTATGCATGGACATCATCCTTGTAAGAGAAAGCTTGAATAGAGGAAGGCTACCCAGAAGCTCCTCCTCGCATAAAAAGGAATAAAATGAGAGTAGCATTTTTATCAATATTATAAAAAGAGAGCAGAAGAGTGTTCTTGATCTGTTTACCTCTATAGAGGAATCGTTGTAGGGGAGAAGGGATCCTTAGCCTGAGTTCGACGGCATGTGCTAGACTCTGCACCAGATCCACAAATCGAACCTAATAGAGCAAGGTTTTTCCACTGAGAAGTAAGATATGGATCTGGAAGGAAGGGGTCAAATCTACCTTTTCGAGAGATGTGCGATGGAGCGAGGGACCGATGTGGAACAGAGGTAAATTGTGGATGCCATTATTTTCCTTGCCGATAGCCTTCAAAGGATAAATGTTCCAATTAATGCTACTACTATTGGAGTCTTTCACTCTGGAGCACAACAGATTGAGGGATGTGGAAATTTTCAGCCTCACCTCGGGGCAGACCTCCAACCCAATCCTTTTAGCAGGCTTCCCACAGATCTCTGTGCGGTCACGCACCTCTGTCTAGAATGATGTTATATCTGCTTCGCAGAGGTTGGGTATGGTTAAATCATGAGGATGTGGGTGAAGCCAAGCCATTATCAATCCCTTGCTACTAGTGGTAGAGGAGGTCTTGTGCCTGGAAAGGTGCACGCCTGAGCTCTGGTAATCTGACTCTACAATTCAGATTTGGGATAAGATGGCAACAAGAAGGTGTGTACGAATGCAGAAACAGGCTGTCATCATTCGTCGTGTAGTGCGGCTCGTCTGGAGAGAGCCGACTCTATTCCTATTACACGCGCATCTATAACTGGAGAGGTCGCCTGCCATAGACTTACAGAAAAATGTTGGTTTTGTCTCTTCATGTTAGAGGAGGATTCGTGCCTCACCCATGCAAGACAAGTTTCGAGTCGCTGGGGACTTTAATGCTTTAGTGGTAGCCTCCTAGCCATGGAAAACCCTAGAAAAAAGTGGAAGTTGCACAACCCATGATGTCCGTAACCCTAATATAGTTATTATTGTGCCCTTACATTATTATTTTTAGGTCAGCTAGGATTGTATTGTGACACCATGGACTCCTATATATAGAAAGGATATTTTTTCATTTGTATCATCCAATAATGGTTCATTATGTAATGTAAAGGAGGTTTCTCCCTCAAATTGGCTTATTTATAAGGCATTGATCTCTCTTTTCTTCTATTTTTGGAGCTGGTTCGCTAACATTTGGTATCAAAGATTTGGATTCTAGGGTTTCCCTACTTCAAACAGGACATCGTAGAATTTTTGCTATAACATTTTTTCTACATGGTTTCAGACACTAAAAAAAAACCCATTTCGAAGAAATCTTGAGCAACTTCATGTAAAACAATTAGATCTTGGTTCGTAATATTGTTGGAGATATGAGATGTGGAATTTAGGGTGTTTTTAGGCTCCATAATTTCATCTAGAAGAGCTGACCATAGGAAAATCATCATAAATCTCTCTCTGGGAATCATATTGGAATTATGTAAAAAGCGACCGAAATTTCATGGACTTTAGTTTCCTATGTATCAATTTTAGAGCCGAAGGGGGGAAAAGTGACACATGGCAAATTGGACAAGTTCGCTCTACTAAACGAGTCCATAATTAGTTCATTGTGGGGGATTGGGCATAAATTTTCCTTGAAGAATCCAAATCAGGTCTGACCTGTGGCATTCGAAAGAATATTCAGAGTGCTCCTATAGGGCCGAATTTTAGATATTAAATATCCAAAATCACATAGATAATCCAATTTCAATATCGTGCTCCTCAAAATCAAGAAAAAGGTGTGTATTTGTTTTTCAAATCGCATAAGTCTTGTTTGAAAAATTAGTTTGAAGTGACTCCAAGGGCATATTTAAGCATATATATCAATATTGGGTTCTAAAATTCCCCCTAGAAAGAATTCAACACCCATTAAGCCCTCAAAGTACTCTACTATGACTAATGAAGAGGAAGAAGTGCAGCATGATATATCAAAATTACAAGAGCAAGTTTACCAAATTTCGTTGTCCCAAAGAGCAACAAAAAATGAAATGAATGTTTTGAAGAAAGGCATGGAAGCTAAGATGGATGGTTTGAAGAAGGGCGTGGAAGCTAAGATGGATGGTTTGAATAATGGAATGGAAGACATGGAAGAAAAAATGGAATACATGAAGAATGATATAAAATAAGACATGGAAGGTTTGAAGGAAGGTTTGACAAATTTGATATAGGTAATGATTCCTAAGGGCGAAAATGTTGTAGAGTGAACTCATGATGAGAAAAAAATAAATGTTAATCATGATTTCATAAACGCTAATTTTGGATTGAAGACCCACCATATTCCAAAGATGGATATGACAAAGTTTGATGGCAAGGATCCCGTAACATGGATACTATATATGGAGCAATATTTTGATCTCAATAATGTGAAAAACACATAATAGGTATGCCTTAAAACTTTATATTTAGAACAAAATACATTTGTATGGTATCTATGGCTTTGCTCCCATAAAAAAATTGTCACTTGGAAAATTTTTACGAAGGCATTGATACCACATTATGAGGATACAACGAGTGATACCTTCTTTAGCCAATTGATAAATCTCAAACAAAAGGGTTTAGTGGTGGAGCTTCCTAAGACTTCCAAAAATTGAATATAAGGGTAGTTGATATTCCAGAGGAACACATGATTGTTGTCTTCATAGGGAATTTAAATTATAACATCCAGCATGAGGTTCGCCTTTGGAAACCTGATTCATTGGAGAAGGCACTCAGTTTGGCAAGAAAAATTGAATGTAAAATTATGGCGACAAGGAAGCCTACCACTCACATCTATAATATGGAAGTGTTGCTACTCCTAGACTTCCACAACCTACAAGGTTGACACCACAACAATTGGAAGAAAAGAGAGCAAAGGTATTTGCTACGATTGTGATAGAAAACACACTAAAGGTCATAAGTGTGCTGAGAAGAAATTATTTTACATAGATTGTGAAGAGGAGGAAGAAAATGAACAAGAAATTTCAAAAGAATAGGGTATATACTAGGAACCAACCCTAGAGAAAGAAGAAATGAGTCTGCCCATATCCGATAATGCATTTCCAGGAATTACCACTCCTCAAACTCTCAATATAGAAGGACATGTCAAGAAGAAAAAGGTAATAGTGTTGATTGACTCGGGCAGTACCCATAATTTTATTCATTGTAAGGTAGCCAAGGAATTGAATTGCTTCCTATACCTAGCACCAGAATGTCAAGTGATGGTTGAAAATGGAGGAACTATATATTTATTTGGAAAATATTATAATATCAAGCTAACCATGGAGGAATATGTATTGAATAGTACATTGCTTTCCATTCTAATGGGAGGTGATGATGTTGTATTAGGAGTACAATGGTTAAAATCTTTGGGGACAGTAGCTCTTAATTTTCAATAACTTTTCTTGAATTTTTTTCGGAAGGAAAGGAAGTTGAATTAGAGAGTATTTTTGGGAAGCCATGAAATATAATAAGCTCTAATGTGATGACAAAGATTCTGAAGAAAGAATAATGAGGCGTAATTGCACAATTATGCTCACTAGAAGTTCCAACATCAAAATCATCTATTTCTTCATATCTCCAAAAAGTCTTGGACAATCATTCCAAGGTGTTTGAATCTCCCAAAGGACTCCCACCTATTCATGCTCATGATCATGCTATTCATTTGATTCTAGGAAGTGTTCCTCCAAACATCAGGCCTTACAGATACCCTTATGTCCAAAAGAGCGAAATTGAGCATATGATTGCAGAAATGTTAGACGTTGGTATAATTAAATTGAGTCAAATTCTTTTTCTACTCCAATAGTATTGGTGCACAAGAAAGATGGATCATGGTGCATGTGTCTGGATTATATGGAGCTCAATAAGCTCACTATTAAAGATAAATTTCCCACTCTTGTGATTGATGAATTATTGTATGAATTACATGAAGCAATTTATTTTACCAAATTGGATCTTCGATCAAGATATCATCAAATTACAATGAAGATTGAAGATATTCTGAAAGAAATATTTAGAACTCATGAGGGTCTTTATGAATTTTTGGTCATGCCTTTTGGCCTTACCAATGCACCTTCTACACTTCAAGGGTTTATGAATTCCATTTTCGAACCCTTCCTTAGAAAATTTGTGTTAGTATTTTTTGATGATATACTAATCAAGGATCATGTTCAACATGTTGACATGGTGCTCAAACTATTGGAGGAGATGCAATTATATGCAAAAACCTCCAAATGTTTCTTTGGAGTACAAGAGGTGGAATATCTGGGCCATATTGTATCTCACGAGGGTGTTAAGGTAGACCCTCACAAAATTAAAGGCTTTAAGGAATTGAAAGTCTCGACAACCATAGAGAAGTTGCGAGGATTTCTCGGGTTAACAAGGTATTATTGCAAGTTTGTTAAGAATTATGGTAGAATAGAAGCACCTCTAACAACATTATTGAATAAATATGCATTTTCATGGACTCCTGAAGCAACTAAAGCCTTTGAACATCTTAGAGAGGAAATGTGCCTAACACCAGTCTTAGCTACGCCTGACTTCACAAAAACCTTTATTTTGGAGTGTGATGCCCCAGGAAATGGAATTGGTGTTGTTTTACTGCAAGAAGGAAGACCCATTTCTTTTAAAAGTCATCTAATCAAAGGAAATAGTTTACAAAGAGATATTTATGAGAAGGAAATGTTGGCAATACTACATGCACTAAAGAAATGGAAACCTTACCTAATGGGAAGACACTTCAAGGTAAAAATTGATCATGACAGTCTTAAGTACTTTTTGGAACAAAGACTATCTTCAAAAGAGCAGCAAAAATGGGTTACAAAGATGTTGGTTTATGACTTTGAAATCATCGACATAAAAAGGGAAGCTAAATGTTGTTTCATATGCTCTCTCAAGAAAGGATGAAGAGGTGGGAGAATTTCTTTGTGTAATTTATATTATCCAACCAGATTAGATAATCGAAGCAAGGGATGAATGGAAGAAGGATGAAAAAGTGTGGACACTCATTCAAACGTTGCAACAAGATCCTAGTAAATTTGATACATTTAGTTGGAAAAATGATTCCTTATGGTACAAATATCACTTATATCTTTGTAATAATTCCCAACTAAAACAAAACACTCTTTTGGAATTGTACACTACTCCCTTACAAGGACACTCATGATTTTTAAAAACTTACCACAGGGTGAAGAAAGATTTTTTTTGGATGGCCTTAGATTTGATATTCAAAAGTTTGTGGTGGAATTTTTGGTTTGCCAGCAAAACAAAGTTGAGACAATTAATACCCTGAGTCTTGTACAACCATTATCCATTCCAAGTCAACATTGGGGGGAGATTTAACTGGATTTTATCACAATTTTACCTATGTTTGAAGGAAAGAGTGTAATCATGGTGGTAATCAATAGACTTACCAAGTATGCACACTTTTGTGCATTATCTCATCCATTTAAAGGAAGTACAGTTGCTACTGCATTTATGGAAGCAATTAAAAAGCTACATGGAAACCCAAAGATTATTGTAAGCGATAGATATCCCATTTTTACTGCAAATTTTTGGACGAAATTATTTCCTTTTTTGGGTACTCAACTAGTTCATAGCTCATCTTATCATCCTCAATCCAATCAGAAAACTGAGATGGAGAAAAAATGTTTGGAAGGATATCTTTGTTGTTTTGTATCTCATAAAAAAACACAATGGGTCAAGTCGTTACCTCTAGCTGAATGGTGGTATAACAATTCATTCCATATTGCATAAAAAATGACTCCATTTATGACACTTTTTTGATATCATCCACCGTCCATCACATCATATTTAAGAGAAAATTCTATGGTTCAAGCAGTGGAATATCACATCAAGAATCAACAAGTTCTCCAACTCTTAAAGGATAACCTAAATTTGGCACAAAATTGAATGAAACAACGTGCAAACCAACATCGTAGTGAGAGAGGTTTTGATGTAGGAGACTCGGTATTTTACGGCTACAACCATAAAAAAAATGTCCCTCATGCAAGCTAATAAGGATACTAAATTATTGCCAAAGTACTATGGTCTTTACAAGGTGTTGCAAAATATTGGTACTAGGGCATACACATTACAACTTCATGCTTCTTCTCGAGTGGATCAAGTTTTCCATGTTTCATGCTTAAAGAAGGTTATAAGTGACAAACTTCAAGTTCACACAATATTGCCAAAACTTGATAAGGAAGGAAAAATCATATTGGAACTTGAAGAAGTCACGGAAACAAGAAATCGACAGCTATGAAGTAGATCAATTTTAGAGTATCTCATTAAGTGGAAGAACTTACCCACTGAAGCTTCTACATTGGAGGACGATAATTTTATAATGAAGCATCCATAGCTACTCAAGCGTTGAGGAAAACACTTTTTTGAAGGAGAGGGGTATGCTAGGTCCCTATATTACTAGTGTAGTCCCTTACTGTTGTTAGTGTAGCCCCCTTATTGCTATTTTTGTACCCCTGTAACCCCGATATTGTTATTATTCTTCCCTTACATTATTAATGTTAGGTCGGCTAGGATTATATTGCGACCCCATGGACTCCTATATATAGAAAGGAGGTTTTTTCCTTTGTATCAGCCAAGAATTGTTCATTTATGTAATTTAAAGGAGGATTCCCCCTCGAAGTAACTTATTTATAAGGCGTTGATCTATGTTTTCTTATATTCTTGGAGTTGGTTTCCAAGTCATGGAAGTATTCCGAGTAGTGACAATAATTCTAGTGAAGAACACTGATCGATTTGGATATCAACACAACCTATTGTATTTTTTGAAATAATTAACTGGGAAAATGAGAAATTTTGTTTAATGTAATAGACATAGTGTCCCAATTGAAAGAAAATGAGTTACAAATAACAATCCCATTTTGTATGACAAAGAGCCTTTTATTGAGATATATTAAAATACATTTTAATTTATTTCATTATGTTATCCAATGTCGTTTTGAAATGTTACACCACTGATTAAATATATGGATGATTAAATATGATAATGAAGAGATGGGAAACGTGATAATATAACAAATTAATCCAAACAACATATACAAATGTAGTAATGAAATTTTGATTTATATGAATACTTTTATAAGATATATGTTGAATTTTTGATGAATAATGTATTTAAAAATTTTCAATAATTACACTGTAATAGGTTGATCTTTCCAAAAAAGAGAAAATCTCATTCAAAAACCTGGTGCATCTATAACATAAAAAATCACCAATGCATTATGTTATATAAAATTATCGCGAAGAAGTATTTTTTCATGCTCGATTTCTTTTAAGAAAATTAGAGCACCGATATGTTTATCACTTCAAGAACCTATTCTATTTGAGATTAATTCCCCAATGAATTGAAATTATTAATGCACCAATGCTTTCATATAACTAACTCCGTGTTTCTAAAAAATATTATCTCGAGCCCAATGTTGCATGAAAACTAACAACATCGCTCCTTTTGTATAACTAAAACATCGAGACCTTTATACTAATGATACGCATAAGCACTCCAAGCTTTAAAAAATCATCCACATAACATTTATTATTTTTGTGCCTCGGTGTCATTCCTTAGAAGAACACCGTAGGGTTTTTTTTGTCTCTTAGCACTCGTGCGATATATATTACACACCAATATTATTTTCATTCAATTCCTCAATGCTTTTAGTTATGTGTGCCACCCGATGATTTTTTTGTATGTAGTGCACCAGTTCTACTTTTTCCATAAAGTGAACTAAAAAAAAACAATTGCTAGAACCTCCAACCACCCATTTTTTTTCAGTTGTAATGAAGTTCCATTAAAACCTCTGATAAAATCTCTGCTATCCCAAATAGATATTTTAGCTCATGTTTTTTGACATTTTTTTCCAAATATATAACACTAAAACCCTCTTTTATAACCACCACTAAAAGGTATTTTCCTTGTAGTGATTTAATGTAATAGACATAGTGTCCCAATTGAAAGAAAATGAGTTACAAATAACAATCCCATTTTGTATGACAAAGAGCCTTTTATTGAGATATATTAAAATACATTTTAATTTATTTCATTATGTTATCCAATGTCGTTTTGAAATGTTACACCACTGATTAAATATATGGATGATTAAATATGATAATGAAGAGATGGGAAACGTGATAATATAACAAATTAATCCAAACAACATATACAAATGTAGTAATGAAATTTTGATTTATATGAATACTTTTATAATATATATGTTGAATTTTTGATGAATAATGTATTTAAAAATTTTCAATAATTGCACTGTAATAGGTTGATCTTTCCAAAAAAGAGAAAATCTCATTCAAAAACCTGGTGCATCTATAACATAAAAAATCACCAATGCATTATGTTATATAAAATTATCGCGAAGAAGTATTTTTTCATGCTCGATTTCTTTTAAGAAAATTAGAGCACCGATATGTTTATCACTTCAAGAACCTATTCTATTTGAGATTAATTCCCCAATGAATTGAAATTATTAATGCACCAATGCTTTCATATAACTAACTCCGTGTTTCTAAAAAATATTATCTCGAGCCCAATGTTGCATGAAAACTAACAACATCGCTCCTTTTGTATAACTAAAACATCGAGACCTTTATACTAATGATACGCATAAGCACTCCAAGCTTTAAAAAATCATCCACATAACATTTATTATTTTTGTGCCTCGGTGTCATTCCTTAGAAGAACACCGTAGGGTTTTTTTTGTCTCTTAGCACTCGTGCGATATATATTACACACCAATATTATTTTCATTCAATTCCTCAATGCTTTTAGTTATGTGTGCCACCCGATGATTTTTTTGTATGTAGTGCACCAGTTCTACTTTTTCCATAAAGTGAACTAAAAAAAAACAATTGCTAGAACCTCCAACCACCCATTTTTTTTCAGTTGTAATGAAGTTCCATTAAAACCTCTGATAAAATCTCTGCTATCCCAAATAGATATTTTAGCTCATGTTTTTTGACATTTTTTTCCAAATATATAACACTAAAACCCTCTTTTATAACCACCACTAAAAGGTATTTTCCTTGTAGTGATTTTTTTTTTCTAATCGAAGAGCTGAAATGTCTTTACCTCTATGGGATCCTTCAATTTTTTCTTTTTGATAAACAAGTTCCTCATTTTCTAAGTTTTGCATAGCTTCTTTAGCTTCCAACAACAATTCTTTTAGTGGTTTATTTTTTTTCTGGTCTTCTTTAATTCAACAAGAGTAGTTATGAGATCTCCTTCAAGGTCCACTAATCCTTATTATTATTCTTCCTAAAAGTTCGTAACATTTTATTTCTTGGAGGAAACTTCAAATTCCATAATTTAACATTCGTTTGAATCACCCCCTAAATAATTCTCACTATCGTATTCTAGTGCCGAGATATCCTCTTTGGAGTAGAGCCCCATATTCTTATGATGTTTTTGAGCTTTGCCTTTGAACTTATGATATTTTCCCTTTCTCGAATTTTCTTTGTAAGGGCCCTTGGACACAAAATGTACAAATCTTATAGAGTCAAAAAATTTGAAGGGAAACTTCCCTTTATCGTTTCCTCAACCATGTTTTAATTTCCTAGCGAAGAGAGTCAGCTCCTCATATGCTTCACAACTAGAATTATCTTAATGATGTTTGTTCTCCCTAGCATAGTGATATGTCTTGTGAAAATTATAACATTCAATGTGTGATGTTTTTATTTTATTCCTTCTCTTTGAATTCCTAGGAGGAGGCTTCCTTGAATTTTATGACCCTCATTTTCCTTTATTCTTCTTGTTATGAGTGATGAATGTAGTCAAATATCCTTCTTCATGCTTTTGTATCCTTCCTCGAGAAACCATTCTTGATTATTCTTGAGTGATATTTCCAACAATATCATCAATTTACAAGAAACTATTATTGTTTCTTGCAGTAATGCTAGAGGTTTTCTAGATAGGAGGGATAACCTTAATGGTTAAAATCACCAATTACTTTTTAGACACAGTTTCCCAAACTCTCTTGAATTGATCTATAATATGATTTATCCTCATAATTTAGGATTATATAAATTCTCCTTTATTCATATTCATATATTTTAGTTGATATCTTAAGGAGATGATTTCATTCAAAAATTTGAATTCATTCATGCCAACTAGCTTATCATACATAACATTAGGATTATTTAAATTTAAAACATATGTGATTAAATTATCTTATAAACCATCAGCTATAATTTCTATTTTCTTTTCACTCCAATTTATTTCACTTGTGCTTGGCAGCACTAGAATCATTTTACGGAGTGTCGGGTACCTTTCCTTGAATCGTTTCCAAAGCATCATTATTATGAGCTATGATTTCCAACTTGATTTTACATGAAACAATGTTAGATGAATAACCCAACTTCTCATTGTTCCTTGAAGTAAGAGGAAGCCACATTGAATTTATTAGATAACCACCTTCAACATTTCCAAAGATGATTTCTTCAACTCTTGTATCATTTGGGATTGTCCTTCACCTTTTCTCTCATACCATGTTAATTTTTACCACTAATCTATGATCTTTCAATTGGTTTAGCTAAATACACTTCTTTTGTTAGAAATATCTCAATAATATATATTATTTAAAATCAAGAGTAATTGAATATATAACTATAAATGAAATTGACAATAGCAAAAAATAAACACATCAAAAATACTGAAGAGACACCATATTTTGCTCAATGACCGGCAAAAACATGCTATGGTGAAACCCTTTGAAATTCTTATTTTATTACATTATTATAAAATTTTAAATAGAGAGTACAATGAGCCCACACAAAGGTATCACATATTATCATATAAACAATTTAAAAATTATGATCCCAAAAATAGTATTAATAAGATATAACTTTCCCAACCTATGGTCAATTGTAGTCAATTGCCAAACTGAAACCATAGATCCCAACCACATGGAAGGAGATTTATGTGTGCAACTTAGATGCTCCAACCACATGGACAAGATTATGTTCCTACGGTTATAGTCAAAAATTCCTTGTGACAATTTGGAGTTCGAAATGAAAAAGCCTAATCATACATGCGATCTTCAAATCCTACAAGTCCGGACCTCTTAAAACCAAATTCCACAAAAAAACTTCAAATTCCTGTGAACCTTAGCCAATTCAAAGAAGAGAGGGAAGAAGATGATTGATGATGATCTGAAAATGTGGTTGAGGTCACCTATATTTATAGGCTTCCAAGGGTGTTCAATTTCTTTTTAGAGCTCACCTGTCCCTTTGTGCACATGAGGGTTTTACCTCAAAAATACACTTTCCCTTGTCCAAATTTAGTGCTTCAATAGTCAAAATTGTTCTTCTCAAAAAGAGGAATATAGTACTGTGATTAGTATTTTTCACTGAGATGCCAAAATCAAACTTATTATGGGTAAATATTGGTTTTGTATGAAGTTGAGGCTAAGGGGGGATTATGTTGATAGTTTCATTGGTGGAGAAGGAAATAGAGGAATTTGTGGCTACAAAAAGGCTTGTTGAGAATTTTCAAAAGAATGGATTCCTAAATCCCCTATACTAAAGTTTATTTTGAAGTGGGGAAGCCATCCACGGTTGGCTAGATGAAAAATAATACAGAGAATATTACTACGTTGAAGGGTTAGACTAGTGCAAATTATAATATTGAGATTGATTTGGGATTATAACTTGAGCGTTGTGCTTCCAATAATACTTTTGAGAGAAGAAATATGATTTATCAAGTTCACTAACTTCGTGATATAAAACATTTAGTCTCATCCAAGACATATATTTTCTCATGGTATGGTCCTAGCTACAAATTCTACAAACAACAATATGATCTAGCGGGAATTCCTTCAATGTGCGCTTTCATGTACACTTCTCGGAAAAATATTTCCAAATAAAACTATGTTTTCTTTCCTTGCTTAATTTTAGTATATCAAATTAATAACTCAATGAACAAAGTATATCTCTCTTATAATCTTATAATGGTTTCCCTATTTCAACTCTAGTTAATACATTACTACATGTTTTATTAAATTTCAACAATATATCCCTTGGTATGTTCTAAAATATTTATTGTCCCTTAAAAATATATTTGGTTATTTCAAAAATGATATCATAAACTTGTTGAGACAAATCACCTCCATCCATAAAATTTAAAAGGTTAATACCATCATAAAAAGTCTCTTGTTGTAGTGGGACAAGTAATCTGTCTTCAGGAAAATATCCTTGTCTTGCCTATTATAGGTTATAATTGAATCATTCATCATAGTCTTCCAAGATTTTATCTTTTTTATAATCCATATAGAATATCTCTTCCCTTCGATCATTTTCCTTGCAGGATTATTAATATTTCTCTAGGAACATTTTCTTCATATATTCCTAAGTGAAGATACTATCTCTAGAAAGACCCATGAACTAGTATAATGTAGAACATTTGAGTGTATCAAGAAAATATATCAACTTGTGGATCTCAGAAACATAATTGTAGAATCTACAAAGAATGTCAAATCAAAGAGGAATTTTTTTGGATCATCTTTAAATAATCAAGTGAAGTTGGAATACTCTTCATCTTAGTTTCATCTTCTAATTCTACAACAAGGAATTTGAAAGTAAATTCCTCCTCCTTAACAAGGTTCTTTTATGTCATTCCCTCATGAAAATTATCCTCTTCCTATGAAGGTTCATTTGGAGAGTTAGGAAATAATAAATCTTAATAAAGGGATTCCTCTTATGTCTTGTCTTCGGGGAATAGGATCCCTGCTTCAAGGAGACTTTTAGGGGCTAATATTAATAGATGGGATAATTTTCCATGTTTTTTTCAAAGAAAAGTTTTTTCGATTTCCACTTTTTGTAACAATGATTCACACAAATTTTATGGTGTGAAAATATTTTAAGATAAAACTCACCAAAAATTTATAGAGAGTAAAATAAGTGGAAATATGAATAATTTTACAAAAGTATGGAAAAATATTTTATACTTTTCATATTAGGGACTTGTAAGATTCACCAAGGCCTCTCAACATTAAGATAAATTTCCATCCTTAAGGTTTTCCCTCCCATGACTATATAGAAAGTGTGACATACATTAAATCAAGTATGTGATCAGAGGATTCAAATTTTTTTTTCGGCGAAAGAGATCACTGTGGGAGCTTAAAAATTACATTAGATTTTACATCTATGTCTTTAAATTATCCAAATTATTTATTTGTACGGAGTTTTTTAGAAATATGATATATTTACTTCCGAAGCCCATGTAAGAGGAAAATGAGAAACCATGATTGGGAAACACATGTTTTAGAAAGTTCTCTATGGATATGTCTAATTATTATTATTAATTAAATATAAAATAGATAAATGTTTTTCCAATTAATCACATCATTAGGATTTGGTCTACGTTTCGAACCAGCTAGTGTGCTTCATCCTCAAGACAAGGTAAAAAATCCCAACGATCTTCCTGAATAAATAGTGTGGATGCATCAATGCCCAGAGTTAGTCTTTGAAAACTAGTCGTTAAACTAGTTTTTTAAAAACTAATGGTTGAAGAATTAGTTAATTAGTTATATATATATATATATATATATATATATATATATATATATATCAATTTTATTTTATGTCTTTAAATTAAATATATAATAAAATATTAAAATTGTTATTATTATTATTTATTCAGGAAGATCCTTGGGATTTTTCACCTTGTCGTGAGGATGAACCACACTAGTTGGTTCAAAACATCAACCAAATACTAATGATGTGATTAATCCGAAAGAACTTTATCTACTTTATGGATCACAACAGTCTTAGATCAAAATATAAAATAATAAAATATTTTAATAACCCACTAATTGTTATTATTCTTAATTAGAATAATATTTTAATCTTTAAAATCCAAAATATACTCTCATCAAAAAAAAATTGTATCAACTCAAAATATATCATCCATACTAACACATATGATTTCGTTGTACAATATGGTTAATTTTTGAAATGTAAAGAAGAGACTGTAAATAGAAATGTATAACCAATCTAGATCCATTTTAATTTCAGATCTACTATACAATAAGAGGGATCAAATATCTTGAGATTCAAATCTTTTTTATAATGAAAACAGATTTGGTTCCTTGTGACTTCTTAATAGATCCAAAGTTGAGATAGATTCAGGCTGCTTTAGGTTTCCCCTTTAAATAAGCAATATTCCACATAAGTACCATGGGTTCTCAATACCACGAATCAATAACATGAGTCATTTTTTTTTTTTATGAAGTTAAAATGTTTACATTGCATTAATTTTTTTATTTAATTTGACCAAATCAAAATATTTACTTCTATATTGAAATAAAAACTCTTATCGATACACTATGTTGAAAAATGACAATATAACCCACTATTTATATAAAAGATTTATAACTAAAACTAACAATCTCATTTTCTTAATATAAAACATAAGATTAAATACTTGTAATGTGACATGTGATTCCATACATCTAATCTAATTAATTAATTAATTAATTAATTAATATATATATATATATATATATATATATATATATATATATATATAAAAAAAATCATATGTGACATTAATGTAATGATCATAATCACCCATGTATATAACCTTTAGAAGATTAAGTTAGGAATTGAATGATATTAGGAATTAAGCGATTATCCAAGTTAACTCCTTTAAGAGGTAGCACTAAACATGATATAATTATTATGCTTAATGATTTTAGAGCATTAAAAAAATAAAAATTTTAGAACTCATTAAAAGTTATTCCTTATATTAACAAGGAAGCAAGAAAATCTTTCAGAATTCCTATTGCAAGAGAACGAAGGTAGCAAAGAGAATGAAGATACAATAGTTTTAGTCATGAAAAACAAAATTTTTGATTTATCAATATAGTTTTATATTTTTAAAATTTAGGTTTGTGTGATTTATTGTAAATAGTTAGAATTTTTTGGTAATAAATATATGTAAAAATATATTGTTAATGTGTTTCAAACTAATTAGTGTGATTTATCATTAATTTAGTGAAAAATTATACCAAAATATTAAGTTTGAATAAATATAAAGATTACTAAACTAACCATTAAAATAACAATTAATTTGACTCCATAACAAATCAACAATGTCCTTATACATATAATTATTAAAAAAATTCTAAATAATATAATTTTAATGAAATTCTTTCAAAAAAACATCATTCATTAAATTAAAAAGAACTATATATCATATCCTAAATATTTATTATATTAACTAAAAAAGTATTATAACAACAATAATATATTTTTATTACATCAATAGTATTTTATTTAAGTTATTGAGTAAGATATAACACGGGCGAGAATTCACCACTTATTTTGAGAGAAATTAAATTATTGACATCCTGGATTGATCCATCGATCATAATTCTAAGCTTATTAGCATCATACTTTTCTTTTCTACATGTATGTGAGATGAAAGTATTTATAAGGTTATTTACAAATCTTTTTTAATATTTAAGATAAAGTAGTAGTAACATGTTCTTATGAATTAGAAATAAGAAATATAATAAAATTTTGTTAATGATTTAATTTTGATAATTTTAAGGAATGTATAGTTGGGAAATGATATTATTTTGGTAAACTTCTGTATAATAGATATATTTGTAAATACTAAAAAGTATTTTTGATTTATTAAAAATTGATTAAAAAAAAAAATTTAATTCTACTTTTAATATATATTTTTAATAATAATAAAAACTTATTTTTATTAAAACTTATTTTTTTATACCTAATACTTCTAAAATCTTCCAAATTTCCAATCTTTACACAATACCTACAATATATCATTTCCATTTTTTATTTAAAAAAAAAACTAATTTATTAACACTAATTTCCATTAGAATGTAATAAATATATAGTAGTAAGATGTTGATAACAAAATGAAACCTATGGAATTTGAAAAAACAATAATAAAAATCATAATAGTTGAATTAACCATGTATAATACATCGTCGTGCATCTAATTGAGATTATTTTTCATTATTAAGCGTTATCTATCTTGAAATTTTTTTAAGATTGGCATAGTGGAACTAAAAGTTTTGGTAGTTTTTTAGATCTTTATGGTAAAATTACCAACATATATATAAAAAATGTGTTCATTTTGATGATGATGGTGGTGGTTAATGTCTACTAAAACCTTACAATATAAGGATGACTTAAACATATAATTCTTATCACACAAATCTCCTAGATGGAGGTCTCTTCTCTTTATCGTTTAACATTTTTTCCATTATGGGGTTTTAATCTTTATATCTTTAATCTTGAAGATAGCGGATAGCTAATTGCCTTAGTCCAGTTTCTTGAAAAAATTTGTCGACAAAGCCTGTCCGGTTCTTGAAGAATTTTGTTGACAAAACCTGTAATAGGTTGTAATGGTTTATATATTGACTTCGTAAACTATATTGGTATATTGTACTTCAAAATAGTCGTGAGTTACTCGTGTAGCTTTTGTGAGAAATCTACAACTTCTAGCCCAGACAATATAGGAATTTGATCAAATGATGTGGGGGCTGGTGAAACGGAGTCAAAAGGATGAACAAAAATAAAATAAATGAGACGATAGGACCAAAGAAAACCAGAGAAAAGACTCCTAAATATGACATGTTCCTAAGGCATTCTGTCAGAGCTTATGCCACAACAAAACTACAATGAAACAGAAGTTATAGGAAGCACTCCATCGAAACAAACTACTCTCAGTCAAGAAGCGTAATCTATATATCATTTAATTATGCATCTATGTAAATATCTTAAACAATAAAACATAATTGACATGTCACCATCTTGAGCCCTTGGTGTTGTTTCGTTGGAGCAAGCAGCAAAGAAGTTGGAGGAGTATTGTTGAATCATCAAGAGTTGAGATCACATCAACTTGGAAGGTGAACAAATCCAGTAAGGAACCCTGACAGAATAAATGCAACCTAAGTAAACCGTCATGGAATGCAATCAAATCATACCTTCAACATAAACTATGTTCATGAAATGGGAATATGGCTTCTAAACCCATGAAAGAACTGCGGTAGAAATAAAGTGTTGTGTAGTTCCAAAAGCCCTCTTTAGGACAATACTTTGTACTTGAAAGGATCCAAAGATGCCATAGAACATGAGTCTTTGAAAGCAGAAAACATATAATTGAGAAAAAAAAAAGGCTAGGGCTTTCCCTAGTCTACATGGATAGTATAAAGCTGTTGGTAAACACATCCTGGTCCAATTTCGGAGAAGTATTTGTCATTAAAATGATCCAAAGATGAGAAAACATATAGTTGAGACCAAAAACAAAAAAAAACAAATACAAGCTTGCCCTAGTTTTCATGGATATTATAAAGAAGTTGGGAAACACATCGTGGTTCTATGTAGGAGAAGACTTTGTCCTTAAACGAATCAAAAGATGCCTTAAAAAATCAGGCCTTAAAAGAAAAAACATATAATTGAGAAGAATAAAGCGAGGTTTTTCCCAGTCTGCATGGATAATATAATGCCGCTGACAAACACATCCCCACATCCCGTTATGCGTGACAACAATATCTAGACATGTGGGAAAGTGTGATGCCAAACAATAACCACAAAGGAGTTTCACATTAATTGTGATATAGTTTGAAATATACAGTCAGACTGAGCGTTCCACATCTAAAGGATAGTAAATTTTTTTTTTTTTTTTTAATGTAGATTCTACGGTTGCCATTTTCTCCCAAGCAACAAGTTGTAGCTTGGGGCTAGCAAGGAAAGATGCATGAACATCTCCTACAATAGAATATGCAAGATTTAAGGCTTTTTCAAGAAGCATATGTTATTATACTAAAACTTTCATATATATCTCACTAAGGAAAATGAATTCCTTACCTGATAACCAACAACAAGATCTTCACAGTTGCATTCAATTTCATAGTGCAGGATCCAAAGGGCGTCAAACTGTGGAACAAAAATTATCCTTTTCCTGTAAGCTTTTACAAGTTTGTGCATAATGTACACTGCACCTAAGGTGCATATTTTTGTCTCTACAAGATTTAGTGTAACATATATGCTAGGCATGTGAGTTGGAAGCCTATCAGCTTGTATTAAGATTTTTTTTCTTCTAAGAAATTGCACTTGAATTCTTCCAACATTTTTCTTTAGCTAAAGACATTATAATGATATTTAATTTGACATGATTAAGAACCAGATTGTATGGAGATTATCTTTGATTTGTAAATAAATATGATTTTTAACGGAAGATGTGTAATGTTCAAGTCTCAAACCATATGCTGAAGTGAGTAGTTGAGCTTGATATTCATAAATAAAATCATAGTTGTGCTTGATCTTCAGAAATAAAATCATAAAATAACAACATTCAAATTTCTTAAGTCAATATAGATAGTGAAAAATCCATTCTTCTTTATTACGATAAGAAAATTTTATAACCATTTAGTATAATCTATAGGTTGAATGAAATTAGCTTCTAACCATTTTTGGATCTCCTTGTCAACCATTGCATTAATTTCAAGCCCATGCCTACAAATTTTCTATTTTCTATATTTCAAATTGGGTATGAAAGGAAGATCGTGAGACAAAAAGGGAAGGTTGATGCCCTAACATATTGATTTACTTCCAAAGCAACACATACTCAAATTGTTTAAAAAAATTAGTATACTATTTTATCTCCTCTTGAGTAAGATTATTTCCTACTTTCAGAATCTTTGATCACTAAAGTGTCCCAATATCAATTTATACAACACTATATTATAAGGTCTTTGCCTTCTTCAATAGTCTTAGGATTTGGTGGAAAATCCAAGGAAGAGGAAGGATAATGTGACTCTTACAAAATAGCTATGGTTTAAAAGAAGACGACCTTGGTATTCAACTAAAAAATATAACACTCTAAAGAGTGAATATGTTTTCTTATCCAATTTTCGGAATGGAGACTAAATTTATTCTTCTTTTATTTCTAGGATGGAATTGTTAAATGTAAAGAAACCACCTCACATTTACACTAGACATGGATGGATGGACTCAACTATAGCTTCTTTGTTGGACATCTATGATGCATACTACCTAAAACCTCACTTATAGAAGTTGTAGTTCAAATCCACATGTATACCTCTTTGAAGGTGAACGTTTTCATAGTTTCATAGATAGATAATAGTATAATATTTAGCCTTAATTATATCCATCATAGAGACTTTTGTATGCCGATATGACTAGGTCTCAAGG
>JAXQQM020075064.1:0-119915 GCA_034641835.2 Pinus albicaulis
TCACTATGGGATCCTACACCTTGGTGGATCACTTCTTTGTAGTTGACATACCAGACACCAACATCATATTGGGTGTCCAATGGTTGATTACCTTGGGGAAGGTTACCACTGATTGGAAAGCTTTGAAAATGGAGTGGGTGGACTTGAAGAGTGGGAAACCACAAATGATTCAAGGCATGCACACTTATCCTTCACCTAATGTTTCCACACAAACAATAGAGATAGATTTGCGCAGTGGAAGCAAGGATCTCACAGTTCCTTCTCTCATGTTCATGAGGATGATGCAAGGGACATTCTTATCTCATGGCAGGCCACCTGGAATACGATAAAATTCAGATCTTGTGGTAAAAGTTCCACAAAGTGCTGCTCCAAGTCTAGATCTAGGAAGGATTGGAGCAATGAGTGACCAAGTTACAACGCTAGGAGGCTTGGGACAACCCAAGAATGAGGCAGATCTTCTTCCTACTTCACTATCTCCCTCTCACTTTTCTGAATCTCCGTTGTGGGAGGAGAAGAATGGGAGGATCAACCTTCCAACGAACCATTTTGGCATGTGTAATGTCAAAGAGACAATCAGCAACAAGACAAGCACTCCCATGGATGTATCAGCAGCACTGTCATTGTTGAGGAGTGTGGATCTTTATTGGAAATCTCAACTGCTTGTAGATTACTCCAAAGATCTCCACACATGTAGGATACTAGATGGCATGCATCAAGAAGAAGGCTACTTAGTCCAAGGAGGAGTCATCTATTATCATGGTAAGGTATTTTTGGCTAAATCTTCCAAGCTCAAGTAGAAGATCCTATAAGGAGCATATGAAGAATTCTTCCTTAGCCATATGTATTCAATGAAGATCTATTCCCTGATCATGAAGAGGTTTGATTGGGAAGGCATGAGAGAGGAGTTACATCAGCACTTTCAAGATTGCAATAGCTATGGAGGATTGGGGCAGCCAATGGACTCTTTGCAAGAGTCATCTCAGCCAGCTCTTCCTTTGCTTGAAAGGAGGGGAATGCTCATGCACAACTCCATGTGTGTGAAGGGCTATGATGGTAAAGGATTTGATCTTGATAAGAAAGTTGTATTTTCTAATCTATTACATTAGTTTGCCATGTTTTTTTAGGATATGACTCCTAAAGGGAGTGAGAGATCATATGGATCTCCTATTTTGTTGAGGGCCAATGGAAATTCTGAACTTGGCCACTCCCTTGATGTGCAAGGGGAGAATCCTTTTCATGATGGGTTCTTCCCAAAGGCACCAAACTTATGTAACACCTTCAGCCATGTTAAGGTGACTCATGCAGCAAAAGCGTGGTGGGAATGCCACTCATCACACCTGGATCTAATGAAGACAAGAAGTGCACTGCGTTGGCATCACATGAGGGATTTTGACCCACCTCCTCAAGTGCAGATTTCAGTGTGCATATATGTAGTCTTGCTTCCATACATTGATGATATAGTTGTGTTGTTTATGGGATTGTATGGACAGAGGATGGGCAGTGTGTATGTACCACATGGTTTGGAACTTCAACTTGTACTTCATGATACATGTTTTAAATGTATCATTGCTCCACCCATGTTTATTTCTATTGAGTTTTTTGCTCTTGAAGGGATGGACTATGCACATATTATGTCGGCCTTGGAGGAGCAATTCATGATGCTTTTTCTTGCTGAGCACTTGGCTTATGATGAGGATTTGATCCTTGATGATGCCAACCATGAAGGAGGAGAAGTACTACAGCTCTTACCCTATCAGTTGCTTGAGGACAAGCAACATTTTGGAGGGGAGGACTGTAATATCCCTACTTAGCCTAAGCTAAGAGGAATATTCATTTTTGTTTTATTTTTTGTTGCATGAATAAATGAATAAAGGAGGACATGTAAAACTCCTAAGAAGACTGAATAAATCAATGCCCATGTGAACACAATTAAATCAGGGCCATGTAAATAATCACTTGTAGGTGTGAAAGGGGTTTGAGCTTTGAGACTGGGTTAATCTTGACCAAATCTACAGTTTTGTCTAGGTTCAATGTATCTCCTAAAGGGACAACGTAGTTTTAGAAGGAAGCCCCTCATGTGAAAAGAGCTAACTCATCAAGGTGGTTTAGGGTTTACAAAGGCTCTCATCTTATAAAAGGAGAGGGAAGGCAGGAAGAGAAGGTTGTTGATTTATCATATTTCTGAGTATTTTGTCTGCTTAGACAAATACTATTCTCTGCTGTTTAGTGGAGAATTGTGCTTGGGATTCCTATGCAGGGATTTCACCTCTTCCTTTGAATATTCTTGGAGGAGTATTTGCTGAATTGGTCCACTATCAGGCTTGAGGCCAAGCTCTACCTTCAATTGCAGCGTTGATCCATTGAGGGTTTTGCTACTCTTGTGAGCTACAAGAAGTGGGAGTCTAGATCTGCAGAGATCTAGTGTATTTTGGGAGCCTCTTCTCATGGAGTGTGTCTTTTAACCTCCTAGAAGAGTGCCTCTCCTGTTTGTACTTCAGATCTGCAACTTAGGAATGTCTATCTATATCATTTTGATCTAAAGCGTCGTTTCCATGGGTGGAATGCGTTATTTTTGTATAAGGTTCATTGTGGTGTTTTGATGCTAGTTTTGATCAGAGATCTCTGGTGTTGGGCTTTGCCTTCCACTTTGGTGATCCATGGATTAGCTTGCTGATCCATGTTCTGTTTAGATCTGATATTTTGTAATGTAATGTTATATTCAGAAATTACTGCAATATTTTACATATCTGCAACTTGTATCTCAGATCTACTATTATTTATGCATGATTTGATCAAAACCCCAAGGGGATCTTATAGAGAAAACTATCTAGTTTCCAGATTTGATATAGATCTGATGTTTTGTCCATAGATCTGTCCTAGATCTGAGATGTAATATGCAGCTGCTACATCTTCTGAAAATAACGTTGTTGAGCCATTTCTGCTGATATATATATGTTGCAGCTCTCTTTTCTAAAGATATCTTGCTCTCTTGTCTCATGTAATCTACTGTATATTGAAAGGGCTTCACTTTACTTTTGATTTGCTGATGTACATTCATTTATTGATTATATTTTATGGCCTCCTGCTTAAATTGTCAAAGACTGCATTATTCATGAGGCTGCTTGTTGTGCATAGCTGCAGCCCCTCACGTAGGGTGTTTTCCAGCTAGACTAGATTGTGGGAGACCTGTTTACCACACCTAGTTTGATTTGTTTTTGTTTCCCTCTTGGATTTAGACTCTAGATTTGATGATCTAAGGGATCCAAGCGCTGAAAACTCATTTCTATACATCAATCTCCCAAGGAGTGCGTTATTTTTCCAAGTCTGCTGTGCAATCCCAATTTGGGAACATTACATCCCTCTACTTGGAAATAGACCCTCCTGATGAGCTCAATGAACCCTCCCAGAAAATGCCTCCAAAAATAACGCAGTTCAGGATGGTGACTGCACTGTGAGGGATAGCAGATGGTTGGCCTGATGCCAAAAATGTAGAAATATGCTCGGGAGTCCTTCTTACTGATCCTCCAAAGAATAGACAAGCTCTCCACTGAGAAACAAGCCCATAAATGACTCTAAGAGATCCTCCTTTGCTGCACCCTGCAACACAACCCAGCTCTTGAAAGAAACTGCACTCTAGCTGAAGGAGGTAGCTTGGCCAAAATTCCAGAATGAGGAAATGTAGCCCAAATAACCTCTCCTTCCTTGAGGATGAGGTAGGGATTCCCGAGCAGGAACACCCTTGTGCTAAACAGCACTATAACCCTGATAAACAGTAAGAGGAAGCAAAGTCTCAACAGAACAAAGCAAATAATAATAAAAACATGAATAACAATGGCTGCCCTCCTCTCCATATATAGCAAGTGCACCTCTCCAAAATGGGTCCCATCCATATGTGCCACCAAGCTCATGCAATTTTTCCTCCATTAAAACTGCGGAGTCCATCAAGGAGATACAATGTATCTAGGCAGTGCATGTGGACTTGGTCAAATATGACTGAATCAATATGATCCAATCCTGTTCACACCTATAGGTGCTTAATCCAGCTGCTTGTTCTTCCTCCTTTCACATTATGAGTGTTATTGATTCATTTAAAAAGTTTAATGGGCCTCCCTACCCATTTATTCACCTACCTAGTGATAAAACAACTCTAATATTCCATTTAGCTTGAAGGCCAAATTTTTGGAATATTACAGTCCTCCCCTCCAAAATCTTGCTTGTCCACAAGCAACTGTATAAGGAGAGGAAAATTCCTCCCCTCCTCTTCTTGTGGCCTCCTCATCAAAAGTCCCCACCACTGCTCAAAATGATCTGCTACAAATCTTCCCTCCAATGTTTCCTCCCAAGCATGCAAAACCATATGGCTCACATCATAGAAAGGTGGATGGTGTAAGTGGAAACCACCTTGCTGTTCAATGCCCTCCTCAAGGTAGGAGTGATGAAAAACATGGGGAACCTTATTCCCAATGAGTGACTCCCACACCCATGCTATCATCCAAATGAAATGAGCCAACCCAAGTAGCTCAAAAACATCTTCAACCCCTGGTTCATACAATGTGTTGGGGCTGCATGGATAGATTGGATCCTCCCATCCAAGTGGTTTCTCTCTCCATTTATGGTAAGTATGGGGCTGCTGCTGATCTTGGGCTGAAATGTCATGACCTCCAAGAGTGGCCCAAGCTACCCCATAAGATAAATCAACCATGAAATGCCTCCTCCAAGAATGCAAGTCCTCCCAATGGCTCCTCCTAAATGAAGGAATGAGATGTGATGTGGACATCATGGTGTGCCCATTGTTTCTCTTGAAACATACAACATGTAAAATAGGGAGAATCATTCTCCCAATGGGCATCTACAACTCATATCCCACTCTCCAAACAAAGCTCCCCATGAACATAAAAATATCAGCAATACATGGAAGCAAAAACCAATAAAAAAAAGTTGTCATATGATAACTGGAAAGTGGATCAAGGTCCCTCTCATGGAACCAGTGTAGTGTGTCCTTTTCCTACATCAAATCAAACAATAACAAGTGCTTTTCCATCCACTTGTTTGCTGCCACAATCATTTTACAAGATAGAAACATGAAAGTACAAAATGGTGTCAATGGTGCACACCAAAAATCATGTGGCTTCCCCCACAATCGACCAATGAGATAGCTAATCTCAATGCTACAAATGGATTCAAGTACATCATCATACAATATGCAAGAAGGGATAGTCCTCCTTGGTACAACATGCTACTCATACAAAATAAAGAAGTACAAAACATAATGTGGAATTATACATTCTCCACCGTGTACTTGGGACCTTGAGCTGAGATGGCTCAACTGGAAATTCTCCCTCACCTACAAAGAGTAGGGAAGTGGTTGTGACATCCTCTCTATCACCATCCGGGCTATGCATCTCTCCATATGCTGAAATATGTCATGTTGGATGCCCTCCCAATGAACTCCTCTGCCAAAGATATGCATTAAAGTGCATGGGAAGTCCTCATGTGTTGCATGTAGCATCTTCTCCTTGAGCTTAGAAGCTCTAGTCAAGAAGACTCTGCCATAAGAATAGATGACCACATCATCCACCATGTATCTATAATCTCTTCCGGGTCATCAAGAATCATGCATGCACCAAGATACTTGGAGTACTCTACTAAGAGTTGAGATCTCCAATATGGATCAATCCTCTTAAGAGACAGCATTGGTGATCTGGCATGTGAAGCTCTCCTCATGCTACTGCCTGCTACTTTGACATCCCCCATGCCAAAGTCTCCCTCAAAACTCTTCACCTCTCCAAAATCCAAGAGTGGTGAACCAAAATACATGATGTCTCTCGTCATCTGTAGATCTGGTGGCCTCCCTCGTGGAGTGAGACATCAAAATCTGAAGTGGACTAAGTTGTCCCTCTCTTCACTACGCAGTGTAGTTCCTTAATTATGTGCAGAAACCTCCTAAAATAGATAAGGGTGAATTCTCATCATCCCTTGATGTTGATCCTTCTCCTCTTCTTCCATATATGAGAATGCCTCATCCTCAATGAGAGACCCTTGATCTTGGTCATCGCTTGAAGGAGGGAACTCCATGTCTTCACAAATAGAAGAGGGTTATTCAAGAAGTGGGGATCTTTCCCTTGGCAAACTATCATGCATGTTTTTATCCCCTTTAAAAATATGGAGTGGAGTTGGTTTAATAGGTATCTCCAACTCATGCAAAGTGTTTGAGTTTTTGTTTTTAACAAATGATGGTTCACAATGTTTTCTATCAAATCTTCTCACCAATTCTTTAGTGAACCCAACATAAGTTTTTACATTTGCATGACACAATGAAGTAGAATCATTAAACCACCAATCATGGGCCATAACTTTGAGGTGCAACGCTGCTACTCTGATGGCCTCCTTCTTTGAAACTTGGTGCAGTTGAAAATATGAATCTAGCTCTTCTACCCAAGCTTTGGCTGTGCACTCTATTGATCCATCAAAGTGAGATAGGAAGATTCTACCTCTATTGCTTCTTTTATGGCTGTTGGATCTTGTCTCCTTGAGATTTCAAAACCCTTGGAAGTCCAAGTGCTCCTTGAATCTCCATGATTGAGATTCATACTCGTAAAGATAGTCACTCAAGGTCTCCTCCCTTGGTGCATCTTCTTCCTCCATCCTTCTTGCAGTAAATGTGGGCAATATACTGTGATGTGGATCTGCATGTGTGGCTGGATGCTCACACCCATCATGTGAATAGCTAGGGCTTGCTTCAAACCCTCTCAGAAATATTCTACACTCTTCCCCTTTCATCTCCTTAAGATCTTCTTTGATATTCTTCATAGCTTGGAAAAGAAGCAGCGAGATCCTCTCTTCCTTCATTCCTCCAAATAATGGAGTCATGCTTTTGTTTCTTCTGCAAAACTTCTCTTTTCTATGAAAATCTTCTCCTCCTAATGGCATAATGTCTTGGATGCACAGGCTGAGCCAATATTATGCTTTGATACCACTGTAATATTCCAAAATAGGGAAAATCTACAAGATTGGGAATATCTTATAATATCCATCATTCTATTAATGGATCAGCAACAATGTACAAAATATCATGAGGGACAAGCCACTCAAGCCATAAGAACAAATCTCCAATGATCATAACAATAGATACATGAGATGCTGCAACTATATAGAATGCCAGAGAGCAGTGACTGCGCAGTCTATATCAGTGTAGCTGCTGCTATAGATGTATATGCATGAAATATGGCTTATAGAAACAAAATAAATGCTCAACAATGAAGATATGAGCTCCAATACAAGATTTCTAGCCAACCCGGGAAGGATTGCTAGAAATACCGAAAAACATACAATGTGACAAATAACCTTGGGGTTAATGTGCCAATGCAAACTGGATCTGATATGAAATGAGGCTATGACAGATCTGAAATGCTGATGTCCTCCTCCAATGGTATTTCTGATTAGAATACTGATCCCTCTACTTAGAAATAGACCCTCCTGATGAGCTCAATGAACCCTCCCAGCAAATGCCTTAAAAAATAACATAGTTCAAGATGGTGACTACTGTGAGGGATAGTAGATGGTTGGCCTAATTCCAAAGATGTAGAAATATTCCCGAGAGTCCTTCTTACTGATCCTATAATAAATATACAAGCTCTTCACTGAAAAACAAGCCCAGAAATGACTCTAAGAGATCCTCCTTTGCTGCACCCTGCAACACAACCCAACTCTAAATAGAAACTGCACTGTAGCTGAAGGAGGTAGCTTGGCCAAAATGCCGGAATGAGGAAATGTAGCCCAAAGAACCTCTCCTTCCTTGAGGATGAGGTAGGGATTCCCGACCAGGAACACCCTTATGCTAAACAACACTACAACCCTGCTAAACAGCAAGAGGAATCAAAGTCTCAACAAATAGAAGAAAATAATAATCAAAACATGAATAAAAATGGCTGCCCTCCTCTCCATATATAGCAAGTGCACCTCTCGACAATGGGTCCCATCCATATGTTCCACCAAGCTCATGTAAGTTGTCCTCCATTAAAACTGTGCAGTCCATCAAGGAGATACAATGTGTCTAGACAGTGCATGTGGACTTGGTCAAATTTGACTGAATCAATATGATCCAATCCTGCTCACACCTATAGGTGCTTAATCCAACTTCTTATTCTTCCTCCTTTCACATTAGGAGTGTTATTAATTCATTTAAAGAGGTTAATGAGCCTCCCTACCCATTTATTCACCTACCTAGTGATAAAACAACTCTAATATTCCATTTAGCTTGAAGGCTAAATTTTTGGAATATTACAATCCTCCTACTCATTTCAAGAGTAAATGAGGATGTCATCATTAAATGCTTGGGTAAAATGGTCCAAATATCTTTGAAATACACTATTAATCATGTTCATAAATGTTGTTGGGAAATTGGTCATCCCTAATGGTAGTGTGATATATTCGTAGCAATTAAATCTTGTTTAAATGTAGTTTTTGTGTCTTCCTCTTTGATTCTTAGTTTATGGTATCCTAAATACAAGTGAATCTTGGAAAATATTAAAGCTCCCCTTAGTTTATCAAAGATATTGACAACATGAGTCATGGGATACCATTAAATGGTGGATTTATTTAGATTAGGGTTCTCAATGCATGGCCTAAAGGTTCCATCCTTCTTCTTCATAATGTTCAATAGCGCTCCCTAAGGAAATACACTAAATCAAATCAATCCTTGGTAAATAAGTTCTTTGAGTTTAAAACTTAACTCATGAACTTCATGGGATACCATTAAATGGTGGATTTATTTAGACTAGGGTTCTCAATGCATGGCCTAAAGGTTTCATCCTTCTTCTTCATAATGTTCAATAGTGCTCCCTAAGGCAATACACTAAATCTAATCAATCCTTGGTAAATAAGTTCTTTGAGTTTCAAACTTAACTCATGAACTTCTAGGATGGTAATTGTATGTTGTTATGGGTATGTGTTTTAATCTTGGTTTCAAGGAAATGGTGAATACCATATTCTCATACAACAAGAAAGAATGGAAACTATGGGGGGGCCTCATCCTCAAATTCAGAAAATTTCATATACAACTTAAAAAAAGGTTGTAGTATTTATTGATCACGTCAAGTATAGAAATCCTAAACCCTTTCTTCATACACCTTTTAACATTATTATTTGAGATGAAGCATAAGGAAACTTCTAGCTTAACACCCCCACTCACAATATACTTTCATATATCATTTTGGAAAAGAAACTCCAATTTCTAGCAGTATATAGACTCTATTGGATTCAAACCAATCCATATCTATAATTAAATCATAGGTTCCTAGAGTTATGCTATATAAATTCAATTTTGTAATATAACTTCCAATTTCTGATGATATATTTTTTTTACCAATGGACTTACATATTCATTATCACTAGATATCATTTCTACCATCCTGAAATGATTTGCTTATAGGCTACCAATCCACATTTAATCAGAGCATAAGGAAAAATAAGACTATTAGTGATGCCAAAAATAATCAGCATTAAAATGGAATTCTGCTAATCATACTAATAGACTCCACCATTATGACTTGATACTTAACTAGGTGATGGTTTATTGCAACATGAATCTAATGATAGGTCTATGGTCATTCCCATTCTTCTTTACCCTCTCATTAACTAATACCATATTGATATTTTCGGAATTCCCTTCTATAATGATGATGCCTACATTCCTAGCACCCGATTTGACCTTGTCTTATTGTAGGGACCCAAATTTGGTTACCACGTACTCTGTCTCTACAACTTATTCCTCTCAAGTGGGGTAGACCTCTCTATCCTTTTGGAGGCACCCAAGATGTTATGCTATCAACCATAACTATATTGTTATGCCTTCCATGAAATTCATACCTAAACACCCTCAACTTTAAAGACACTATCTCTAGGTGATCCATTAGAGGGCTCAAAATTATTTGATTGACCTTTCATATCAATCATATTTTGGGCCTTCTTGACCAAACTTGTTGTTTCTAGCATGGTTGTGGGTTACCACATGGAGACTTCAACTCGAAATAAAGCATAAATCCTATGAAGAAATATTTCAAATTTTCATTTATTATATTCCATATAATCCACATGATGAACCAATGCAAATAATTATGCTTCATAAGCTTCTACTAGTCTTCTTTTCTATCTAACTGCACGGAATGCTCCTACTTGTTAGTGTGTGTATTCATGTGACAAGCACCAAGTCCTAAAGGTTTAATTAAACATCTCCCAAGTAACTTGCAAGGAGGTGACTTGCAACTTAGTCTCTTCATATACCCATAACAATATAAACTATGTTTGAAGAGATACATTATTATGTGGTTTTTCCACAATATTGTATGTTCTAAAATTGAGTGCTCTCTTATGACCTATTACCCAAGATTCTGCTACCTAACCCACATATTTTCCTATGAACTCTAATAATTTGGATTTTTTAACCTTTGATAATATTATCTAGAGGCACTCTTCTCTCATTGACATTGGATAAAAGGTCCTAATCCAATCTCTGTTTCTGCTCAAACTCCAAGCTCTTGACCCTAATTAGATTGTAGAATATATAGTCTCCTTGGGATGATGTTAACAACCATAACTATATAGTTTTGTCTTCCATGAAATTCATACTTCAACCCCCTCAACTTTGATGACCCTATGTCTGGAGGATTCTTTAGAGGGCTCAAAATAATATGACTAACCTTTCGTATCAATCATCTATTGGGCCTTCTTGAACAGACTAGCTATTTTTTCCATGGTTGTGGTTTACCACATGGAGACTTCAACTCGAATAAAAGAATATTCCGTGAAGGAATATTTCAGCTTGTTATTTATTGTCTTCCATATAGTCCACATGATGAACAAATACAAACAATTATGCTTCATAAGCTTCTACTAGTCTTCTATTTTATATAGCTACATGGAATGCACCTACTTGTTGGTGCTTGTAGTCATGTGACCATCACCAAGTCCTAAAGGTTTAATTGAACATCTCCTTAGTAACTTTCAAGGAGTTGACTTGCAACTTAGTCTCTTCATTTAGCCATCACAACATAATTTTCTTTGAAGATATTCCTTTGCTATATGTATTTTCCACAATAGTGTATGTTTTAAAATTGAGTGCTCTCTTAAGGCCTATTACCTAAGATTATACAACCTAACCCACATCTTTTCTTATGAACTCTAATAATTTTGATTTTGTAACCTTTCATAAAATCTAGAGACACTCTTCTCTCGTTGACATTGGATACAAGGTCCAAATCGAGTCATTATTTCTGTTGTAACTCCCTCTTTTGACCCTGATCTATGTTGGGATTGTGACCTTGGCTAGCAACCCGCTCTTTAAGACAATAGATGATTTCTCCTAGAGAACATAGTATGGCTTGATGAGCTAGAGTTATAATCTCAAGGAAAACTTATGGTTGCCTTCAATACTTAGGGTTTATAGGTAGCCTTGAGAGATTCAAAGTCAAATTCTCAATTCTAAGTTTTAATGGACAAAGCTTCATACTATTTATGGATGGTAAGTAAGAAATCAAATTAGTCATTAATCACTCACTACATGTAGATGTTTATGCAACATATCTTTTATATGTCCTCACTACTGCAAGTGTCTCAAAATGGTAAGCCTATGGTATGAATTTTGGGATTTTATAATCAAGACAATAAATCTCATTGTATAAGTTTGTATATATTTTAACAAAAAAACATGAATGTGCATATGTGTAATCTAATTTATTTCCTATGGCTAGCGTGGAAACAAAGAAGAGAGAGGAGAAGAAGAAAAGATGCATCCTATCCAAAGAAATAAGTTCCAAATATCCCTTCCTCATGCATCACTATTTCTAATGCAGTCCACTTATGGTTTTTATACTTTCCTTTGTTGAACACCAAAGGCTATACTAGGTCAAGTGTATTACACCAAGACTATTCATGAGGATGGCCTTGATGCCTCTGGTAGCTCACCGAATTGCACCCAAATGGAAAGTGATCTTAGTATTAGAAAGCTTCATCCAATATCTTGAAATTCCAAATTGGGATCCATCTACTTATAATCATCACTAATTAAATTATAGAATATATTGTTTCCTTGGGATGGCTCCACAAATGCCCTAAAAGACTAGAGGTGCATGATCTTGCACTCTAGATAATCTAATGGGATATCCTTGGGAATGTTGTTTCTCCTAACACTAGTAATGCAAATAAATGATTAAATGAAATAAACACAAATTAAACAAATATCCATAAATGTAATAATCAATTTGATGCATTTATTATCTTTTAAAAAATAAGTTATTTCTATACTCAACTCCTACTTAAACATTACTTAAACATTAAACACAAGCATTAATGTTCATTTCTCACATGACATGACATGGAAAATGAACATTCTTATATATAGATAAGATGATCAGTTCATTATTATTATTTTCCTATCATCTTTCACCTAAAAGGAAAAATAAAAAATTTAAACACACCTCATACGGATAAAATGAAGCAAAATATAAAATCTTTTATATAGCTAGCGACAGTCACAAAACTATTCCATCATTTCTCATAATTCATGTTGAAAGAGAAAACAAAATAGTACTTAATATATAATTTTGTGAAAACAAAGATAAAGTAAAATATCATCTATCAGTTTTTCACGTGTATTTATCACCCATAGCATAGATAACAATTTTCACGTGTATTTATCACCCATAGCATAGATAGGCAATAAATTGTTAGATTAGGTTCAAAACATCTAAGTATGGTAGGAATTTATATATGATTAAAATAGGTCATGGATAGAATTTATATATGATTAAAATAGGTAAACTTCTTCAAGGAAATGATACAGGTATTGCATTTCAATTTAATGACAAATGTCTTTGATTTATTAATCCTTCCGGGAAAAATAATTGGCAATTGAGATTACAGAAAACTATGAAACTAAACTGAATTTTACACAAAACTTTAAATACACTAGTTTCAGGAAGCAATATATTGGTATTGCACAAACTTTAAATACACTCTCAATGGAAACCTTCGAAGTTGTGTGTTTTTCATTTTTTTTTCAGCCATGGAAAGAGAAAAGCTTTGGCGTTAAAAAAATGTTGTAGGGAACGTTCTTGTTTGGTCTAATCCTCAATTGATTTAGTTGAAATCCTTCGCGCTAAAATAATGATCTATGTGTCTTAGAGTATCTGCACTCTTGTCTATGAAACCTTAGTTCATATGTAGCACTGGAATTCACAAATTCTGGAAATAAGTTCATAGTTATTGTTGCTCCAATGAGCATGCACAGAATTAAGAGCAACATCGAATCACTGCCAGTAGTAATCATCATAAAGTGACCTTACTTCTTTTCAAATGTGTTCCTTCATAAACCACTCACGCTGATGATAAGATTCATCGTGTTGTCATTGTTGGCCTAGATTCATAAAAACCAATGTTAGCTAAAGGGGATATTTCATTTGTGAGATTTTAATATTTATTTAATTTTGGTTTTGTGGTTCGTTGTCATAATTTTTTGTTTTTAAGTGTGTCTCTTGTTTTCAACAATTTTCGCATATTGAGATTCATGCAGAGTTTTAGTTAAGATTGAAGTATCTTGAATAAAATTTAGTTTTATCAATATTGTATTTAAAGTAGAGCAGTTTTTTTTATCACTCCTCATCTAACAGAAATGCACATAAGGTTCCAGAAATACTTACTTTGGGATTAGTAATGACTCAAAGTGTAGTTAGGATTTACTATATACTAGTTTGGGATTAGTGATGACTCAAAGTGCAGTAAGGATTTACTATATAATTGAAGGGTTCATTTATGACAGCAATTCTATCCAATTTGTTGATCAACAAAAGCCTCTCATACCTCAGGAACTGTGCATTTATGTACTATCATTTGTTATTTCTTTGGATGTGAAAATATGATGCCCACTACTTGGTGTAGTCTGTTAGAGATCTATAACTTTTGCAAGTATTAACAAGTGAGTTGCCTGGAATGGGGATACAAAAGACGAAACAGGGTTGACCAAAATTTTTAAAAACTGGAAAAGTAGTATGTGTTAGTTCTGTAAATGCATATTTCTATATTTTCTCCTCCAACACTCACAGAATAAGGTCAACAACCATCATGATAAAAAGAAAGAAGGCCTGGTCTTAATCTGATCATTGTGTCACATGAATTGACCGCCAGAGTATTTCTTATCATTGTTCAAGTGGACTGCCATAGTCATTTAGTTTTGGGTTGTAGCTCTAATATTAGAGCGCTTGCTTTACATGCAAGAGGTGTGTGTTCCATGTCCTGTATCCCCGTTTCTATTTCGTCTTTCCTGGTTTTCAGTGGCATATAACGGTGAACCCGTCTTTGTCTCTCTTGCTTCTAAAGAATTCTCAGAACTCTGAAATAAGAGTCATGTCAAGAAGTACAGTCTCGCTGAGCATCACAGTAAGAAGGAGCTTAAGGAATGGGATCTATCGGTGGAGATGATTGTCGACGAGGAATGACGAGTGAAAGCTAACAGAGGGCAGTGGCATTTCACGGGATATCATAAGGGTTTCAAACATTTGCATTTCGGGAAATCCTAAGGGTTTTAACAATTCACATATGAATTGATAGACATGTTCATTCCAGGTAAACCCTATTTGCTTTTAAGTTTTAATTGCATTGACAATTGCCTGCTTATTGGTTTTTGGCCTGCTTAATTACTTTAAAGTGAAGAAGACAAGAAGATTCATTATAAAAACATGAGGCAAGAAAGCCTTCTATTACCAGTAATTATTGCAACTGGAGAGAGTAAAGGCTGCAAACAGCAATGGAATTTTCAGGAACGAAGAGAATGAAGATGTACTCCTAGAAACAGATGGCAATATGTGAAAACGTAAAATAGCATAAATTTTCTGTTTGTTGCTGACATGATGAGCAAACCATTTTGCTAGAACACGATGGTCAATTTTTATGGCTGAAAAATAAACTTCCTGCTGAAAATATGGTAGTGTAATATCTGACTTTCAATTTATTAAAACAATGATCATTTTGCAGCTGTGATATACAAATGTCAAATAGCAAAGAGGCATCAGCACAATTAGAATTATTTCTAGGCCCAGACCAGGGATTGGGTATCTTGACCAGAGCTGAAGGATAGGTTCAGGCTGGCTAATCCAAACAGACTAGTTTTCTAAAGGATCAAGGAGTTTGTTCCTGATTCTCTCTCCATGAACCTATGTGTTCAACCTCCAAAAGCCTCGTCGAAGCATTGAAACTTGACCAAAGCCACAAAGCCAAATCTTTTAGAAAGTGCAATGAAAAAGTTTTAAAAGATGCATTTTCCTTCTATGACCAAATCTTAGAAATTAGTGTGATAGTCGATTGTGATAGTGGATGGTCGAAAGAGTTAGCATGATAGTCGATCGTGATAGTGGACGATCAAACGGGTATGGCTTTGTGCAATTTTCCCCTGAAATGGAAGTAGATAATGCTCGGACTAGAGGAATTAGTCCTTAGAACGTTTGCTTCACAATCGTAAGGTTACAAGTTCGATTCTTGCGGAGAGCATTTATTGCTAAGGCAAAGCGATAAGGCACAATTTCAGAATTTCAGGGCATCAGTTCGAATCCCATTCTTGACACAAGGTGTCTTTTCGCTACTTACCAAAGATACGAATGAACAGTTTTGTTTAGTTTGACATCGCTCACTGAAGAATAGGATTCCTCAATTTATTTCACTGAGGGCTCTGCCTCTCCTATTGATCGGAAAACTGGCAGAGGAGCAGAATTGAATTACTTTTTCTTGCCAGAAGACTAACATGAACGAAGTGTAGCTTGGAAAACTGGCAGAGGAGCAGAATTGAATTACTTTTTCTTGCCAGAGGACTAACATGAACGAAGTGTAGCTTTTAAAGGAGTGCGTGATTAAGGTTCTCTGTGTAATTATGGAGACTTGATGATAGGTTTAGTTTCTAGTCATGGAAATAAGACGCAATTTCTTTAAAGGATGTGTTCCAATCAAAACATTTCATTCTCCATTGACTTCCAATGCAATCATTGCCATAAATAGCATGGATCAAAGCAATCCGAGGTAGGCAAGGGTTTGATCCTATAAGCCCTACCCTTCACTGTGTTGATCTGTTTAAGCGACTCACAAAAAAAATATAACTGGAAATCAAGGAGATTACATACCTTTATGGGGTTCGTAAGACCTCACGCTCCCTGTTATCTGGAATCTGAGTAGGTAACTTCCATTTCAAGAATGGCTCAAACAACATAATCAATTTCTCAATTTCTCTTCCCATTTATGGGACAGATTGTTATGTGGTTGTTGTATTTTGTCTTTTTCCTGTGAAGCTTCGCAATAATTTTTCCTGTGAAACTTCACAAAAGTTTCACAATAAATGATCACAGCTTCTCTAAAAACTTGTGGCAGAAAAAATTATCTCAGAAATTAACTACCTGATAGCTTTTCCCTACTGTTTTTCTATTTCCGAACCTCCTTAAACCTCCTTCACCATAATAGATTCCAGAAAGTTGAAGCGTTGGCTTCTCCTGTCATTTGCCATAGTTAACCATGCGCAGTGTCAGATTTACCCAAGTCTGGGCTAAATCACACTCTTTAGTTTAGTTTAGATCATTATCATTACATCATTATCATCGCTGCGATTCAAGGTCTAAAGGTTTTTGGATTTGAATTACTTTAACATCATTCGTTATAATATTATATATACATTTAATTTTAATAATTTAATTTTAATATGTTTTATAATAAATATTAGTCAAACGATATGTTAGGTTATGTTACCCACTTGTCGGACTATATGATATAAAAGTTAATGGATTTGAATTATTTTAATATCATTCGTTATAATATTAAATATTCTATAATTAGATAGATTAATATACCTCTTTGACGTAGATTTTGTTATATACTTCTTATAATAATTCAATAATTATTCAAATTCTTAGATTTTTATTTTTTATTTTTTCTTCAATGTGTCTTTTCGATTTACAATGGTTTATTATTGTAATTAGTATGTTTTCCGTGTTTTTTTTTATAATATTTAATTTATTAAGTAATTAGATTCCTATTAATAATGCCGAATAGTTATTAAAATGTAATTTAGGGAAAATATTAAATTAAGAATTTATGGATATATAAAAGATAAAGATAGTGAACTTGTAACAATAATTCAATAAAAAATTTATGGTGAAGAAAAATATTTTAGAAATCAATGTATGAATAGGAAATTGTTCTTGATTTATTATCACAAGAGTCAATATTCTAGATCCGCAATTTTTAGTAACTTTTTATTTAGGATGTCTATAAGTTTTAAGGGTTAAAATCAAAATCTATATGTAATATTCCAGTTTTTAAAATCAACCTGCATAATCATTTGTATACTTTTTAAAATTAATAATGATAGATATCATTTCATTTCTTATTGCATCATTATCATGTTGTAATGAGTTATAAGAGTTATGCTTAAAGTTTAAATGACTTACAATTCGAGTGAATGCGGAACTCTTAACTTCCATCATCTTGCTCTAGCTAACCCCAACAAATTGTGGTGAATGACTTTCCTCTCAACCAATTTTTCATTCGCCACAACTCAATCTTGTGAGTTCTCAAACAATTACCTATGTCAATTTCGATTCTTTTTATATAAGATCGATCAAACAAAATACATCTCATTACCTTCTCTCCATTCATATCCATCTGGGTAAAAGTTCCATGTATTTTCTCCATTTTTTTATCAAACAATTAAGTCTTAATCATTCATATTTCTACATCTATATTTTTCTTCCCTAAATCAAAAGATATTTTCATATCCATCTATTTAAAATTTCTATGTAAATTCTCCACTTTTTTTTTGTAAGTTGATATTCTATTCATATAATAAAAAAGATGTACATCCAGTGGAACAAAAAGAAGGTGGTCTCACCTCAACAAGGTTTGCTGACCAATGTTTGCAGCAAGTGACAAAAATACAAAAAGGAGGATAAGGATAACGTCCATAAATAAGAGGGCCAAAGACACCAAAAGACACACAATACATAAAAAACACCTGATAACATACTAGTCATTCGACGTGATGGAAGTTAGGTTATCTAGGGCAGTTCCTTGAGGAGTCAGCGGACAGAATTTGAACTCGATGTGCCCTTCAAAGTGCACCAACCAAGTCTCCAGCTTTTCCACTTTTTCTACAAGGTGGTTTTGGCCTCACCAGACCACCACCACTTGCTCTCTGACTTGGCACTGAAAATAGTGCATCCTATTCAGGGTGGCCACAAACTCAACATGCTCCTCCCTTCGAACCTGCTCAGTTGACTCCACATGATCCAGCAGAGAATGAATTAGTTCATTGCAATTCTCTAGACCACAATCTTGAATTATCTACAGGTTGGGAGTTGAACACCTACTAGAACCCCGGCTAACTGTTTCACCTCGTTGCACACCACCACATCTCTAAGGTTGTTGAGAGCTCCCACCCCTATGGGGAAGCCTACTTGTTGCTGCCATGACCACCACGTGTTCCAACACCTGACAACTGGGAGCGACCAGCAGTCTCGTCACCTCGTCGCATCTCGGCTTCCACCATTCCCATCTATCCAAAAGGAATCAACCTCACCTGGTCCTCGCGACGAGCTGATCCTGGATTGGCATGAGGGGAGGAATGCCCACGTCGAGGGGAAGGTTGCATATTGAACAGTCGAGGAGATTTGAAGCCACTAATAGCCTTCGGGTCTGGCCCACTCTAACTCACCTAGATCTCTGCACCCAAAGCCTAGACCTCTCTTCACCCACTATTCTCCACAGATGGCCACTTGCAATAACCTAGCTACCACCTTGCCACCAATTAAGCACCCCGACGAGAATGCAAACAACTTGAGAAGGAGGAGTCGAGAGAAACTCGCCCGAGGCTGACGCTCCCCAAGAGGTCTCGCACAACCCACACCAAAATGTCGACACCAAAAACTTCAAGAGGGTGACTCCTTTATCTCCATTGCACACAGAGAAACACCCATGAAACCACAAGGTGTGCCAATTTTCAGAACAAGCACTAGAAAAGGAGTCACCCACACACATCCACCATCGCCCCTAACAACACCATCATCTATACCACCTCCGGAAGCCTCCAACAGGACAACTACTCACACCTTCTAAAATCCATCAAAGCCATAAATACTAAGTTCCCCCAATTACTAGCAGCCACATTCTGCAAGCAAAATAAAAAATGAGGTGCCTTTGGAGAAAAACAATAATGAATTCACACAGCCAAGAGTCGCAGGGGAAGGTCAAATGCCACCACCTGGCTCTGTAAGCTTGCCTTCGTTTCTTGTGCTTGCTTGCAAAATACCAACCAGGAGCCCAACACAGGAATGAAATACAAATCCAAATGTCACATTGATGAGCCATCCCGCTCGTTAAACTTTCACTGGCAACATTTGCCGAGACAAGACAAGGTTTCACACGATCACAAACACACCTCCCATTACACTGATTCAGATAAAAGGACCGAGAGGCCAATCCTCCATCAACACATCAACTGTTAACAATCATGAGACTCGGTTACCACATGCTCTAATATTCTCACCCCATCAAGTGAATGTATATTCTCTACTTATCCTCAAACAAGCAACTCTTAATTATACATTTATTATTATTTTCTTTATTTAATTTTTCTCTAATTTTTATTTATACTAAACAAATTACTTACTATTAATTACTTACTATTATTATTATCATTAGACTTTTATGATTAATATTATTATTATAAAACTACTTCATCGTTTTATTATTATTATTAAGTCATTTATTATTTTTTTATTATTAAGTCATATATTTATTTGTTAATATAGAATTAATTCAAAATATAAAACATCACAATTGTGAAATTTTGATAAAACATATAAATGCATGAACCAATGTTTACCCTTTTATATTTGAGGTAGAAAACCTTTTTTTCTATTTGAAAAGTAATAATTGAGTTGAATATGAAATCATTGTATTAAATTATAGAATATATGAAGTACCTTGCTTAAGTAATAATGAAAATTGTGTTGAATATGAAATCATTGTAATAAATTAAAGAATATATGAAGTAACTTATTTAATTTTTTGAGTTCATCATTATTTCTTTTATTTAAAAATAATAATTAAGACTCAATATTTTTTCTACATCCTTTTGAATAAAAATGTATCTCTTGATTATTGATTATGATTTTAAAGTAGCACATTTCTATACATATATGTATGGGACGGATATTAAAAAATAAGGTAATATATTTAATATTATTGTAGAAAAACATAGCATAATTAGAGTATAAAATGTATATGTTTATGATGTTATAATAAAAAATTATATGTTTATGATTTTATAATATTTATGCTGTTATCACTATAGTAGTTACTTTTGTTGAATAATGAAATCATGGTCAAGACATTTTAGTTTTATCATTTCACGTCAATATTAACTTACCAATTAATAGAAATCATGGTTAAGACTTTTCTAGTTCTTAAGGCAAGGCATAAATATTGGGAAATAGATAAAGTCACTCAATTTCTTTTATAACATATATTGATATTATTCCACATGAATATGAAAATACTACTTGTGAGTGTGTTGATGTTTGCAACAACAACTATAGATCTTTGATTTAGAAGTGGAGAAGAATCTTCAATATTCATAAATAGTATTTTTTTAGATGTAAATGATTATTTTCTTGATAAACGAAACATTATAAATTTAGAGTTTTCAAATTGGAATTATTATAAAATTGGAATGATGGAAAAATGTAATTATTTATAGTTTTATAAACATGATATAGTTTACGAGCATGAAGTGCATGAAGTGTTGTTAAATATTTGATAATATCTCTTCATATATTTCTCTTCATGGAAATTCTCAACCAAAAAATATGTCAATCTACAATTTTTATCATGCATTATACATTGAGTAACATTGTTTCCAACATAAAAAAAAAGAGAACCACGACACCTTGCTCTAAGAGTATTATTCCAAAATGGGAACTTCTTTTCATTATTCCAAAATGGGAACTTCTTTTCATTTTTAAATGGATGTTTCCTCTTCCTTGAAACACCAATTTTCTTTTAAAAAAAAGAAGGTAGAGTGTCTTTTCTCCCGAACTTCATTTAGTTATATATCATCTCCATGGTTCATCTTGTATCAATTTCTTCATATTTTTCTTGGTGATATATACGAGGCCACATAGTGATTGTATCTACTTTACCATGTGTGTCTTTATTTTTTAATTCTCTTCATTTTTAAATGGATGTTTCTTCTTCCTTGAAACACCAATTTCCTTAAAACAAAAGGTAGAGTGTCCCTTCTCCCGAGCTTCATTATATATATATAATTTTATTTTATTTTAAATTAATTTTTTTAACTTGTTTTGTTTTTTAATTTTTTTTAATTTTTTTTTTAATTTTTATTTTTATTTTTTAATTTGAATTTATTTTTAAATTTAAAATTTAAAAATATTTTATGTTTTTAATTTTCTATTTAATTTTTATTTTCTATTTTAATTTTTTTTAAAATATTTTTTCATATATTTTTTTAATTTGTATAATTTTAAACTTTATTTTCTTTTACAATTTTTTTAATTTTTTTTTTAAATTTTTTTTTTTTTTGATTTTTTAAATTTAAATTTTTTGATTTAATTGTTTAAAAAAAATTATTGTAATTATTATAATTATTTTTAACTTTTTTATTTTATTTGTTTTGTTTTATAATTTTTTAATTATGTGGTTTTTTTTATAATTTAAAAATATATTTTTGATGTTTTTTTGGGTTAAATTTGTTTTCTTTAAATATGTATTTTTTTGAATTTTTTCTCTATTTATTTGAATTTTTTATTTTTACAATTTAATTTTATTTCATGTTTTTTTAATTTTATTTTTATATTTTATTAGCAACATGAAAATCACTACTCTAAATAAAAAGGGTTGATGTTGCATCAACACTTTTCAAAATTAGCATGAAAATCACTAAAATTTTAAAACAAATGTTCATACTTGATAAATAAAAATATTTGAAGTGTCAAAAATCAATTCTCTAAAAAAAGGGGTTGATTATGCATCACCACTTTTCAAAATCGACATGGAAATTAATGATATTAAAAATAAAATAAAATAAAACAAATAAAGTGCCAAAAATATGTTAAAAAAACAAGGTGATTCTCCATCACCACTTTTCAAATCGACATGAAAACCATAACATTTAAAAATAATAATAATAATAATAAGAAAATTTAAAATGCCAAAAATATGCTCCAAAATAAAGGTGATTCTGCATCACCACTTTTCAAAATCTGTTATTTTTTTTTCTACCTCAAAAAAACGAGTATTATTTAATTTTCTCATTTAATTGATAACTTTGATTACATTAATCAATAACCAATAAATCATTTTCTAATGTAAACATATGTAATCATAAACTTTTGAAAATAAGATGTTATGAACTTGAATAAACTAAAACACATCAAAATTCATATGGTTTTGAAAGTTATCCCATTTGTATTTCATTATTTTGTATGATGTACATATCCAATATTTTTTTAATTGGTTAAGAGCATTTTTAGAGTCACCAACCTTCCATCATTTTTTTCCTTTGACTTTGTTTGTTCTTGATCACCATGTATCTCCACATTTTACTAAGGATATTATTAGTTTGAATTATGTGATACCTCTATGTATTATACATTTCTAATACATTGTTTGAGTCTACTTTTAGAAATAATGTTCTTACCGTTATTAGTTTCTATGTAAATTGATGTAAGTGGGGGAACATATCTCTCTAGCTTAATTTGTTGTAGTATCTATTTAATGTCTCTATTATCACTCATTAAATGAATTACTTAGCCATAAATGAGGCCTTTTATGCCATTTACTAACACATTTATCTCTACATCTTCCATCCCCTTCTACATCTATCAGATATTATAATGTATTTGCATACACTATTGAGAGTGAAATATTATTGTAGAGCCTTTTAAGGAAAATATTTCAAACAACCATTCCTATAAAGGTCAAATTGTTAACTCGTTTATTCCATATTTCATGAGAAAGACACACTAAGGTTAACTTTTCCTTGAGGCTTTCTATCTTGCTTCTTTGAAAAACGCTCTTACACTTTTGTTCAAAATCCTTTAAAGTAAATAATAATTAAGAGAGAAATATTTCAATTGAAGTCTAAAATGAAAGAAAATTAAATATAAAAACTTAGCATTGGTACGTAAGAAGGTTTTCTTCCCCTCCTAGGACACACTAGCTCACCAAAATTCCCCCAATGGTATCTAGATTTCAAAATTTGTGTAATTAACTCCATTTAAACCCATGTTTTGTTTGCCTTATTTTGTTGTCTACATATATTTCGGTGTGGTAGGGTCTACAAGCCCAGCTACCTTCACTTTAGATTGATAATGAATATATATATATTTTTTTCTATGTAAAACTAATCTATTAACAGAGGTATAATATTACAACAAGACCGTAGTCAGAGTCTACTGCCTTAGAGGCAAAGTTATCAAGAAAACGCAGAGAGCACTGCCATAGCCCACGTAGGGGTTCATAGTGAGATATTGCAGAGTTTACATTGAGCTAGAACTGGACAACAAGACACCAAAAAAATTCCACCAGCAACATAACAGAGATAGACCCAGTAGTCTGGGCAAAAGGAAAAGAAGACCAATAAAGCATCAAACCCATTAATCGTCGGGAGACTCCTCCACTATCCGGCACCAACTGTAGGCTGGCATATCACTGTCGCGTGCTTCTTCAGGGGCCGAGGGACCTGGTTCAGCTGGGGCTTTGTCATCAGCTGGAACAGAGCTTGCAAGGAACGACGGAGGCTGCATCATGGCTCGATCACTTTCCAGGTTGAAATTCGAGAATTGACCGATTTCCGCGTCAGGAACCACAGGCTGTGAACTGGACTCCCCAATCTGGTGCTCCTCAAGAAAGACCACCGAGAAGATAGCTGTGATCCGAGGTCAAGTGAGGGCACTGTCGAAGATGAAACGCGCAGAGCCTGAGGTGGGGACCGAAAAGGCCTGGGGTCCTGGCGCTTGGGAGCTCCTGTTCAGACAGACATCATGAATACGCCTCCTACCACTACGAGTCTGGGGGTAGTGGTCAATGCCTTGACTGGTGGACGAGGTAGGCGATATTGAGGATGGGCTGGGGTGACCCCTGGAGGGGCGACCTCTGGAGCCTCCTCTTCTGCTACGCATACGGTGCCACAGCCATGGCATAGTGAGATTCGGCATAAACCTGAGAACAACGAAGACAGAGCTGAATGAATATGGAGGGAGGCCAGAAAACGGAAGGAGAACTTCGGAGAACTGGGGTAACAGAGCTACATTCTGCACAAAACAAAACTCCGACCGACAGACCCTCCCCCTGCTATGAAAATACCAACCAGTGATACCAATGCAGACGAGAATGCAAGCCGAAGCCAAGTGATATATAACCCAGCTCTTATGGTACCAATCCTTTGAATGCTCTGCGTCCACTCGCACCATATCCATCCTTCTCACGCTTAGGAGATCAACCTTCATAACTGCTCCTTCGATGTGAATCGAGCCAGAGGATTCGAAGGCCGGAACCACCGCTGTGGAGATCAATTGAATGCTGAAATTTTCTGATCCCATGACCTCGGTAGGAGCAGTGTATAAATGCTGCAAGCTGTTGTGCAGAGGGCATATTAACTCTACGTACTGGATGGGCAGGTGTCGGCATGACTCGCCCGCCATTGTCCCATCTCAATAGCAGTCCAACTGTACACCCGCATCCGGGAAGATTGATAATGAATATTATTATATACTTTACTATTTAATATTTCTTGGGAATCAATTTGATTGTTTGTTTTCCATTAAGAATTAAAAAATGTATTTATTCAATTGAAGTATCATTTTACGATAACAATGAAATTTTTTTAAACATGAACGGAAACGAGTATCTTCTTTTTTTTAGGTAGCAAAAAATAGTCTGATTTTGAGAAGTGTTGATTCAGAATAGTCGTAATTTTTTTTAGCATGTTTTTTACACATTAAATTTTCTTATGCATCAAGTATAAACATTATTTTTAAAATGTTAGTGTTTTTATGTTTATTTTGAAAAGTGTTGATGCCAACAACATCTCCTTTTTTTAGAAGACTTATTTTTTTACTTAAATTTTTCTAATCTATTAAATGCTAATAATTATTTTCTAAATTTAACAAATTTTGAGGTACTCGACTTCTTCTTCTTCACTTACATATTTTTTTAAACTTGTTTTTCAGATATTTGTTTTTTGTTTTGGTTTTTTTTTTTTTTTTTGTAGTGAGATATTTGATTTTTTGCTGTGTCAAAAAAACAAAAAAAGAGTCAAAATTTTAAAGTGTCAATATTCTGTCTAATTATATATTGTTGAATAATATTTGATTGCACATGAAATAATTACCACTAAAAAAGGAAGAATTTTCAACAATTTACATTAAAAAACACATTTTGAATATAGAAATAACTTAAAATATACACATTTTGCATCTTTTTTTGGCTAAAACTGACATGTCAAATAAACCATTTTTATAAGAAAAATTTAACAAAAAATATATAAAAATTAGCAATTTTTGTGAATTTTATGTGAGAAGTTAATATTAATTATAGTGTTTTTCAAAACTTACATGATTGACATAAAAATTAAGTGAAATTCATTTTATACAAATATTAAACTTATAATAACAAAAATTGAATATTTATTTCTTCTCATAAAATGTTAGAGTCAAAACATTACAAGTATAGCGTAACCCAAACTCTTCATCTTCAAGAGTTTCATTATTGTCCCCTTCCAAAATATTTTCATCATTGGCTTCAGTTTCATCATTTTCCTCTTCTAATGGATATTTGATGTCTGTGAATTTCTCAAAGTATGCCTTTCCTATCATTCCATCTAATGGTTGTTGAGGTTATTTTGCTTTTTTTGCCACACGAGATCCATTAAAATCCCCTTTCCTCAAACCAACTTCTTGCATCGCATCTAGAAGAAATTGAAGAGCATTGATTCTTTGTTAAATAAATTTGCATTATACTGGGTCTTTTTCAATGGAAATGCAATTTCTTCCTTTTTATAAGCAACATGCTAGTGTTGTACCCAATCATCAAATACAAAAGAAAAAATTTAGTAAATTATTATAAACAAAAAAAATAAAAAAAATAAAATAGTGAAATTTATTATTATATAATAAAACTTACTTGAACCTGAAAATAAATCCAAAACCCAATCTCCTTCATTTGAACATAAATATAAAATATAGTTAATCAGTTACTGTGGTTTTGATATATTTTAACTATCTCTCATTTTGCTTCTTTATCTTCATATGTTAGTTTTTTTACAACAACATCATGGACAGGTACTTGGCTATGATTCCTTCTATCTACTTGATTGAAAAGAATAGGCTTGTAGTTATCATCCTTTGTCCAACTTTCAACATGAATGAACCCACAGTCACTTATAATTGGTTGATTTCTGCCACAAATAAGATTTGGCTTTTGCATGTAACATGAAATAGTAAAAGTTCAATTAACTTGTACATAAATGATTTTTTTAACATTTATCAAACATACAATTTCAACGTCTTACCATGTAAGCTACATCCTTGAATTTGCTTTTCCCTTGAAACTTGATATAACAACCCCAATTATGTGTCTGAATAAAATGTCACAAATCTCCAAAATGGTGATGTTGTGACTTCTAGAAATCCCGCAACCAATTTACTAAATTATTGATAACTATAAGGGTCACTATCATATTCAATGTTTGAAATATTGAAACCATGAGGAATATCTGCAATAACTAGGGAATAATCACTTTTAGGTATGAGTTTTGCAATGTCTTCAAAATCACGTGATATTATTTGATATTGGATAGTGTGGAGCCCATTCCAAATGAAATGATTAATACTAGGATCAAGTTCAACATCACTAAGATGTTGTTTTCTTATCCTTTTCATTTTTATTTTTGTAAAGCTTCTGAAACTATCTGGTGCTCCATTTGCATCCTTCTTCATCTTTAATAAAATAAACAAAAGCAATGTATAAGTTATAAATTAAAAAGAATATACATATGAATAGAAATGAATGAACATACCTTTTTAAATGCAAGATAGAAAAATTTTATCACTCATGTAGAACTTGAATCTGGGCAGTTGTGTACAACATCATCCCAACTATCTTCATTCAAAAATTTAACCATCTGTTCTTGTATTCTCTTATAAACCTCGTGACTAAATAAATTAAGTAAACAATGTTAATATAGTATTATGTATAACAAATAATACCAACAACAATATATTATATTTAACAAAAATTTATAATCCAAAAAAATGTAAAAATAACAAAATTACTTTAGAAATTCCTTAGACATTTCCTCCATTAATAATTCTCCTGACTTTACATGAGAGAATATTGTTTTGAAAAGCTTTTCATCCTTCACTCCTTGCATTGATCTACAAGGTGTGATAGCCATATCTTCTAGAAGGAGCTTCATTTCAGGACTCTATTTACTATTGGTACATATCAATGGTTTAGACTTTTTGACCTTCTGACTTTTGATGTCAATGTTATCCCACAACTCAAAAATAAGATTAGTCAATTCCCATATCTCTCAGTTCTAAATGCCAACTATAAAATGCTATCTATAGCTATGAATATTTCAGAATTTACTTTGCCACCTTTTGAACTTATTTTTTCTTCTATTTTATAACCAATTTCCATACAACATTCCTTCCGAAATGCATGATCAACCTTTGTCTTATCACCACCATATTTTTCTTCAAATTCACTATGAAATCCTATACTCATTATCTAAATTATGATCCCATGCCAATAAATTTGCTTTTTCATATGTTAAAACAGCATAAATAATACATTTCATTGTTTCAAAACGCGGGTTATTGGGATATTCTTCCATTAATTTCCTTTGAGATTCTACATCATGGTTGCCCCCAAGTACATAATATTTATATTCAAAACATTTTGACTTGTCAAATGATTATTTGTTAGGGACCTAACTTGGATCAATAAGAAGAACATAATCAACCACATGTGCAAAAGGGTTGTACCTCATCAATGTTTTCAAATTGTGAACATGCAAGTGGTGTGGCTTTCTAATTCGATATTTGAACTGTCCTTCATATTTCTTGTAGACTTGAATGACATTAAGTTGAAATGACCAACCACCCTCAATTAAATTTGTCTTCACCAAATGATGTCGAATGGCATTTTATTTTTTTTCATAATGCCATCCTCTAAATTAGCTCCTGCCATAATGATTTCTTTGCTTGCTTTGGAGTTTTCACTAGGCCCTTCACTAATGTTCATGATTTTTGCAGAATGAGAAATTTTTTGTTTCTTCCTCCTGTTGGCTATGATATTTTCTTGAACCGAAACAATCTCCTCATCATCAAATATAAGGGAGACATTATTGGGCATTTTTTCTTTTGTTTTTTTATCGCTCTTATCCTTTCTAACATTATTTCTAATATGATCCTCAGATATGTCAATACATTCTTCATCTTCATCTTCAACTTCAGCTTGAACTTCAACTTTCCCATTTTGAAAAGTAACATGTATACCTTTACTAGATTGATCCCTTTGATACAATCTTGTAGCATCATGAAGTATTTTTTTTGCTTCTTTCCCATATCTTTTGCTTCATGTTCATGGAAAATATTCATAATATCTCGCTCTATATAATAGATCCCCCCCAACATAATTGAAATTCCCTAAGAAAAATCCTTTAAAACAAAATATAATATGTCAATCTGAACTAAATTATTAAAAATAAAATGATACAATTTGAATAACACAAAACAGATAAGTGTAAATAAAAATAATTACAATCTTCTGTGCAATATTTTGTACGATTTGTTTGCATATTTTTGAATAATCTTCCCCCGTGTTATACATTGACAATGTAAAATTATATCTATGTTTATCATGTGACTTGGGTGGTTTTGATAGTATATAAACACTTTTAGTATTTGGAAGAATATATAGGTCTAATAATTTTCCCACCAGGTCATAACTTTCAGCATCAAAATTCTTACTAGCATATCGATATAATTGCAGAGATTCGTCTTCTATATCTTTCAGAAACAATGCATATTTTGAATGATTCACTTCTGTTGATTTCTTCTAGTATGAAACCAACTTCTTTTCTTTTGTGGATGCATCTCCCACATTTTCAGTAATTAAATAAGGTGCAATTACAAGGAATATGCAAAAGGTGTTGAAGGAAATGGTCGTTTTATTACATATCAATATTTAGTGCAGATATGGAGGAGAGAATTCAACAATGTTCGTATTCCTAAGAAGACAAGGATGGGGGTTTGCAGTACATGTGCTTCTCTAGAATAAAAAATGGATAAATGTCAAGGAGTAGAAAGAGGTAAGAATTCATAACATTTATCTTTTAAATTTTATAGTGATCAACTATGGAAATGCATTTATTAATATATTTATTTTATGATATGTGTAGATTCCATTGTCAAAGCCCTTCAAGAGCATCACAAACAACAAACAAGTGAAAGGAAAAAGTTTTACAAGCATCTAAAGAAGGGTTATGATAATCCAAATAAATATTTGGGTTTGATAATTGATGGTATGGACCAGAAGAAAAAACTTCTACCACATTTTGTTCGCACACCAAAAAATTTGCAGGAGGAAAAGGTTATCTAGTTTCACTTGGTTGGTTGTATGGCCTTCAATGGGAAATTGTCGGCAAGAGTTTACTTCACAACTCTAAATATTCATAATGATTGAAATATGACAATAACCATAATTCATGATGTGATTTCTCATTAGGGTGGTAATATTCTTGAAATTGTATCTACAATTAGACAACACTTGTCATGAAAAAAAATCAGACTTTTTTTGGATATCTAAACCTGCTTGTTGAATTGAGAATTTTCATAAGGTAAAGGTTGGTTTCCTTCTTGTTGGGCACACTCATGACCATATTGATCAGATGTTCAGTAATTTTTCAGTAACATTGAGGAGGAAGAACGTTGGGAGCTTGTCATCATTAATTGAATGTATTAAGAAATCATATATGCCAGAGCCTGTTTTTCATGTGTTAGAAGAAACTGTTGACATGCAAAGGTTTATTCTCAGATCGCATGGTCAGGAGAAATGTGTTGAAAAAATTAATGACATTAGCTTCCAACATCAATTTCGTATCAAACAAATTGATGGGAAAACACTTATATGGGGAAAGAAGTATTCAACAACTGAATAATGGGCGCCATCATCAGGTTTGGAATTTTTGAAGTTCATTAAAAATCATCCAATATTTGCGTCAAATATATTGTTATTTCAATTAATTGGTGAAGTTCATAATGCACGAAGGAAAAAGAGAGATATAGATTATTTTGAATTCCTGGAAGAAATTAAAAAAAAACATTAGATATACATTTGAGTACTTTGATTTTGCTAATTCAGTTTGGTGGGAGTCCTTTTTCAACAATCAGAGTGATATCCTTTCAAGACCAGAAAATAAAGATATGTTTTTGAAGATTCCATTTGTTAGTATGAATCTTTCGTCGGAAAAAGACCACTTTAGATACGCATAAAAAATAGCCCTAACATCAATTATGGCTACCAATATATTTAAATCTGCAGTTAGTTGATCCAAATAAAGCTGCACAAATCCAGATCTATGCATAAAAGACATTAAGCAGTGAAAGTGAAATGTTGCTCCATACATCCAATAGATAAGACAAGAACAATATATTTGAAAGAATTTTTATATTAAAGGGGCACCTGAGAGGAAAACAAGAAAGGTGTTTCCAATTCTCCTCAATGGGATGGGTTCTTGAAAGTCTTCAGCATTTTAGATCTAAAATTTCTCTCTCTTGTTGGTGTAGAAAACCCAGACAAACATAGAACTCAAAGGGAGCTCACAAAGAAAATGGTAAAGAATGTGACAATGATAATGGCTCAAAGTCAGACCAAGAGTATAGATCCAGAGTGATCTAATGCAATGAAAGGTGACCAATGAATGGGAAAACCCTTCTATTTATAACAAAATATTAGGGCGGTCTAGAACTTGGTGTATGAATAAAATATTGTTAATCAAATTCTAGAACCACCTTTTAGGAATATTTTATTATATTTGTTGGAGGGGAAAGGATTTTCGACTTAGGTCAATTCCTTTATTTATAAATAATAAATAAATAAATGATTTATTTATTACTTTAAGGAAATGGTGGAAATATAATTAAATAAATAATTATTTATTTAATTATTTATAAGTTATTTAGTCAAATTTAACTAGGAATATTATTTAAATAAGGATTAAATAACTATCTTCTAGGAAATAATCAAATAAATAAGGATTTATTTAATTGATTTCTCCTTTGTTTTGGGTTAAATATGACCAGAATAATAATTAAATTGATGTTTAACTAATATTCTTTAGAACATAAATAAATATAGATTTGTTTATTTCTGGGGTTTCCTGTTTAGACCATAAACAACTTAATAAAGGTGTTTTACTAAGTTATTTCACATAGCGAAAGCAATTTTACTTAGGGTAAAATTGGTCTTACATGGCGTACTTGGGTCCATCTAATGATAATAGGTTAGATGACCAAAAAATGGTGTAACATATTGCCCCCCAGCATGCGAGTGTTAGGAGAAAATCGTATGACCGAAGTACGTTGTAAGAACTCAATCACCAGACATCAATAGGGAAGTCAGAGAGAGAAATGTAAGGTAGTCTAATGTACTAAAAGACTAGACCCTGAGGAGACGAGACTTATAGGTGCAACAAGTCTCTAGTTTTTGAGATGGTACCTGTGCTAAAGGCAGCGGGGCAGGCATACCTATGCCCACCAAGACAAAGTACAAAAGAATAGTGTGGCCAGTAAACAAGGAACCGAACTATAAAGTACATGCTAGCATAAACACAAGCCAGAACAATAGAATGATGAATCCCACATACATGTTGTGCCTAGGATAACAGCCAGGACTTATACAATAATATCTGAGTACATGAGATACAAATACAACCCAAATGCCCCCTATAAACAGGGAAGGGCTCACAAAATATGACTGATACATGCAAATAAAAAAGGTGCTGCAAGAAGCTAAGGCCGACATCATCAAATATAAGGAGCTGCATCAAAGGCTGAAATGAAGAGGTCATCCGGGCATGTGGGGGGCTACCTATAGGGCCACCCCCTCATGAGGGTTGAGACATATCACACACACCCGGGAAACACCAATAGCTGCTGCTGCATCACTAGACCATCAAGTATACGGATCTCGATCATGCTGAAAGGAGCTGGAGTGGAGAAACAATCAAGTCAAAGGGTAATGAGAAATCCCTTTGCCTGATTCGAGGCAACAAACGAATGGAGAAGCTGGAACCAAGGTACACTGCCCTATAGACCTGTCTTCTAGAGTGAATGAGCTCATGTCGACAGAAGGAGGTCCTCCGTAGGTGAGGCAATAAGGGATCCTCAACTAAGGCATGAAATAAAATAGTAAAGCGACTGACAGACTAACACGAATGATGATGATGAGTAGCGAATGAATGACTTCCATTGTTAGAGCATAAAGGGCATGAATGACTTGGTAGAGACTGACACAATATCATGAGGGATAGGGGACAATGGGACTAAAGTCCATAATGTGCGCCACGAGAGAGGGACCAAGCAATGAAGGATGGAGGACTATAGCGGGATACAAAGGGACTCGGGATAGACTCCACGAATGCGAGGATGACTCAACTCGGATGCTCTAAACAAGGGCAACTCAATGGTGCTGCCATACAGTAAAGGTCCAATGGGGGACCATAAAAACATGAGTGCAATAGGGTATCTCATGATGAAAATCAACACGAACAAGAACAAGTAAGGAGGTAAAGTGGTGCCCCAAGTACAAGTGTTGTAAGTGAGGAAATTCAATTTGGAGGAGAGGTGAATAGACCCTTCGTGGAAAAAATGTGTCCTAGTGAAGTATCAAAAAATGAAAAACTAATATATACCCATTTGAGTGCTCAGTGAGAGCTTTCCAACGGTGTAGACGGTGCATCAAACGGGGCTATGGTTTGGTCGCAACGGGCGAAAGAAAAAGCAGGGGTTTCTCTTCTAATAAGGCATTTTCCCTCCAAATACATTCATTTTCTTGTGTAGCTGTGGTGAATGTGGAGAGGAGAGAAGGCCCTAAATCTTGCGACGATCATAGTGAACAAACCAACCGTTGGAATCTAGATTCGTCAGTTATAGGTAAGAGGCCTAATCCTACTCTTTGTTTTTGATGGATTAAAAGTTTAGATTAGGGTCCCAAATCTTAGGAACAGCCCTTACCTCATCTTTATGGTCGGGTCGCACTTTTTGGGGTAAAAACTACGACCTGGGAAGCAGGTTTGGGCCTAAAAAGTGCGACCTATCCCAGGATTTGGCCAAAAGGTGGGACCCATCAGAGGGAGGTGATTTTAATGCTGTTGTGGACTGAGAATCAAGTTTTGTGTAATTGAATGCAGTTTTTCCTATCTGTAGACTGACAAATATAATGGTTTTTTGTAGATATGGCAGATATACATATCAAGTGGAGAGAGAGAGACTTGGGTACATTATGGTTGGATATCCAAGAAAATCAGGGTGTCCATCGTGCATTGGCCAGGTTTGGGGTTCTGAAATTTATGGAGAACCCTCTGATGAGAGCTAGGGAGCCCTTGTTGGCCCGGATTGTCAGTTATTGCGATCCAGATCATGAGGTCTTTATAGTGCAAGGGCATAGGATTGAGCTAACAGTCCAGGATCTGTATTTCCTAACTGGTCTCCCACCATTAGGGAAGGTGGGAAATACACAACCAGTGTTACCGCGGGGGTGTAACATCATGGAGTTCGTAGAGAGACATTGTCAACCAGGTGTCCGAGTCAAAGGGACTCGGATATCGATTGGGGATCTAGAGAGGTTGGAGAACCGTGTAGTGGGGGCAGCAGTGTTGCGGATCCTGGGCAGCCAGGCGCTCCATCGCATCAGTGGAGGGCAGATGATTATTATAGAAAGTGTGTTGAGTGGGACCTACTATGGGTGGGCCCAGATGATGTTCGTGTCATTGAAATGACAGTTGTCACTTTTTAAGTGGCAAGTGAACCATGATTGTGCTTATGGGACTGTATTGTGCTCCTTCTCTTTTGAGAAGATCCCGACCTTGCGACCTCGTGTACAGCTACCTGATGGGGGTCCGAGAGAACCCAGGATGCGTCGGTGGGGGCGACTACTGTGCAGAGGGGGAGGATGGGCGGTCGGACGGGTGTTCCGACCAGAGTTCTTTGCCCATTGGGATCAGATGCCATTGTACATAGACGACTATCCCTATAGTGGGATGAGTTATTGGGGAGATCTGGACTTGTCGCTTCCGCCTGGTCGAGTATGGGGGCCTGATGGTAAGTGACAAGTAACTAATCTGTTATGTGCATGTTAAAGTTTGTGAATAGTATTTATGGTACTGATACTCATACTTTTGGTATGCAGATATAGCTCCGGTGAAACCATACGGATATATGAGACGACCTGCAGTAGCAGGAACTACAAGTGCTAGTGGATCGAGAACGGCATAGAATGAGGATATGACCGCTCTTTTGGAGGACATTCGTCGTAGATGTGAGGGGCTGCTGACCGGTGTTTCGGAGTGGGGTTGGTAGGACTTAGATGACTAGTACATAGAGCTATGTATTGGGCTACCCTGTTAAGTCCCTATATTAATAGTGTAATCCCTTATTATGTTAGTGTAGCCCCACTTATTGTTATTTTTGTACCCTTGTAACCCCCATATTGTTATTATTCTTCCCTTACATTATTATTGTTAGGTCGGCTAGGATTACATTGTGGCCCCACTAGGATTATATTGTGGCCCCATGGACTCCTATATATAGAAGGAGGTTTTGTTCATTTGTATCATCCAAGAATTGTTCATTTATGTAATGTGTTGGAGGTTTCCCCCTTGAAGTGGCTTATTTCTAAGGCGTTGATATCTCTTTTCTTCTATTTTTAGAGTACAGTTTACCTGACATTTGGTATTAGAGCTTTGGATTCTAGGGTTTCTTGCTACCTAAACGGTCATCGTGGAATTTTAACTATAATTTTTTTCTACAAAGGTTTAGAATCTGAAATTCGTATGGTGTGAAGAAGTGAAATCCTTAGGAAGTAAACAAAAAAAATTGAGCTTGGTTCACAATATTTTTGGAGATATGATCTGTGGAAGGTAGTGCTTTTTCAAGCTCCTGAATTTCATCTCAAATAGGTGAGCGTGGGAAAAGTTCAATAACTCTCTCTCTGGGCATTGGATTGGAGTGTCATAAAAAGTGGTTGCAAGTTAACGGACTGTAGTTTCTTGGCTATCAATTTCAGAGACAAAGGACGAAACAGTGACACGTGGCAAGTCCTACAAGTTCGCTCTACTGAACTAGTCCAGAATTAGGTCATTGTGGGAGATTGGACACAACTTTGTCTTGGAGAATCCAAATCAGGTCATACCTATGGCATTCAAAAGATAATTCAGAGGGCTACATTTATATTGAAAGTCAAATATTTAAGTGCTGCAATCACAGAGATAATCCAATTTCAATATCAAGCTCCTCAAAAGCAAGAAAAAGGTGTGTATTTGTTTTTTAAAATTGCATAACGTTTGTTTGAAAAAGCAGTTTGAAGTGATTCCAAGGGCATATTTTAGAATTTTTATCAGTATTGGGTTCTATAATGCCTCCAAAAAATAATTCCATACCCATTAAGCCCTCAAAAATCTATACTATGACGCATGAAGAGGAAGAATTGCGGTATGAGATATCAAAATTACGGTACCAAGTGCAACAAATTTCGATCTTACGAAGAGCAACCGAAGATGACATAGATGGTTTAAAAGAAGAAATGAAGGCTAAGTTGGATGGTTTGAAAGATCAAATAATAGATAATATGAATGATAAATTAGTGGAAGATCACATCGAGCATCAACAACAAGTTCTCCAACTCTCAAAGGATAACCTAACTTTGGTGCAGAATCTAATGAAACAACAGGAAGATCAACATCACATCGAAAGAAGTTCTGAAGTAGTCATAGAAACAAGAAATCGACAATTAAGATCAATTTCAGAGTATCTCATCAAGTGGAAGAACTTTCTTGTAGAAGATTCCACATGGGAGGATGATAATTTTATACAGAAGCATCAAGAAATAATTAAGCGTTGAGGACAACACTTGTTTGAAGGAGAGGGGCATGTTAAGTCCCTATATTAATAGTGTAATCCCTTATTATGTTAGTGTAGCCCCACTTATTGTTATTTTTGTACCCCTGTAACCCCCATATTGTTATTATTCGGCCCTTACATTATTATTGTTAGGTCGGCTAGGATTACATTGTGGCCCCATGGACTCCTATATATAGAAGGAGGTTTTGTTCATTTGTATCATCCAAGAATTGTTCATTTATGTAATGTATTGGAGGTTTCCCCCTCGAAGTGGCTTATTTATAATGCATTTATATCTATTTTCTTCTATTTTTGGAGCTGGTTACACAACATACCCTCGGAGTGGCGAGGTATCATGCGGTGCATGGCAATGGCTGGTCAGACTGTGCGTGATCTACGAGCTGCAGGAGAAGAGCCATTGGCTCAAGATCCTCTAGAGAGTGATTAGATATAGGGCAGGTGGTGCCCCCCAATGTGTATGTAGGGGCAAGTGGGGCCCCCTAGTTTTTGAGTTTTGTTTTTTGTAACATGTTATGGGCATGTCATATGTTTCAAAGTAGATGGACTCTAAAAACATGTTATATGATATATATTATGTATATGCATTGTGTTCATGATTTGAAATGTTATTGTCTTGTGTGTGATAAATTCCAGTCTAGAACATGGTTTGCAATTTTATCTACGTAGTAATTTTGAATTCTAGGTACATGGTTGAAAGTAATGAATCTAAATTCACGTATTAAAAGTTTCACTCGTAAATATCGTCTAAACAGGATAGGGTTTTGCACACAATAGAAACCATTGAGTTGTAAGACAAGAAGCAGAGAATCTAAACGAACGTGCAGATGGAGGATGCGATGCGAGAGGGCATCGACTAAGAGGCCACGTATTGCATCATATTCGGCCTGATTATTGGTGGAATTACCAATGCAGACCCCATTAGAAAGAATGAGGGTATGCAAGGGGTTAAATATGGCCCAAGCTGCCGAGGCTAGATTCCGGGAATAGCGACTTGCCCCTGTCTGCTCAACTTAGTGTTCCTAAATTGATGTCATAAATTGTCAACCAGGGCTAGTAAACTGTTGAAGTGAAGTGCACTATATATGCCTAGGTATCTGCTTCCTACTTCGTTGTGTTTAGTGTTTTTATAATGTTTTTGGTCTTGTATTTTTATGCTAAGAGGAAAAGAACTAAGTGTTTGACAAAGAGAAGTTATTGGTCACACTAAAACAGAGCAAGATCTATTCTAAACTATGTATAGAACCTAAAAAAAAAACAGAAAATGCTAATTCACAAATTTCAAAACTTGACAAGAAAAGTAACTCACAACATGAACTCAGTCCAATTCATTTCACTAAAAGTATGTTGGAACAACTTGAGAAAAGGATAAGTTTAATGCAATGAGGTTCTTCTAAGTAAACAACAACTTACAATTATCACAGAGAAAATTTCATCCATAGTTAGAAATTTGTTGGAACACATTTGGGAAAGATTATCTGCAACATAGTAAGGAACTCTACTCTAAATTAACTTATGACACTAAAATTAATCTATTCTGCAACTCAAAATGTCACTATTAAACCTCATTCAAAGGTTAGAAATCTTTTGGAATTGTTTTGGAAAGAGGAAATTTTGTAAAATTATGAGAGATTGCAGAACAGTCAAGACTTCAAAATGACATTACCAATTCTTGTTCCTATGACAATGATGTATTAGCAGAGATTAAGAACAAGAGCAGTTTGTAAATAATGAAGGCCTTTAAGTCCAATTTAACAAAACTAGAATACAACTAGCTAATAAAACTTAAAATAGATTAAATAGAACTGAAATGATATGCAATTAACCTCCGAAATACTACAGCTGAACAAAAATGCAATTAATTTCTGAAATACTACAGCTGAACTAAAATGCAATTAATTTCTGAAACACTACAGCTTTATCTCATTCAGTGTTAGTGGTATTTTGGAACAATTCATAAGAACAAGACTGGCTGTAAAATTCAATGCAAGTGAGCATAAAACATAAAGTTCAGAAAACTGCCTAAATTAGGAACGAAACAGAGCTAAAGTTACTTATCTAAACAATATGCACAGAGCCTCTCAGGTAGTAGGGGCCCTCTACCACCAGATTAGCACACTAATCTCCTCAAGATTGCTTCAGATCATGTATTAAAGTTGCTCTTCTTTCATTAAAGGAAAATGCTTCAAAAAACAGAGTATTATAGTCTTGGACAACTTAACAATAAAACATCAATCTAGCTAACTGTCTCTCGGTTTCCCGAGTTGTTCTTATAAGAGAAATACATAACTGTCCTAGAGCAGAAGTAGGGATAAGTGTTTTTTTAAATTAAAATCAAATTAGAACTCTTGTGGAGGCCTCGTACTTTTCTGAAGACATTTGTAGAGTCCTTGTCCTAGTAGGAATCCACTTCTTAGTTTTGGTTTCCTCCACGTGCATAACCACTGTAGATTTTTGCTCAGAATTTGTAGAGGGCAAGAAATGATGTAGGAGTGTTTTGGAATTAAACCATATGCATTTTTCCTTTAAGTGACACCTGTAACCTGTGTGAACATGAAGATAGCTGCGGAATAGTCGACTAGCTACAGAATGGCTGCATTCTGTAGCTAAGTCTGATAAAAAATCACTATAACAACATAACCATAAAAGTATAGCAAGTCAATATTTGTATGTATTCTTAAAGTAAATTTAATTAATCCTATTGATCTTTTAAGCCTATAACTGATAAAGGACAAAGGAGATGAAGTGAAATTTGGTGAAAGAAAAGGACATCTTTGGGGCTCAACATACCCCCACTGCAAAACTTTTGCATGTCCTCATGCAATCAATCCATGTATTCTGAAACTTCTGCTAGGACATCTAACCTCCTTTTTCTGCTTTGCTTGGTGTTCGATGGCATTCTAGGTTTCCCTATGACCAACTTGAATCTCAAATTTATAAGTGCCCTGCTCAACTTTTTGTTTTTCTTCTTCAGCTTTTCACTAGCCTTGTACAATTTTTCCATTTGCAGAGAGAGAGTTGTGTTCATGTTACTCTTCAGTTTGACTTGTTCCTTTAAAATTTCATTTTCATTCTTTATATGCCTATTGAGTACTTCTAATTCATATTTGTCTCTTCTTAGTACTTCAATTGCAGATCCTGGTGGACTAGGAGTTCTTCCTCTGCTTTCTGAGGCTCTCTTTTCTATCGAATCAACATAATTATAGATTTGTTGTTGTGTTGGGTCTATCTCCGAAGCTCCTTCATCAAGATCCTCTTCGTACTGGTACTTAGGAGATCTATTAGTTGGTGTCTCTTCATATTCAATGTCTATGATGCATGTTTGCTTAACTGTTGTCTTCTTTAATATACCTCTAAGCCTATGGCTTCGTCTTAGTTTAGATGGTCCCTCACCTCTATCCTTAGAATATTTTATTATTATCTTCTCCTTTTTAAGTTGTTTCTTTATTTCAGCCAATTTCTCAGAGATAATCTCCTCACTGTCCTCTTGTATGGACTTACCAGTTTTAAGTTCAACAGATTTGGAAATTTTCCCACTCCTACTTCTTCTTACAATTTTTCCTTCAGATGGAGATTCCTTGGGTTCTTCAAAGTGATTCTTCAAAAGGAACTCATCCCAATTGTCTTCCACCTTTCTCAAATGATGCTCAATTAGGATTTTAACTAGGCCATGGTGATACAAGGTGGTTTCCAAGAATTGAACCCTCTTTTGGACATTAGAATCCATTATCTTTAGGCTATGAAGTAAGAAAAATGGTAAATTGATTTCTTCATCTAGGAAATGCATCATAAGCCGAATGTGATAAACATATAGGGTACCAAACCTTCCCTCACAAGTTATAAATTTTTGCAAAATGAGCAACATATTTCACCATTTATTCTTTAGTGCTGAGCTAGGAATGCCCTTCTTGAAAACTGAAATATCCATACCTGGTGTTTTGAGCATCTGCCTCCATGCCTAATTGTGAAATTCCTTGTTTTTGAACCATCGTTCACCTTGCCTTGGTAATTATGTTGCTTCTGCAATGAGGGATTCTGTAATAGTGAACTTGAAATCTCCTATTTCAACTTCTGATTCGTTGAAGGACCGTGCAAATGTCTTAGTTACCTCCTTATGAAAACCATTGAACTTTTCCAAAAACTGTAACCACCCAACCTGCTGTAGCATCTCTCTAATCTGTGGGTAACCCTCTAGGTATTTGGTTCCGACTGGTTCAGACCTTACAATGAGACCCATGGCTTCTTTTCTCACCCTTCAATTTACTACTTCGTTACTGCTCTTCTATTCACAGTAAAAATGGCTGTAGAAAGTTGTTTTCACCCCAAATATGACTTCTCTATTTATGCAGCAGGAATTGGCTACGGAAAGATGACATGAAGTGGTTATGGGATGAGTGAAATACAGTGTGAATGATTCACAGGAATTAATGAGTTTGAGAGCTATCATGGGGGAAAAGACCGCGGAAAAATTTCGTGTGAATTTCAAAATCATCATTGAATACTTTGGATTAGTGACGTGACCTAATAGGTCACTTCAGTACTAACCGTTAATTTTTAATAAATGATGGTTTGGTATGGCTGAATGGAAGGGATTTTGTCCAAGGTTTTTATGATAAGCTCGATCAATATGAATAATTAAAATGACTTTATGAAACACACATATAACTTAACCATACTATAACTTTCATAATTTGTTATCATAATAATTTCACAATTTTACCTTAGCCTTTCCTTTGATTTTTATGGTTTTAATATGCTTTATCTTCCTTTGAAAATCATTGATCCTTCAGTCTTCATAATCCCTTTGATTTTGCTTGTTGACATAGGTGTGCAGGGTCAATTTGCTACTGAACAAATGGTTGCTGGATAGTTGCCTGCAGGGTATCTAGCTCGTTGTAGAATGTCTGGCTGCAGAATATACCTGTAGGAGCTTTGAAACATGAAATGAAATGATTTGAAACATGGATGGAGTGTAGTATGAAATGAAATAAACTGGATCATGAAATATGGTGGAATGGAGCATGAGTGAAGTGAAAAATGGAATGAAATGTATCATAGGTGTAAGGTGGAATGAAATATGAAAAGTTACCTACAACTTATGATTTGTAATACCCAATTGTAGGAAGAGATCAAATTTAAAAGTCTGAAATGAAAATGAAGTGGACCATGGAATGGAGTGAATGAAGTATGGATGAATGGAGTGAATGAAATATGAATGAAGTGAGACATGATGGAGTGAAATGGATCATAAGTGGAATATGATATCTAAAATGGGTCTGCACTTGTGATTTTATGATAGCTGCTTGTAGGAAAAGAACAAATTCAAAAAGCTAAAGTGTCAGAAGGATTCTGATTTTCACTTTATCTTTCTGTATAAACATGCTAATCAATGATTAGTTTTCATGTTTATACTTTATTATTATTATTATTTTATTTTTTTTCATGCTTTTGAATTCAAAAAATTCAATTAAGTTGATGAAGAAGAAGAATTCTTCTTCATTAACTTCACATCACTGTTTTCCTGGAATCTCTTGACAAATTCTTCTCTTGAAAGTGGCTTATGATACAGCTTCAATCTATGACCATTTACAAGAAAAGTGACTTTCTCTTCATCTATTGTCCTGATTTTTATTGCTCCATTGTCAAAAATTCTTATAATTTCATATGGCCCAAGCCAATGTGTTTGGAATTTACCTTGAAAATCCTTGAACTTTGAATCAAACAAGAGAGCCCAATCACCTTCTTTGAACTTCTTTTCCTTGATGTACTTATCATGCCATCTAGTCCTTTGCTGTTGGACTATACTTGTTTTCTGGACTGCATCTTGTTTGATCTCATCCAATTCATTAATCTGCTCCAATCTGTGCTTTTGTGCCTCTGTTAGATCAAGTCCTAGCTGAACTGCCGTTTTAAAAGTTTGAATATGAAACTCTATGGGAAACAAAACTTGTTTTCCATAAACAAGTTCATAGGGAGTATGACCTGTTGTGCTTCTCCATGTAGTTCTATAGGCCCACAAAGCTTCAGGAAGCCTGTCTGCCCAATCTCTTCTATGTAAATGAACAATCTTTGTTAGGATCCCTTCAATGACCTTATTAGTAGATTCCACTTGACCATTTGCTTGTGGATGATAGGGAGTAGATTTTTTGTGTCTGATTTTGTACCTCTCCATCATTTGTTCCACTAGCCTTGATGTGAATTGAGCTCCTTGATCTGTAAAAATTTCTCTTGGGACACCAAAACGAGTAAAAATATCCTCAAAAAGAAAATTAACTACAGATAATTCAGTAGCAGAAAGTAATGGCTTGGCCTATACCCATTTGGTAACATAATCAGTGCAAACTAATATATATTTCTTTTGTCTTGACGGAGGACTAATAGGTCCTACAAAATCTAAAGCCCATTTCTCAAAAGGTTCAATATGTACCTGAGGCTGCAATGGCATTTCACCTGAAGGAGAAGGTTTCCCTACCCTATAGCAACTGTCACACCTTTTGACATACTCTTTAGCATGTTTAAAAAGGGATGGCCAATAGTATCCTAACTGAAGGACCTTATAAGCTGTCCTTTTATCAGCAAAGTGTCCGCCACAAGGTTCATCATGACATGCCTTGAGGATCTCAGGCATCTCATCTTCCCGAACACATCTTCTAATGATAAAATCTGGACCTGTTTTGTATAACTCATTAGCAACCCGCGAATATTTTGCATTGTCATAAATTATATTTCTTTTGTCTCTTGCATTCATTTTTGAAGGAAATTTCCCTGAAACTAAATAATTAGCAATGTCAGCAAACTAGGGAGTTTGAGTAGAAATTGCAAAAAGGTATTCATCAAGGAATTGATCTTCAACTGGAGTATTGTCTTTGATGTTTTGGAGTCTAGATAGGAAATCAGCTACTGTGTTTTGTTTCCCAGGCCTATCTAGAATGGTAATGTTTTATTCCTATAAAAGCAATAACCATCTTATGACTCTGCCATTAGTAATTGATTTGTTCATTAGATATTTAATTGCAGAGTGATCTGTGTGAAAAAAAGTTTCATAGCTGTTATATAGTGTCTGAATTTATTTATGGCATGAATAACAGCTAATAACTCTTTTTCAGTTACAGTATAGTTTAACTCTGAAGGAGTCAAATTTTTACTGGTATAGTATATGGCATAAGGAATCAGGTCTTTTTGTCCCAATACTGCTCCTAAAGTTGTATCTGAGGCATCTATTGAAATATGAAAAGGTAGCTTCCAGTTAGGTCCCCTTAAAATAGGTGCTTCAGAGATTTTTTTTTTCAAGGTCTCAAAGGCTAACTGGCAATCGGGATTCCACTTGAATTCATAGTCTTCGGTAAGTAGTTTTAAAAGTGGAGATGCTATCTTGGTGAAGTTTTCTATAAATCTTCTGTAATATCCTGTAAATCCTAGAAAACTCCTAACATCTTTTTGACAACTTGGAACAGATAAGTTAGAGATGACTTTAACTTTTGACTCATCAAATCTAATCCCATCCCCTGAAATGTGATGCCCCAAAACAATTCCCTTAGTAAACATCATAAAACACTTCTCATGACTTAGTGAAAGATTTGCTTCTTCACATCTCTTTAAAAAAATTTCCAAGTTTACTAAGGCTTCTTCAAATGTGTTTCCATAGACTGTGAAATCATCCATATATACCTCTACCTGATGTGCTAGATACGAAAAGATTCTAAAATCTTTGCCCTTTGAAATGTTGCAGGTGCATTTCATAGTCCAAATGGAAATACTCGGTAAGCATAGGTACCCCAAGGACAGGTAAATGTGTTTTTGTCTTGATCTTCAAGTGCCACTTGAATTTGGTTATAACCACTAAACCCATATAAAAATGAGAAGTAATTTTTGCCAGCTAATGTATCTAACACCTGATCTATGAAAGGTAGGGGAAAATGATATTTAAGAGTAGATTTGTTTAATTCCTAGTAGTCAATACATACCCTCCATTTACCATTTTAATTTGGCACAATTACCAAAGGAGAAACCCACTGACTATCTGAAATGGGATAGATAAAGTTGACATTTAACAATTTCTGCAATTCTTCTTTGACAATCTCCCTAAGATTTGGATTCACCCGTAGAGAATCTTCCTCAGAGTTGTTTTGTTCTTGTATGATTACAGAAGGTTTCTTCTTTTCAAGTATTCTTCTAGTCCTAAGTTGAACATCATTAAGGTCTAAAGGAGTGATCAAATAGGTTGGAAACTATTTTCCTTCTATCATGTATGTGTTCTGAGGATTCTTATTGTTGGGGTTTGGTATGGGTTGGGCAGGCAACTGATTTTTTTTCTGAGGAAATGGTAATGGAAGTGGTGAATTTTGATGTTGTGGATTTTGAGGATTCTGTTGAGGGTTTTGTTGAAGATTTTGTTGAGGAGGGAAATGTGGATATGGTGGATAGGATGGTGGATATTGATAGTACTGAGAGTATCTTCCATAGGGATTTTGTGCTCCTTGTGCCCAAATTTGAGATTGATTTTGAAATTTGGGCCAAGGTTGTTGCCAAGAATTCCAATTTGGTGGGGGTTGATTATACAGATGATTATGGAATCCTTGTGTTTGAGGTCCTTGCCAAGGCCTTATAGAGACAAAATTGAGAGATTCTGTGGAATTTGTAGGGGTTTCTTCTTGAAAGACAAATTTAAGACCAGAAAGTGAAGGACAACTCTTGGTCTCATGTTTTTCTGAATAAATTACACAAGTATCTACTAATTTTGCATCCAAAGGGTACTCTCTCAAGGCATGCTTCTTTCTACATTTGGGACAAAAGATTGCTAAGGCATCAGATTTAGCTTTTTGCTTGTTTTGTAATTTAAGGGTGTCTATTTGTTTACTAAGACTCCCTAAAATATCAAATTTGAATTCATCAAGAATATGTCCTATTTCTGCTCTACTTACTGTCCCAAAAGCAGACTTACTTGCCCTTGCAAGAGCAGGGTCTCTTGGTCCTTTTACAGTTTTAGATTTCCCTCTTGAAAGGTTGATACATAATTTAGCTATTTTAGGTAATGTGAGCTGAGATACATCCCATTTTCCCATCATGTTAAGAATATATAACCATTCATCCCTGATTGTCTTCAATAAGAGAGATTTCAAAGTATCTTGGTCTAAGTTTTCCATTTTTTCTCTTTTGATGTTGTATTTAAACCTCTCCAACAAATCTTCTAGGTTTTCATCCTCTTTTTGTAACATTTTAAACACTTCCTCTTTATGGTTTACTGGCATACAATAATCCAAATACCTCTCTAGAAATTCTTGTTTCATGTCTTCCCATGTCCTAATAGAACTGTTGATCAAACTCATAAACCATTTTAATGCTGCTCCTTTCAATGTTGAAGGGAATAGTTTAAGTTTTTGAGCATCTGGTAAGTAGTCATAGGTTCTACATAGGACTTAAAATTCGAATAGGAAGGTTTCAGGATCTTTAGTTTTGAGTCCATAAAATTTTGGAAGGACAGAGGGTGAAATGTTTTTCATAGTTGCATTGGTTTTTTCATCTACTATAGGAAACCCAAAAGAGCTTCCCATTTCCCTTCTACCTCTTCCTCTGCCTCCTTCTTCACCTCTACATCCTTCTCCTTCTGCACCTCTATCTCCTTCTCCTCTACCTCTACCTCTACCTCCTCCAAATAGTGTATGTTCTCCATTAAAGACTCCTCCTCCTCCTTCTTCTGACATGATTGATTCTCCTGTGAAAGTGGAAAAGTTTAGATCTCTAGCAGGGGTCCTTGAATATTCTTCTAAGATAAGTTCAGTGGATGAAGTGGAAGGTCTCTCTGATGGAATATCTGATCTTAAGCCTTCTAGAAGTCTGTGATCAGTATAGGATGGGATGTGGGTTTGAGTTGGAGGTGTGCTATCTCTTGGTCTTGGTGGAACAAGTGGTGTTCTAGGAATCAAGCTTCTGCTTTTTATGAATCTACCCCTTGAGTCTCTTTCTCTATGCATATCATTTTTTTTTGGAGGTAAGAAACAAGGCTACCTAGTTACACTTCCCCGGAAACGGCGCCAAAATGTCTGCTCAACTTAGTGTTCCTAAATTGATGTCATAAATTGTCAACCAGGGCTAGTAAACTGTTGAAGTGAAGTGCACTATATATGCCTAGGTAGTTGCTTCCTACTTCATTGTGTTTAGTGTTTTTCTAATGTTTTTGGTTTCGTATTTTTATGCTAAGAGGAAAAGAACTAAGTGTTTGACAAAGAGAAGTTATTGGTCACACTAAAATAGAGCAAGATCTATTATAAACTATGTATGGCACCTAAAAAAAAAAAAAACAGAAAACGCTAATTCACAGATTTCAAAACTTGACAATAAAAATAACTCACAACATGAACTTAGTCCAATTCATTTCACTAGAAGTATGTTGGAACAACTTGAGAAAAGGATAAGTTTAATGCAATGAGGTTCTTCTAAGTAAACAACAACTTACAATTATCACAGAGAAAATTTCATCCATAGTTAGAAATTTGTTGGAACACATTTGGGAAAGATTATCTGCAACATAGTAAGGAACCCTACTCTAAATCAACTTATGACACTAAAATTAATCTATTCTGCAACTCAAAATGTCACTATTAAACCTCATTAAAAGGTTAGAAATATTTTGGAATTGTTTTGGAAAGAGGAAATTTTGTAAAATTATGAGAGATTGCAGAACAGTCAAGACTTCAAAATGACATTACCAATTCTTGTTCCTATGACAATGATGTATTAGCAGAGATTAAGAACAAGAGAAGTTTGTAAATAATGAAGGCCTTTAAGTCCAATTTAACAGAACTAGAATACAACTAGCTAATAAAACTTAAAATACATTAAATAGAATTGAACTAATATGCAATTAACCTCCGAAATACTACAGCTGAACTAAAATGCAATTAATTTCTGAAATACTACAGCTGAACTAAAATGCAATTAATTTCTGAAATACTACATCTTTTTCTCATTCAGTGTTAGTGTTATTTTAGAACAATTCATAAGAACAAGACTAACTGTAACATTCAATGCAAGTGAGCATAAAACATAAAGTTCAGAAAACTGCCTAAATTAGGAACGAAACAGAGCTAAAGTTACTTATCTAAACAATATGCACAGAGCCTCTCGGGCAGTAGGGGCCCTCTACCACCAGATTAGCACACGAATCTCCTCAAGAAATTGATTCAGATCATGTATTAAAGTTGCTCTTCTTTCATTAAAGGAAAATGCTTCAAAAAAAAGAGTATTACGGTCTTAGACAACTTAACAATAAATCATCAATCTAGCTAACTGTCTCTCGGTTTCCCCAGTTATTATTATAAGAGAAATACATAACTGTCCTGGAGAAGAAGTAGGGATAAGTGTATTTTTCAATTAAAATCAAATTAGAACTCTTGTGGAGGCCTCTTACTTTGCTGAAGACATCTGTAGAGTCCTTGTCCTGGTAGGAATCCACTTCTTAGTTTTGGTTTCCTCCACGTGCATAACCACCTGTAGATTTTTGCTCAGAATTCGTAGAGGGAAAGAAATGATGTAGGAGTGTTCTGGAATTCAAGCATATGCATTTTTCCTTTAAGTGACACCTGTAACCTGTGTGAACATGAAGATAGCTGCGGAATAGGCGACTAGCTACAGAATCGCTGCATTTTGTAGCTAAGTCTGATAAAAAATCACTCTAACAACATAACCATAAAAGTATAGCAAGTCAGTCTTTGTATGTATTATTAAAGTAACTTTAATTAATCCTATTGATATTTTAAGCCTATAACTGATAAAGGACAAAGGAAATAAAGTGAAATTTGGTGAAAGAAAATGACATCTTTAGGGCTCAACAGCCCCATCGGCATAGCCAATATAATGCGTGGATGAGGGGTCCGGCGAAATAGTGTCACAAGACAAGAAATGGGAGGAGGGAGAATAATGATGGCAGCGTGAGTGTAGGGTAGACATCAAACGAAAACTATGGGAGGGAGTAGTATGGGTAGGATGGCTATGACTCATGGACCGACTAGAGGGTAATGTATGATGGCTATGGGAGGAAAAGTTGGGGCTCATGCTACAGAGGACATCATAGATACAGATATTATCATCATGGTTATGGGTGGGAAGGAAAAGGTCGAGGAAACCACATGACGCTGCAAAGCTACCTAAATCATCAGCATGGGAAGAAAGGCTCACATATGGATTTTCATGGGGGATGAGAGAAGAATAAGTAAAAAGATGGTCAAAGGATGTGGAGCCCAAGAATGTTGCCTAAGGGGAATCAAGCAAAACAGACGGAGTGGATTCAGAGGGAATGTACTCCGAGGGTCATATGGATGATGATAGGTATAAGAGGGGGGCAGTAGGTTCTGACATCTCAACATCAGGGGGAGGAATGTTAATGGTAGCAGGGGGATCCTCGAGTTGGCCTGACGCATACTGCGCAAGGATGGGAGAGGAAGATTGATTTTGTTCAACCTCGTACTCGCGAATGACCTCTAAAGAGGCGCGATAATGCGTGAGGTGAGGAAAATGGTGAGAATAATGGCAATGGACACCACACAGAGCACAGAGTTTCTTGGTGTGAAGAGTCTTTGGGTTCTTGGCTGCGGACGAGGAAGAAACAGAGGATTCAGGGACTGTAGATTCAAGGAATGCAACTTTAACCATGGGTTGGATACGGGGCAACTCGGGACAAGTATGGGTGGCATGACCGACACCATCACACAAGGCACAAGGCTTGGCGGGTGGAGGAGGGGTAGGGTTAGGCGGGGTGGTCTTGTCTTTGGATGTACCCTTTCGAGCTTTTCTTTTCTTGCCCGTAGCTGTCACAGCATGAGGATGGTCTTGTTGAGGTGCTGGGGGCACTGTAGCGACGGAAGAAGCGAAGGGAATCGGTTGAACCGGTGTCAAAGCAAGGTATGGTTTGGGGTGATCCAGGTGGATATTGGTGGCCACCCACCTATTCCACTTGGCCCCCCACCATTGTCTCTTTCGGTTTTTCAGTTTCGGCATAACTTACTATTTTTAGCAGTTTTTCGGGTCCTGAACTTTCGAAGCCGTTTTGAGGCCCTAAACGACGTTTTTTGGGTATAGAAGCACCTCGAAAGCTATAGTCCTCGGATAGAGCTTTATAATGATGTATCATGTGCGTCAAACGGAGATAGTATGCCAAATTTACGTCCTTGGGAAGTCGAAACACCAATTTACCCAAACGGGGCCCATAGTTTTGGCGCTTCATCTCCTAGGGTTAGGTTTTTGGGATGTTTAGGGTTCTCCATTGTTTCTAAATAATAAATAGGCCCTCGAGCCTCATTGTAACACAGTTCAGAGGCCTGTAGCCGCCACATCTCTTCTCAGAGATAGCTACCAGCGCCCTAGCTAGTTTTATTTCCATTCTGTCTGTAAGCAAATTTCAGTTCTTTGATATTAATGAAATGAAGTGTTATTTCCGTTGCATCTCTGTATTTATGGTTATATGTTTATTCTGTTGCGTTCCTGCATAAATCCGGATCAGTGGTATCAGAGCGGTCTGCTTTTTCTCGATCCTTCTTTGCATGTCCCCAACGAGGTGGGGGTATAAGGAGCTAGGGCTTGATCTGGTGGAACCTTTGCAAGATCAGCCTCGCAAACCTCGACGGACGCCCATGGGGGACGAAAAGAAAGATGAGGGAGCAGGAGATCCTATCAAAATATTGCTCGAGGAGGCCCTCGAAAGACAAAGGAACGTGATGATGGATAAATTTTCTCAGATCCTTCAACGGCTACCCACCGGCGGCGCATCTGCATCCAGCAGCCACTCTGGAGGCGCGACTCCTTTTAAGGTACAAGTAAATTTTGACATTCCCATATTTGAGGGTCAAATAGACACAGATGCCGTAGATAGATGGTTGAATCTGTTAGAAGGATATTTCTCGGTTCATGACTTTTTAGACCGGGAGAAGATTATTTTTGCACTCCTCAAAGCTACCCCCCATGTTAAGGACTGGTGGGAAACCTACTGTGAGAACAAGGACCAGACAGAACCCTCTCTGTTCTCGGCTGTACCAACTTGAAATTCTTTCCGAGACGCCGTCAAGGAACAGTACTATCCCGTAGGGAGCTATGAGGACAAGTACATACAATGGACCACGCTGCGACAACAAAGGGATCAAGATGTGCACGAGCTGACGAATCTGTTCCATACCCTGCGCACAAAGTTGGGTATCAAAGATTCAGAGAAACATTTGGTGCTAAAGTATCGCATTTGTCTGCACAGATACATTCAGGAGGAAATGGAGTTCCTCGACATCTCCTCGCTTGGTACGGCATACCGGTATGCTGCCAAGATTGAGCAGAAATTCAAACAGAAGAAGCGAGACTTTGGATCTGCGAATCAAAATCAAGGAAAAGGTGCTTCCAAACCACAGAACAAAGGACAGAGCCAAGGCATGGCAGCTAAAGACAACCCATCAAAGCCACAAGAAAAGAACAACACCGTAAAGCCAAAGAAGGACACGGGAAAGTGGTGTGAGTTCCATAAGAGCTCCACTCACAACACAAGTGAGTGTCGGGCCAAGCAGTCGCTAGTGGCCAAGATGAGGGCTTCTGAGTCAGATGCATGCTCCGACTCCGAATCAGAACCTGAAAAGGGGAATGAAAAAGGGACACAGATTATTGATGCGGAGCCCAACGCCACTGTTGCCACTACAAAGGTCTAGAAGGAGGAACCGAAAGATCCAGAGGAGGAGGAACGTCTCTTCCACTCCTAGATGTGGGTAAAGGGCTCCCCTGTACAGTTCATTGTCGACAATGGGAGCCAAAAGAACCTCATTTCAGCAGATGCCGTAAAGTGGTTGGGCTTGCCGACCACAGCTCACCCACATCCATACACCATCGGGTGGCTTCACCAAGGACGAGATCTTCGCGTCAGCCAGCAGTGCCACCTTCCCTATAGCATCAAGCCCTTCACGGATGAGGTATTATGTGACGTTGCTCCTATTGATGTTTCTAATGTATTATTAGGACAACCATACTTGTGGAAGCGTCATGCTATGTATGAGTCTCGACCTCGTGCTGTTATTATTACTTTGGGAAATAAGTTGTACAGGATACCAGAGGTACCACCTCCTACGGCTATCTCTTTGGTTACTGCAAAACAATGTAGTAAGCTCATTTCCCAAACCAGGAAATTCGTTTTTCTGATGATCCGCCCCCAGGGCAAGAAGAAGACTGTGGCCACGACCTCCAGACAGGGCCCCTCTGCACGACAACAACAAATGGATAAGGTTGTGGAGGAGTACGGGGACATCTTCACCTCACCCACAGGGGTTCCTCTGCACTGTCAGGTCAAACACCCGATTGATCTGACCCCAGGTGCGCCGCTACCCAATGGACCGATCTATCAGCGCTCTGTTCTGGAAAATGATGAAATCAAGAGGTAGATTCAGGAGCTGTTGCAGAAAGGTCACATCAGACCAAGTTCATCGCCCTGTGGGAGCCCGATCGTGTTGGTACAGAAGAAGGATGGGACGTGGAGACTCTGTATTGACTATCGGGCGCTGAACAAGATCACTGTCCGGAATAGGTACCCAATCCGACGGATTGATGACCTTCTGGACCAACTCCAAGGTGCAAAATATTTCAGTAAGATCGACCTGAAGTCTGGGTATCACCAGGTACCAATTGAACCCTCTGATGTGTGGAAGACTGCCTTCAAAGCTAAGGAAGGCCTTTTTGAATGGCTGGTCATGCCTGTCGGGTTGACGAATGCTCCCGCAACCTTCATGAGGATGATGGACGACATCTTGCGGCCATTCACCAACTCATTCGTAGTGGTGTACTTGGATGACATTCTGATCTTCAGCAAGACTTGGGAAGAGCACATTCATCACATCCGACAAGTCCTCCAAACACTGCGGCAACACAAGTTGTGTGCCAATTTGGAGAAGTGCACGTTTGGCATGACCCAGGTTCAATATCTGGGATACATTATTAATGAAAGGGGGGTGCATGTGGATCCAGCCAAGATCCAAGTCATTCGGGATTGGCCAGCCCCGACTACTATAACAGAGCTTCGCAGCTTTCTGGGTCTTGCTAATTTCTACCGTAGATTCGTGTTAGGATTCTCTCATATCACTTGGCCCTTGAGTCAAGTCACCAAAGGAGGAGCGAGAGCAAAATTCTTTTGGTCGGAACCTCAACAGAAGGCATTCAAAGAATTGAAAAATCGCCTCTGTTCTGCCCCAGTCCTCACCTTACCAGACTTGCAGCAGCCATTTGAGATCGAGACAGATGCCTCTGACTATGCTATTGGGGCAGTTCTTACTCAACAGGGACATCCAGTGGCATATCACAGTGAGACATTGTCTGAGACAGTTCGCAAGTATCCCACCTATGACAAAGAAATGTATTCCATTGTGCAAGCCTGTCGACAATGGAAGCATTACATTTTGGGGAAGGAAACAATCATCCACACAGACCACCGACCCCTGCAGTTCATACAGACACAAGGGAAGTTGCAGAATGATCGCCATCAGAAGTGGTCCACATATCTGCACCAGTTTCATTTGAACATCAAGTACAAGAAGGGTAGCACCAATAATGTTGCAGACTGCCTCAGCCGACCACCGATCGTGGCGCTCACCACCGTGCTCAACTCTTGTGGGCACGAGACTTCTGATTGGCCGCTTCTCTATGAGAGTGACCCAGAATTCGGCCACACTTACAAGGCACTCTTGGGGGGCCACGCAAGTTCCAAATTTTCACCTCCAAGATGCACTTTTATGTCACCTGGGACACCTTTGTGTTCCTTCAAGCGAGCGTGCCAAGATGATATGGGAAGCACACTACAGTCGAGTCGCTGGGCATTTCGAGGTCGAGAAAACAGTAGCAATACTATAGAAGTATTTCTATTGGCCGAACCTTTGAAAGGATGTCGAGAAGCACATCAGATCCTGCACTGCTTGTGCCATTGCCAAACCGACCATCAAGAAGCAAGGCCTATATACTCCACTACCTACCCCTAGTCGACCGTGGGAATCCATCTCCATGGATTACATGTCGGGCCTGCCCTCTACTAAGAATGGCAATGAATGTGTTTTCGTGGTCGTTGACAGATTCTCGAAGATGGCCATTATGGCGGCCTGTAAGAAGAATATCACAGCAGAAGCCACTGCTAAACTCTTCTTTGAACGAGTATGGGTGCACTTTTGGATCCCACAGTCTATCATATCAGATCGAGATAGCAGGTTCCTCAGCACATTTTGGTCTAGCCTCTGGTCAATGATGGACACAAAGCTCACCAAGTCCACGGCTTTCCATCCCCAAACAGATGGCCAGACAGAGGTCGTCAACAGAATGATTGTACACATTCTGCGCATGTATAATTCAAAGCATCCACGCACATGGGACGAGAGCCTCCCTTATGTACAACATAGTTATAACCGGGCTCTCCACAGTTCAATTGGCCATAGCCCCTTTCAGGTGGGCTTGGGATTCCAGCCACTATGTCCCATTGACGTAGCCATGCCATTTACAGCTGCTCAGGCCGATTCAGCGCACGTCCAGTCTGAAGTTGACAAAGCAAGTAGCTTCATCGAGCGCATTCAACACATCCGCCAACAGGTTCATGATATATTGGACAGAGCCAATGCGAAGTACAAGCATCGCCATGATCAACACCGGGTGCCACACAACTTCCAGGTGGGCGACAAAGTATGGTTGCATTTGCAGAAGGAGCGCCTCACTGGACCTCACCGCAAGCTTCGCCCACTCCGATACGGGCCGTACACCATCACCAAGGCTGTAGGTAACAATGCCTTCGAGCTTAGTATTCCACCATTCCTTGGTCTGCACCCAGTCTTCAATGTGAATCGCCTTCGTCCTTACTTTCCACCTCTACTGGACACCTCGGACATTGCAGAACAACTCACACCAACAGAGTTAAACCCAGACTGCATGGAACAGGCCACCACAGATTGTATCATGGACATGCAAATTAAGAACAATCGCCAACAGAGGATCCAACTGTATCGGGTTGTCAAAGCTGGCCAACTCCTGCACAAGGAAAGTGGTTCACCAGGGACCAAGTTCAACAGTAATTTCCTCATCTTATGGAGGAACTTAACGCAATGGGGACCATTGCTTCCTAAGGGGGGAGGAATGATCCAGGTGGATATTGGTGGCCACCCACCTATTCCACTTGGCCCCCCACCATTGTCTCTTTCAATTTTTGAGTTTCGGCATAAATTACTATTTTTAGCATTTTTTCGGGTCCTGAACTTCCGGAGCCGTTTTGAGGCCCTAAACGACATTTTTTGGGTATCGAAGGAACCAATGAATTTGATCATCAAATTCGTCCCAAAAGCTGTAGTCCTCGGATAGAACTTTCTAATGATGTATCATGTGCGTCAAACGGAGATAGTATGCCAAAGTTACGTCCTTGGGAAGTTGAAACACCAATTTACCCAAACGGGGCCCATAGTTTTGGCGCTTCATCTCCTAGGGTTAGGTTTTTGGGATGTTTAGGGTTATCCATTGTTTCTCAATAATAAATAGGCCCTCGCGCCTCATTGTAAAGCAGTTCAGAGGTCTGTAGCCACCACATCTCTTCTCAGAGATAGCTGCCAGTACCCTAGCTAGTTTTATTTCCATTGTCTGTAAGCAAATTTCAGTTCTTTGATATTAATGAAATGAAGTGTTATTTCCGCTGCATCTCTGTATTTATGGTTATGTGTTTATTCTGTTGCGTTCCTGCATAAATCCGGATCATGGGGTGACCTGATGGGGCTTCGGCTGGAGGCTGAAGATACCAGATGGGTATTCCCAGGGTCAAATTAGGGAGGGAAAGGGTTGCCATGATTGGAACTGAATAGACTTCGGGAGGGGGAGAAAGGAAAGGTATCTGACCTGCGGGATAATGGCCAGGAGGGGTAGCTCCCAGATTGTTGAGACTTGGGGGACCCGACCCGGGAGGGTATAGAGGCTCAGGTGTACTAGCTGGATGAGAAGGTCCAGAAGGAAGAGGTTCGACCAGCTGAGGCGAAGGGCTAGGAGAGGGTTGCGGCGGGCGAGGTTGAGGTTGCTGACTAGCTGAAGTGGGCTGCTTAAGTTCAGCCCGAGACGATTACATCATGCAAACATTCACTAAGTTGGGATCAGAGACAGGAGGAGGGGGAGGACCCGGGAAGGTTCTGAGCAAGGAGGAGTCTTTATAGATGCCAAGGGAAACACTGGTCAAAGAATCAATGATTTGTTTATTGGTGACAAAAGAGATGGTGGACTTAGGGGAGGTCTGAGATTTTGGTTCATGATATGTCAACTGGTTGATGGTGACAATTTTTCCATTATGAGGGAAAATCATCTTGCGGTGGACTGCGGATGGGACAACAGACATGGCATAGGTGTAACTACGCCCCAAAATAATGTTATAGTCAAGAGGGGCATCGATAACTTCAACGTCAATGCAAAGAGTCTTGCCCGCAAGGGTGATAGGACAGTTACGGAATAGGCCAATGGGCTGGGAGGCATGGCCATCCCATACACGAAGGGTGATTATGGAAGGGGCCAGCTTTGGAGATCCGAGTTGTTTCCAAACTGAAGCAGAAATCACACATGTAGATGCCTTCTCATCAATAATACACCGAGCAACGTTGGCATTTTGGATTTTGACTGGGATTTGGAAAGCAGCAGAAGCAGGAAGGGGGGATGGTCTAACTGACGGGCATAAAAAATAATCAATTGTTCATCAGCAGGATCTACAGCACCCATGGCAGATAGTAGAGCCTTCTTTTGAGAAGGACATGACTGGAGGAGTTCGAGTGTTGAAATGGCAACAGGAGATTGTGCCAGATCATCTACTATGCTATAAGAATGGGCAGTTCAACCAGAAGCAACATTTCGGTGTAATGGGCCCTTACGAATATTGGTATGAACCTCAGCTTTGGGCGTAGGGATCTGCAAGGGACCATTGGGTGTCGACAGAGGCTCTATAGGACCTGAAGATGGGGACTCGGGGACAAACAGAGTGGGAGGTGTGGAGTACTGACGAGACCGATTTTGGAGGTTAAGGTCGACGGTGAGAGGATGGTCAGAAGTCATCATCAGAATCTGGTAATCGGAGGAACCAGAAGGGGAAGGTTAAGTGGTTACCAGGGCATGAGGTGGTTGAGTAGCCACAAATCCTTGTTGAGGGAAAGGATCGGTAAACACGACGAGTTGAGAAGTAGCCACATTGGGAGGGACAGTAGGGGAGGAATTTTGTCCCCGCACGGTGGTCTGATATTCCCACATCTGCCACATCTGTGGTAATAGGGGACAATCATGAGTGTAATGACCATAAACACCACAACACGAACAGGGCTTATTGGTGCGAAGAGGCATGTACGGCTTGGGCTGAGAGCCCTGTGGCTGGTTAGCAGTGTTAGAATCAATACTTGGAGGATTGGATCCACGATTACCAGAGGCAGATTGATGTTGATTTCCTTTCCTCTTTCTTTGAGAAGGAAGAGGATTAGTCGTGCCCTGCTGCACACATAATTGGCCTGGAGGGGGTAGTAGTTACTGTTGCGGGGGTTGAGAAGGCAAGGGAGTGAGAGGTCCAAATGCTAGAGGAGTTGGGACACCAGGCTGTGGGTAAGGATAAGGGTTAGGATGGGCAACATTGAGGTAAGCAGGAGGGTGGGAAAAAGGAGGAGGCATGCCGTATCCTGGATACATGCTACCTGGACGGGGAAAAGTGCTGGAGGTGATGGCCCCTCCCTGAGGGAAACCATAGCCCATAGGGGATTGAGCATAGGTATGTGAAAGAGCCCCAATGATATCGTCGATAGAGTGAGAGGCCCCCGAGGCATTAGCGCCCCCGGGTTTGGGGAGGTCAGGAAGGACGGTATAAACATAACCAGATTGAGCATAGATAAGGTCATATTTCAAGGCTATTTGGAGGGCAGCTTCTTTGGTTTGAGGGAACTGGGATGCGACATCTTTGCCGATGGCAGGTAAGACAGAGCGAAGGAACCAGTCCATATAAACCCGATATTCAAAGGTGGGAGCTCGACATAAGCTCCTTCTTCTCCGCCATTCCTAGACATGAGTAGAAAGGTGGGTCGAAGAGGATTGACGGAAAGAAGTAAACAGTTTTGTACCAGTGTCGTATCGGAGAGGGAGCTGGAAATAAGATAAAAAGGCTTGGGAAATGGTCGCAAAGGTGGTATGGGAAGAGGCGGTCTGATCAACATACCATTTAGAAGCTTCGCGAGTAAGCGTGCGTTGGAACAATCTAAGATGAATGGAGTCATCAGTAATGGAATTGGATGAACACCACATGTGGAAAGATCAGATATGGTTGGAGGGATCTTCACTAGCAAGGCCTTCAAACTTGGGAATGTTGGAGGGGAGCTTGGTTGGCATAGCAGGCCAACTAACATCGTGGTGGATAGGATCATTGATCAACTGATTGAAATCAGGGAGACTGAGACCAGCCATATAAGGGAGCAAAGGGGAAGTCCAGGTAGTTCTCGTGGTGGTTCTGCTAGAAATAGACCCAGCAGTAGGACCGGGGATGTCGCTAGCGTTAGGTCCTGAACTAGACATGGTGAAGGTAACAGGAGGAGAACCAGAAGGAGGGGGAGAACCCAAAGAATCAGAAGAAGAGTCGGAGTGTGGACTCGGGGGAGGACTAACTCGACGAAGACAGGAAGGAGTAATTCGACCAACTGGAAACTGAGGGTGAAGGCCAAGAAGTCTCCGGGATAAACGCCTTCGAGGCGCAATGATGACGGGAAGAAGAAAAACCGATAAAGGCAGGGAGGTGAAAAATCAAGTGAGGTCAATGTCGAAACAAGGGCAGAGAGGTGCAGTTTCAATTGATTTTAAAGTCTTTTCCAGGCAGTGTTAACCAGGCTCTTCTTCACTTAGGGTCAATGTGTGGCGTGTGTTAATTTTAATTTTTAAACCCAAAAATTTTGAGATTAAAAGAAAAAGTGTGTTGTGTAACTGAAAATAAATCTGCAGAGAACAGTAAATAAGACTGAAATAATAGAAAATTAACAGCTAACAATGCATTGATCTAACCCAAGAAGGCGGGTCTCTAAAAACTAGTCTAAAAGAGGGAAAAAATCTAATCAAGACACTCTAAAAAGAGGCCAATAGATCTAAGGTCGGGAGGGACAGGGATCTAAAGGAGAAATCTGCTGAAAAGAGGTGTAGAAAATAGCAAAGAGGTAGAGGCAAGGTTGCTGCAACACAGGGGAAAATCAGCTAAAGGTAGAAGGGACAAGGAGGTGACCCTAGAGGAAAACCCAAACAAAACTATATGAGGTGATTTGAAAGGGAGAAGAGATGATCTAGAGGGATTTGAAAATGAGGTATCAGATCTGAAAAGAAGAAGGCTGAAACTCTGAAAATTCAGACGTCTGAAACAACTAAAACTCTTCCACAAAAATTGGCAGGGACTAGAGCCCTAAGGGGCGAGATTCCCACTTAGTTGAGTAACACAGATCAGAAATAGGTCTAAATGGGTGGAGACAGAGGCTGGAAAACCCTGACAGAAGCTCCAGACAAACCCAGAAAAATTGCTGGAAAAGTGCAGAAAAAAGTGTAGGTCGCAAGTTCTGACCTGTTTTTAGTCTAGGTTGCAGTTTTGGGGCAGAAAAGTGCGCCCTCTAGTCCAGGTCACAGTTTTTGGGCCGATAAGTGTGACCTGCAGATCCGAGTCTCTCAACGGCAGATTTCAGAAAAAGTTGTTGTCTCAGCTGCGACTGATGTCTGTCACCGGCGCAATAGGGCCAGAAACACACAGAAGTTAAAAATTTTAATTTTTGAGGGTTTTAGAAGTAAAAAACACCATAAAAATAGGAAAAATAAAAACTTGAAGAGAAACCCTAGGGTCTGAAATAGCCGGATATGCAGGAATAGACAAAACGACAGCGGTCACAAAAGAAAACCCGTGTGGAGTCGCCAATTGTTAGTATGAATCTTTCGTCGTAAAAAGACCACTTTAGCTACACATAATAAATATCCCTAACATCAATTATGGCTGCCAATATCTTTAAATCTGCAGTTAGTTGATCCAAATAAAGCTGCACAAATCCAGATCTATGCATAAAAGACATTAAGTAGTGAAAATGAAATGTTGCTCCATACATCCAATAGATAAGACAAGAACAATATATTTGAAAGAATTTTTATATTAAAGGGGCACCTGAGAGGAAAACAAGAAAGGTGTTTCCAATTCTCCTCAATGGGATGGGTTCTTGAAAGTCCTTAGCATTTCAGATCTAAAATTTCTCTTTCTTGTTGGTGTAGAAAACCCAGACAAACATAGAACTCAAAGGGAGCTCACAAAGCAAACGGTAAAGAATGTGACAATGATAATGGCTCAAAGTCAGACCAAGAATATAGATCCAGAGTGATCTAATGCAATGAAAGGTGACCAATGAATGGGAAAACCCTTCTATTTATAACAAAATATTAGGGCGGTCTAGAACTTGGTGCATGAATAAAATATTATTAATCAAATTCTAGAACCACCTTTTAGGAATATTTTATTATATTTGTTGGAGGGGAAAGGATTTTTTGCTTGGCTCAATTCATTTATTTATAAATACTAAATAAATAAATGGTGTATTTATTATTTTAAGGAAATGGTGGAAATATAATTAAATAAATAATGATTTATTTAATTATTTATAAACGATTTAGTCAAATTTAACTAGGAATATTATTTAAATAAGGATTAAATAACTTATTCGTAGGAAATAATCAAATACATAAGGATTTATTTAATTGATTTCCTTGTTTTGGGTTAAATATGACCAGGAATAATAATTAAATTGATGTTTAACTAATTATTCCTTAAGGAAATATAAACAAATATAGATTTGTTTATTATTTCCTTTTGGAGTTTCCTGTTTAGACCATAAACAACTTAATAAAGGTGTTTTACTAAGTTATTTCACATAGTGAAAGCAATTTTACTTAGGGTAAAATTGGTCTTACATGGTGTACTTGGGTCCATCTAATGATAATAGGTTAGATGACCAAAAAATGGCGTAACACCATTTATTTGGCCACAAAATGTGTCAAATGAAGAGGAGGAAACAAACATTCTTGAACAACAACAATCACATGGTATTATTAATTCAACATAGGTGGAGGAAGAAAAATTTATATTGGTTCCAAAAGATCTCGTGTACAACGTGAAGCCATGAAAGAACTCTAAAGAGTTTCAGAACATGATATTAAGGAGGGTTGCATGATCGCAGTATTAGCACATTAATATCCACATAGCTATCCATTATGGGTTGCCAATGTTTTAAAGGTGATTACAAAAATGAGGATGTTACATGTGTTGAATTACATTGGTATGCCACAAACACACACCCATTCAATGGTGTGTAAAAGCTAGAGATGGCAGTTGATAAAAAAATTGGTGGAAAGAGAAAAAGAAAGGGTGCACATATAAATCGACGCCGCACAGACCTCTTGAAATTGGAGGAAGTTGACATACTTGTTTATGACTTCAATTTAACAAAGAGACGAACTCTTCACTCTAGGACGATAGATATTCTTAAGAGGTTGCAACCACAAGAAATAGTGTTGAGATGGTAGTTTGTTGAACCTAGTCATAGATCTACAAGAAGCTTGAAACCTCAAGTGTTGGGCATGCATGTTGACTTAGATGGGGCACTAGTTGATGAAAGAGAAGAATATGGAACATCTTCATTTGCATCGAGTCATTCAAGATGTGAATTCTGATGGTGTGCAAGAAATTATCAGTGATTTTGAATAATTGTGTAAGACAATTGATATAAATGATGTTTGAATTGAGCAATGAAAATGATATTTTAACTTTCGTATGATCTTACATGAATTTAAGAGTCATTTTTATGTTTTTTGGATTATATGTTTTAATTATGATGAATTCATTTGTTCAAAATATTGACAATGCAACAATAACTTGGAGAAGTAATTTATGTTTCATTGGGTTATTTTAGTCATATAATTTGTTCATAATATCGTGGTTGAAATATTTTGAAAAGTTAATATTTTTTAATTCTATGGGTGAAAATTTGTGAAATATATTTTATCTTTAACATTATGGTTGAAAGCAACTAGAATTTTAGGGATTATCAATGTCATTATATTATATTTTAAATGACATGTATAAAAATTATTAGAATTTTAATGTGTTTAAAATCTCATTATTTTATATTTAGTTTCATTACTAAAAATATGTTGAAATTGTACCCAGAAAATAAAAATGGTATTCTAGCACCAACCATTGTGTGTTTTTTCCATTTATTTGGTACATGAAAATTGGTTTTACTACCATATTTTAAAAATGTTGCAAATTAAAACTGAAAAAAAAAATAGAAGCTCATTCTAGAATACACCCTTTTCATTTTTGGGTCGTTTTTCATGTTTTTTGGGGTTTTTTTTTTTTGCTAGAGTTCTCGTTTTCAGTTTATAGTTCCCGTCTCAAAGTTTGTGTTGTTTGATTCCAACTTTTCATCATTTGAATGATTTCTTAGAACCTCCTGTCATAAATGAAATCATTAATGCATCGCTTTGCAATGTGTTTGTTTTTTATCATCTATTTTAGCAATTCAAGCATCTAATTCTTATTGATTAATCCTTACTTATACAGTTTATGGACCTCACGACATTGATGAATATCGATTTTGAAAACTTTTCCATCAAATAAAAAAGAAGATTCACTTTTTTTTTTCACCCTAATTTTTAAAACATATTTTCTATTATTTTGATATTTTTCCTTAGTTGAAAATTGATTCAAGAGTTTGAAGTAGAAAATTCTCATATTCTTATCCAAATTGTGTGTATACCTACACCTCCAATATGTTAGGTTTACACTACAATTATGATTGAACTGTTTTTTTTATATTCATGTAGCATACAACATATGATTTTTTTTAAGGTATACCCCTTTCAAAATAGTTTGAATCACATTATGTATTGCATTGGTTGACATTATGTTTCAATTTTCATTGCAGTTTCCCAACTTGGATCCATACTTGTATGAAAACACTTTTTCATTCCTATTGAGGCTTTCATGAGATGTTTTCCTTACAAATTTTCCTAAAAAGTGCTTTGTTGTAGAACACAATTTTGAGTATCAATCTTAGTTACTTTTTATTTTACAATTGGTTAAAATTGAGAAAAAAGTTCAAACTCAGTCACAATTGTCAAGTTCAAAACAATTCTTATGGAATTCACATCATACATGGTGTAATTGTGAAATACAAGCTTGGGTAACCATTCTTTTGGCTCAACAACCTCCACAAACTACTAGAGATTTGTAACATCACAAGTATTTCCTAAAGAGATGTGAAACATGGGTACATGTGTATAATATGATCCTAGGTGTGCCATCGTATTATTTTAATAAAAATTTGTTTTATGATTATGTTTTAAAAAATATAAAATCATAATATGTAATTTTACAATGCCAATGTAATACAAGAAGCTACATCGAGGGCTCTAAAGATAAAATGTTACAAATGAACCAAAAAAATAAATAGGGTGTCAAATGTGTATAATGTAAAATAAAATGTTAAAATGAAAATAAGTAATTACTAGAAATGAAATTGAAATTGTTGAAAATTAAATGTGAAATGAAATTGTCAAGATGAAAGAAGATAAATAATAGAGATAAATGTATTTCATCCTTCAAAATTTCTTCTATTTTTAGACAACTTCAAATGAAATAAATAGAAATCTAAAGTTATAATTTAATGTTTAAATGAAACATGCCAAACAAGTAAAAGAATCCCTAACATTAGCAAGTAAAATGTGTGTTTCTTTCCCTATCTACAATGTTCTCTTAAAAGCTAGCTAAAGAACACCAAACAAATAATGTATATGAGGAAATGGCTCAAAAGTTTGAGAAAGGGATGGTGTTTCTTCTCCCAATCCTGAAAATTATTAATATATGAGAAAGGGATAGTTATCATATATATTTTTTAAGGAAAATGTTGAAGGTAAAAGAGGAAGGGGCCTAAAAGGACTTTCGAACCAACCTGTAAATTAGGAAGGAACATAATGAGGAAGGGGCTCAATCATGATCTCAAGCCCTAATTGTAAACTAGGAAGAAAAATAAGGAGAAGGGAACAAGCCAACTTAAAAATCAATATGGATAGAAAGGACGAAGGGGTTTAATCAAGAGATTGGGACAAAGCCCGATTTCAAATTAGGTATAAATAGTGAATAGGGAGGAAGGAAAAATTTAAAAAGGAAAATGAAGGAAAATGTTTAACTATTTACAATGGATTCAAAATGATAGAGGAACTTGGCTAACTTTAAAAAGCTTTAGGTATTTGAAAACTCCAAAGACAAGGCTTTATTTTGAATGCAATTTCCCATGAATATTTTTGATAACACAACAAAGTGGCAACAACTTGAATGAAAAAAAATGTAAGAATGAGAAAATATTCAATCTCTTTCTCCCCATCACTCTAATTATGAAAGTGTGAGAAATGACTAGTGCTTTTTCTTCTCCCAAAAATTAATTAAGTATGAAAAATGACTTGTACTTCTCTTCCTTGCAAATATTAATAAAATGTGAGAAAAAAAAGGTGTTTCTTCTCCTTCACACTCAAATTACAAAAGTGTGAGAAAAGGAATGTGCTCTATCTTCTTCTCACTTGAATAATACAAAAAGTGAGAAAGTGCTAGTGCTCCTCCTCTTCGTCACTCTAATTAAAAAAAGTGTGACAATGTACTAGTTCTTTTTCTCTTCATCATTTTAATAAAACAAACATGAAAAAGGTCCAACTCTCTTTACTTAACAATCATTTTTAACGAAATAATAAAAACTTTCTAGTTAAACCAGAAAATTTTCACTAAAAGATTTATATTCATAAACATCCCTAACTATATAAGCTAGAATGCAATTATTTTTTCTTTATTATTAAATAAATATGACATTTCTATTAAGTATTATAAACTAAAACGCATTTATTTTTTTCTTTTTTATTAAATAAATATGACCTTTTCTTTTAAGTATTAAATAAATATGATATTTTCTTTTAAGAATTATAGAAATTAGGAAAGACATCATAAAATAATGAGAAATAAATTTTAGAAATGCAATATAAAAATCCAAAACATTTTAGAAATAGATTTAAGATTGATAACCAAGTTGTGGTGTGCATTTGATTGCATTGCCTCGAGGAAAACAAAAGTCCAAATAAGTGGAAAACCTATTTTGGTAGTTATAAATCTTGAAAATGGTGATGTTTTGGAGACTTATGGCATTTGGGATCGGTAGCAAATCTTGTGGATCCCACATTTGAATATTTGTTTGTTCCCTATCACTTCTTTTAATAGGGCATCCGGGCATCCATTGAGACAATTAAGGTTGATTTTCACTCCATGTATGTGAAAGTGTTATTTTTACGATGTTCTTGGATAGTATAGATTTTTTGGGATTCCAAAGTAAAAGGTGACAATGTCTAAAGGCTGAGAATATTATTATTTAACATTTTGGCTCAATCAATTCGAATTTGTAATGGAGCCCATGCATGCAATTTAGTAAAACCCATCAAAATCAGCATTGTGAAAGTGTTGAATTGTGGATCCCGTAGGTGGCATTGAAGAAAAATTTGAAAAATATAAGCCATATGTTTTATAAGAAATTGTTACATACTTCAACCATGCACTCTTGTATTCCACATGTATACAATTAAATAAAGTAGTATGCATTTTTTCAGATTTTTTTTTAATATCTAAAACCATAATTTAAATTAATTTTTAAATATTTTACTTTTACAGTAAGGGAATTAGTTATTATTGTGTTTTGAAGAGGATATAAAACCTGCATCCTAATTTAAATTTACAGTTTAAATTCATTTTTAAATATTCTATATTTATAATAAAATAGTTTTGTATTATTGAAATTATCATTTTTATATTTATTAACATTCATTTATAATGGAGCCCATGCATGCAATTTAGTAAAACCCATCAAAATCAGCATTGTGAAAGTGTTGAATTGTGGCTCCCGTAGGTGGCATTGAAGAAAAATTTGAAAAATATAAGCTATATGTTTTATAAGAAATTGTTACATATTTCAACCATGCACTCTTGTATTCCACATGTATACATTTAAATAAAGTAGTATGCATTTTTTCCGATTTTTTTTTTAATATCTAAAACCATAATTTAAATTAATTTTTAAATATTCTATGTTTATAATAAAATAGTTTTGTATTATTGAAATTATAATTTTTATATTTATTAACATTCATTTATAATAGAGATGAATTTAAATTTATAAGTTTAAATATTTTATATTTATAATAAAAGATAAAAATAAAAATTTATTTATTAATACTAATTTATAATAGAAGGAAATGACCTAATGTATTTTAAATATTTAAATTAATATAAAAATATATAAAATATTAATACAAAATTTGATATATACATGTAATTAACACCACATATATTTGGATGGTATTATTATTAATTTTGAATTATTGTTTCTAGTATAATCATTAATTTTATAAATCTATTTATTTACAGAATGTCATTTCTTATTTGATAATTTGCATGGTAATTTTATAATTTTATTTGATAAATGTGAAAAGGGAAGCATGTAGTCACATGATGACATTGGTTTTTTTATATTTTGAATCATAATTTGTATGATAATTTCATAATTGTATTAGGTAAATGTCTAAAGGTAAATATAAATTTAGAAACTTGAGCTAGTTAATATTTGAAATTCCATCCATTGAATATGCTAGCAACTTTGATTTATTACCATAAGATAAAGATTTGGATTAAAAAAGAATAGGCAAACATATGTTATATATTATGATACGATAAAGATTTAGATTTAAAAAAAGGATTATTTTGTTAATGTTCAATATTATATTCAACAACGCTAGATATATGGGGAATCTATGGCTTAGGAAGAGTCTAGACTCCTTGAGCCTTGTCATAATAGGCCAAAGATGTACCCTTGTGTGATTTGAAAGACAAAATAAAGACACAAAATATTTGACTATTAAATAACTTAAGGTTTTTCAGGCATATAGTATTAATAAGCCATGTATTGCAAGAGAGCATATTTATAGGTTAAGAAACTCCATGGTTAAGAATTTGGTTACATATTTCTTTAAATGTATATATGTTTAACTAAAATAAATGTTTTTTTAAATAATAATAATAATAATAATAATTTAAAATAAAGTTATAATTTACTTAATATTTATTTGATTTTTTTAATTAATTTTGGCAATATGCTGATATTTATAAGTGTTTTCCAACCATTTAATTTATATGGCTATGCTAATTAAAATTTAATGATTTTAATAAAAAATAAATCCAATTCTACCAATTCCAAAAAAAAGTTTTACATACACAATTTCTGCATACAATCTTTGGTGTTACATATGAGATTGACTCATGTGTTTTTCTTTTTTACCTTTCCTCCTTCTCTCATTAATCCATCCTACCCACTTGAAGAATATGGGGTCATCGCATCCTCATTATTTTGAGAAAGTTCCTAGTTATGGGATCTGGCCTAACCATTATTTCATTCTCGCCATTTGACTGATCAAACTCATGGGTGCGCTTTCACCCGTTGATTGTTGGCACAATAATCTCAAATTCCTTTTCATTGAGTGGGCATAATGGTTAAGATAATGTGTTTCCTCCTAAGAGGTGATTTTTTCAAAACCACATTGGGGTAGAGTATGTATGCCTTCGTAGAATTACGAGCCAAATTGCTCCAGGAAGGACAAACAAGGGGGTCTCATACACCAATTTGGTGTTTGGCTTTTTCGTGACCTTAAAATTGGATAATAATAATAATAATAATAATAATTGACCTTTTCCAATATGTTCCCTCTACTAAGAGATGAGGCTGTGCCACTAAGGGTCGATCACAGTATAGAGAAAGTGAGTTGTCAAAAAATATGTGGCTGAGAGTTGTATATATATTTTTTTTACCCACAAAAAATTCTTGGAACCAATAACATTAAGATTTTAAAATATATAACATATATTTAAAATTTAAAAATAACTTTCTAAATTTAAACAATTCTTAATCTATAAATGTTAAGTTACTCTTTATATCAAGATCAAGATCATGGGTTAGGCATTCATGCAAAGATCGCATGTTTTAAAATGGATAACTAGCAATTGAACCACATGTTGCAAAAGAAACGCCGTAAGGAAATGTGTTACACAGTAATTTGTCACCGTCCCTACCATTCCCCGTCCCGCACGATGGAGGACCCATTTTTGTGACCTATGAACATTGTCATGCCTTGAAAACATCATCAATGCATTCCTCTAAGCATGAGCTTCATTTGCCCTTGAGATATCTCCTTGCAAAAATCATGAAAAACATCCCTTTTGGCATTGGCGTGGGTAGCCCATTATGTACTCGCGCCAATGGGGGGAAATTGACACTAAGCCCGTGCCAATTGGCGCTCTGTCCCAGTGTTGCACCCGCGCCACTCTGTTTATGGAAAGTTTTTTAAAAAACGAGGCAAAGTTTCGATTACAACAACTTCGTGGATGAGTCATCAGGAGTGGTTTCGCCTGAATAACCACGGCCTTCCTCCTTTGGCCTCTTGTTTCCACCATATGGGGAACCTCCCAAAGGATAAGGCCTCCCTTCCACTATTGTAGGGATCCCAGCCTCCTCCTCTCCTCTATAAATATAGCCTTCATCCATTGATGAAGGGGCTGAAAGGCTAAAGGTCTTGAAGTGCCTAAGCTTTGAATCTCCATATTCCCAAGAGCCTTTGTGCTGTAAAGAGCCCTCTTTTTCCCCTAAGGCTGACTCAAGTAAGGAGACCATCGTCGAGAGACTCTGGAGAGGTTTTCCCTTTCCTTGGCAAGCTTTGCGAGACGTGAACGACTGGAGACCCATCTGAAGGAGACCACGACGTCAGAACTTGGTTGTAATCTCTCTTCATTTGTTATTTAATAAATGATTACGATTATGGTTCCACTCTGTTTTTCATTATGTTAATATGAGTAATATCCTTTCTGACTGATATTTAGTTACGAATGCCGGATTTTATGCTTGTATCTGTTTGTTTCTTCCATGTGCACGTGTTCATCCGCGGAGATCGTGGAGGGATCGTGATCTGCCGAGGCTGAGGAACGGGGACGCTTCTTCTTCAGATCATAGCATTGGATTCCAGGTAGGCTTCCATCTTAGTCTTTTCATTCGTAACTAGGAACTTGCGTCGTAACATTGTTTGATTGTTGCTAGACCCCTGCTGGGCTAGTAGGGATCGCCTCTGTCCGCAGAGGGGATTTACCTCCTCAACAATTTGGTGACTCCGCTGGGGATCATCTAGTTTTGATTGTTTCATTTTAATTGTCTCGTTTTGATTGTTTCATGGTTTTCCTTGCTTGGTTGGCCTTTTGGGCTGGCTCTTTTTGTGTTTTGGCTTTTGGTTCAGCCCCAGAGGATCAGATTTGACCTCTGTTTTTCCGAATTTTCATCTTTTCATGGTTGGCTTGATTGGCGCGGTTTCTAGCCTGACAGTCGCGCCAATTGGTGCAGGTTGCCAGTTCATTACTCGTGCCATCCCTTGTCTGGCGTGGATTACAGCCAGACAATCGCGCCATTTCCTGTAGGTGGTAGGGTTATCCTTGTTCGGAAGTTTCTTTTGGTCAGTACTTTGCTTCTGGGTTTTTTTTAGATTCAGCTTGAAGTGGGAAGTCTGGTTTTGGTTGGGAGAAATTCTTTGTTTTTTCATTTTCAGGAATTGGCGCTTGTTGTCAGTTAGCAACCCGCGCCAATTGGCCATTGGCGCTAGTTGTCAATGTACAAGTCGGGCCAATTTCAGGATGTGTGAAATTTGAGATTTTTTTTCCCTAAATCCTTCACCAGTGTGTCTTTCCCTTCCGGCCTTTCCTCTGTATGAGCATAGATTACATTTCTCATTGTTTGGAATGTCTTCTTTCCATGATTACTTGATGTAAAAGGGAATGAATGCCTTGTTTTGATCTCTTGCTTTGGAAGTCCTTTTTGTGTTTGACCGCATATGTCTTGTCAACTTTTGAGGGATTTTGTCACAAAGTATTTTGAAACAACGGTTGCATTCTTAGTGTTTGTTTGCATCCCTTTTGCTTTCATCCTTTCTTTAAGAAGATTTGCGTTGTTTTAGTTTTCGTCTCATAGTTTTCTTTTCGTTTAAATGCATTAGATCACATTGCATCGAAAAGTGTTTTTGAGATTCATCATTGGACTTAGATCACATTGTTTAGTGATTGAAAACTAAAAATCGCTTTGAGTGCATTCTCTTTTGTTAAAGGCATGCATTAAGTAGATTCTCATTTTATCGAAAAATGCATTGAGTGCATTCTTATTATTTGAAAAGAAAAAGGAAATTGTGCATAGATTACAATTGCATAGTTTTCGAAAAAAGGATTTTGCATAGATTACATTGCATAATTCGCTTCGTTGAATGTTTTAGAATACTTTTGGATAGTGAAAGTCATCTAGTTTGGAAAAGTTTCGTTTTCAGTTTTGCTGTTCGTTGCATCATTGTTTGAAGCTCTTCCCTTAACTAGATAGCATTCATCGAATTGAAAATTTTTCTTTTCTCATATAGCTTTGCATTTAGGAGTCTTTTAAGACACTACATACGATAGGGCCTGAAAATTGAAACTTAATTGAAGATCAACTGTAAAATTTATTCAATTAACCTAAGGCAGCATTGAAATTTAACGAAACATTTTTAGAGGTCTAGGCTAGAGACGTGTTCCGGCGTCTTTAAACCTAGCAGCTGTCGCTCGCCTTTTGGCTTTAGACAGCGCTAGTACGGACTTGTGCTCCCCGTACCGTCACATATATAAAGGTAGACCCCTCTAGGTTTTCAATCCTTTATCCACAGGAAGCCGAGTCTGCCGCCCTATGCCCGTGATACACCGAACACAGCATTCAGGGAGATTACCGGCACGTACGGAAAGTCCTTGGTCGATTTCTGTTTCATTATTAAAACCAAGGTGTATATTGCAGTTCACGGATATTTGGTACACCCTTTGTGCCTAGTATTTCCTGAGCAGTCATTTGGTCTTTTCTGACTCCCTAAACTTGAAAAGACCGTCAAGCGCTTGTCCTTTCACGCTTGTTTCCAATCTGAAAGTGATAGAGTCACCTTTTGCCTGTTTCTCGACTCTTAAAATATGAAACGGTAGAGTTTTGTTTCAATGTTTTAAAAATTAACTGCCCACGAAATATTCCTGGTTAAAGTTAGTTTCCTTAGGGTGTTGTTCTGAAGATCGTTTCTGATGGCAACTTTTCCGGAGTTCACCAACCAAGGAATCCCCTCCGATGGGAATCCTAGTCATTTTCCTCCTTTTGGGAATGTTGGTGCTCCTTATATGGCAACGTTGTCCCTTCCTGGGTTAACTGTTGGGTTGCCTGTTTGGTTGTTCTCAACCTCTGTGGTCCCGAATGTCTCGGCTACTGGTCAATCAGTTCCTCCACCTGAACAACATCATGTTGATTCCAAGGTGGACCTCTCCCCTTCTTCGCCTTTTTCTGCGTCCTCATCTTCTACTTCGCCTGGTGAAAGTCTGGATTCGAGTAACCAGGTGGCTAAGAAGAAGAAGAAGAAGACGAAGAAGAAGAAGTCTGATAAAGGAGAGGTTAGCTCTGCGGCTATTTCTTCTGTGAAGTCTCCTCTTGATAAACCTTCCAACCCTCCATGGAAAGTCAAGTTCCCTTGCATGTTGTGCTCGGGAGACCATCTTCTTCGAGACTGCCCTGGCATTGCCAAGGTGCTTGAAGAATGGTCCAGCGGTCGTCCATCGTTGCCTTTGGCTTCTGGGAGTCAGGTTGGGGGCACGTCTTCAACTGGTGATGGTAAGGCTCCTAAGAAGCAGGGTAAGATTACCAATCCCTGTAGGTTGTGTGAAGGGCACCATGCCATTCACCTTTGTCCTTATATGGATGAAGCCAAGCGAGTTTTGGACAACTCGACTATTTCTACACCATGCCTTCCAGCTGGTTATAAACAGCTTTCTTTGAGTCCTCCACCAGCTGATCCTACGATTGGTCAAGAGTCATCCTTGGTCGATCCCGCTCCCTCGGAAATTCAAATTCAGGAATCCATCCCTGGCCAACCATTGGTCGTGGGATCGGTTGAGCTGGCCCCGTCTTCGGTGCACCGGGTATTTTCCGTTGAGATTGGACCTCACATCCCTCAGGTTCTTCTTGTTTCTTCAAATTCCTTGGACTTGGAGAGAGATTCTCCTGTCCCCATACCTCAAGAAGTGGTTCCTTCGCCTCCTGTGATGGAGGTCCTGGAGGATATTCCTCCCACCTTCGAGATGGAGTTTGTGAAGGATACTCCTTCTTCCATAACATCAGGGGAAGACCTTCGCATTTCGATGGTAGCCCCTCTGAGTAGTTTGGTCGCTTCCTTTGATTGGAATCGATTTGCAGGATTTCGCCTTCCGTCTTATGTTCCTTTCGAGATCACAATATAGGCTCTTGGTTTGGTTGTACCCAACACCATTATAGACGAAGGTGCCTCTGTTAGTATCCTGTCCTCAACTACCTGGCAAGCTTTCGGTTCACCGCCGCTTGCGCCTGTTACGCAGAATCTGTTGACTTTTAACAAAAGGACGAGTCAACCGTTGGGGATCCTTCCAAGGTTACCGATTACTTTGGGAGGCGAAACCGTCCATATGGATGTGATGGTCGTTCCAGGCCCCTTGGATTTCAATCTTCTCCTGGGGCGCGATTACACTTATGCCATGGGAGCGCTTGTCTCCTCCTTTTTTCGTGTGGCCTGTTTTCCACATGAAGGACGGATCGTGACCATTGATCAGCTGTCATTCTTTGGTACTAATGTGGAAATTGGTCCGCCATCACCCCCTCCTGGTTTTTATCCACCCGTTGTATCTGCCCCACCGCAGGTCAACTATGTGGCTACCTACCCCATGCCTGTGCTCAGTGATGGTGCCATTGTGCATCAAGTGCTGGGGGCATTGGGTCCTGACTTCCAGGATGTTTTCCTTCCATCGGGAGTGGAACTCTTGGAAGCGATGACTTCTTGTTCATTATGATGAGGTCGTCGGAGCATGGTTCCTTGTCTTGTGTCAAGCTCCTTAAAAAATGAAACAAGGTTGTCGGAGCACAGTTCGTTTTCTTGTGTCAAGCTCCTTAAAAAATGAAACAAGCCGGTCGGAGCACAATTCCTTGTCTTGTGTCAAGCTCCTTAAAAAATGAAACATGGGTGTTTTGAGGATAGTTCTTTTAATGTGTCAACCTCGTTAAAACAATGAAACACGTTCCTGTTCAATTCGAGTCTTTGATCAGATCTCGTAAAATCCCAGTCGAGTCTTTCTTTGATCTCATAACTTGAACCTTCACTCCATCTGACTCTCATATGGACTGAAGCTTGGGGGGCATGTACCTCGAATTGAGTCACCATGCTGGGGGCATGCTTACTTTTTAAAGCATAGTTTATCTTCATTTCAAGCATAGTTTATCTTTGTTTCAAGCTTGTGTAAAAATGAAACCAACTTCAAGCAGAGTTTCCTGATTTGAAGCTTGTGTAAAAATGAAACCATGCCCATTTTACCCCTTGTGATTGCCATTTTATCAGCCTGCTTTGCCAGATGAGCCTTGGTTTTCTTACTCCATCGTCACTATCTGCTTGGTCGATCATATGCCTTCACTTGGTTGTTTCACCCATTCCTGAGGTACCGCTGCGATGAGTGGTCTTGTTAGCCAGCCTCTTGACTTTTATCATGTTTTGAATAGTTCCATCATTACCGGAACCAGTTGCTACCCTTTATACCACTCGTTCCTCCAGGAGGAGTCATCTTTCAGCTCTTTTCTAACTCTCTAAACATGAAAAGATTTCCGAGGCCCTTGTCGTTTCGAGCTCGTTAAAATGGACACGAATCGACATCTACCCAGTATACGTTTACCCCTTTTTCAGCCTAGGATGGATTGATTACGAAAAAGGAATACCCTAGCCTATCGCGACTAGGAGGTTTTCTCGGATATTGTTTTCTACCTTTTCGGATCTGAGAAACTATTTACGAAAAGGGACATGTGGAGTTTACTTTTCTGTTGTCTTTTCAAACTCTCTAAACATGAAAAGATGCCGAGTTCTCCCTTTGTCAGACTCGTTAAACCCAAATGACATCGGAAATTGTCAATCATGACGTTCTCGAGTCTTTCCTTCCTAGGGCTCGTTAAATGTACTAGGATGGATTCGTCCGAAGGGCGAATTTATATGACAAGCATATGGTATCCTCTTCAAGCTTGTGTAAAAATAAAGAGGTACTCGCCAAGCATGGTGGGGGAAAAATGGAACCATCGTCGTTGTCGTTGGCAGTATGTCTCTCTTGAACATGGCACTTGTCTGCATTCGTGTCGGGTTGGGGACATCTCATATCGTTTCTTCACTTTGCCTCCGTGGGTTTGGATAATCCCTTTTGACCTCTCATCTGCTCATTGCCTCGTCACCATGACCTCTGATCCGTTGATGTCAAATACTGCCAAGTCCACTGTCGTGCCGTTTATATGTTCAAGAGAAGTTGGCCTCTACGAATATCAACCTTCCTCTGATTCTCATACGATCCTGATTCACAACAAAACATCATGTTCCTCTGTCTCGTGTCGATGATGTGGGAAACATTATGGCCCACCTTCGATCAAAGTCACTTCCTGTCGACTTCAGCTCATTATCCAGGAAGTTGATCTAGAGACTCCTTTATGGTACCTTGGAGCCTGCATGCCTCAATGGCAGGTTCGTCACATTCGACATGAGGTTTTCATCATTGGCCTCCGATCGAGTGATTCTGCGAGTGTTCGACGCCAACTCATTGATTCACACGCCGTAGATTGTACCTGTAGTACCTTGAGGACCATTGTCATTATTGGTGGTTCCTCTCGCGTCTGTTAACAACTCTCATCATTGGCTGCTAATCAGACGATGTTCTTGCATGTTCGACTTCAGCTCACATATTCGCATGCTTGAACTTGTACTTTGTTTGGGTCGAGATGGAGCGCAAGACCCTGGATTGTGTCTGTTGTAATCCAGGCTGCGATTGTGGATTATTATCATTATGTATATGGCTCACTGATTGGATGGCTGCGACCATACCTGAGTCTATTTATTTGATCCTCGCTGGATGGCTGCGCCCATACCCTGGATCCGGATTATAGTGTACTCTCTTTCGGATGGCTGCGCCCATACCGCATATACATCATGTACTTGAGATATCAGTTGTATTTTTCTGCACAGGTTTTCCGACGGCGGGGCTTCAATTGAACATGTTCTCGTAAAGCATTTCACCCCTCTCTCTCTCTCGGGCCTCATACTTTAGGGGGCATCTGTTACACAGTAATTTGTCACTGTCCCTACCATTCCCTGTCCCGCACGATGGAGGACCCATTTTTGTGACCTGTGAACATTGTCATGCCTTGAAAACATCATCAATGCATTCCTCTAAGCATGAGCTTCATTTGCCCTTGAGACATCTCCTTGCAAAAATCATGAAAAACATCCCTTTTGGCATTAGCGCGGGTAGCCCGTTATGTACTCGCGCCAATGGGGGAAAATTGACACTGAGCCCGCGCCAATTGGCGCTCTGTCCCAGTGTTGCACCCGCGCCACTCTGTTTATGGAAATTTTTTTAAAAAACGAGGCGAAGTTTCGATTACAACAACTTCGTGGATGAGTCATCAGGAGTGGTTTCGCCTGAATAACCACGGCCTTCCTCCTTTGGCCTCTTGTTTCCACCATATGGGGAACCTCCCAAAGGATAAGGCCTCCCTTCCACTATTGTAGGGATCCCAACCTCCTCCTCTCCTCTATGAATATAGCCTTCATCCATTGATGAAGGGGCTGAAAGGCTGAAGGTCTTGAAGTGCCTAAGCTTTGAATCTCCATATTCCCAAGAGCCTTTGTGCTGTAAAGAGCCCTCTTTTTCCCCTAAGGCCGACTCAAGTAAGGAGACCATCGTCGAGAGACTCTGGAGAGGTTTTCCCTTTCCTTGGCGAGATTTGCGAGACGTGAACGACTGGAGACCCATCCGAAGGAGACCACGACGCTCCTCCTTGCTGTAATCTCTTTGCTTTCTTAATAGATGATTACGATTATGGTTCCACTCTGTTTCCCATCATGTTAATATGAGTAATATCCTTTCTGACTGATATTTAGTTACGTATGCCGGATTCTATGCTCGTATCTGTTTGTTTCTTGCATGTGCAGGTGTTCATCCGTGGAGATCGTGGAGGGATTGTGATCTGCCGAGGCTGAGGAATGGGGACGCTTCTTCTTCAGATCATAGCATTGGAATCCAGGTAGGCTTCCGTCTTTAGCCTTTTCATTCGTAACTAGGAACTTGCGTCGTAACATTGTTTGATTGTTGCTAGACCCCTGCTGGGCTAGTAGGGATCGCCTCTGTCCACAGAGGGGATTTACCTCATCAACAATTTGTTATGTACTCGCGCCAATGGGGGAAAATTGACACTGAGCCCGCGCCAATTGGCGCTCTGTCCCAGTTGTTGCAACGTTACGACTCGTTTATGGAAAGTTTTAAAAAACGAGGCGAAGTTTCGATTACAACAACTTCGTGGCGAGTCAGCTAGAGTGATCAGGAGTGGTTTCGCTCGAATAACCACGACCTTCCTCCTTTGGCCTCTCGTTTCCACCATATGGGGAACCTCCTGTGCTGACAAGGCATTTTCCACTATTGTAGGGATCCCAACCTCCTCCTCCCCTCTATAAATATAGCCTTCATCCATTGATGAAGGGGCTGAAAGGCTGAAAGGTTGAAAGGCTGAAGGGCTGATAGTCTTGAAGAGCCTAAGCTTTGAATCTCCATATTCCCAAGAGCCTTTGTGTTGTAAAGAGCCCTCTTTCTCCCTTAAGGCCATTTCAAGCGAGGAGACCATCGTCGAGAGACTCGGGAGAGGTTTTCCCTTTCCCTGGCGAGCTTTGCGAGACGTGAACAGCTGGAAACCCGTCCGAAAGAGACCGCGACGTCAGAACTTGGTTGTAATCTCTCTTCGTTTATTATTTAATAGATGATTACGATTATGGTTCCACCATGTTTTCCATCATGTTAATATGAGTAATGTCCTTTCTAACTGACATTTAGTTACGCATGCCGGATTTTATGCTTGTATCTGTTTGTTTCTTCTGTGTGCAGGTGTTCATCCGTGGAGATCGTGGAAGGATTGTGATCTGCCAAGGCTAAGGAACGGGGACGCTTCTTCTTCAGATCATAGCGTTGGAATCCAGGTAGGCTTCTATATCTAGTCTTTTCATTCGTAACTAGGAACCTGCGTCGTAACATTGTTTGATTGTTGCTAGACCCCTGCTGGGCTAGTAGGGATCGCCTCTGTCCGCAGAGGGGATTTACCTCCTCAACAAAATGGCATAGGAAAGAGTAGCCTAGAAGAAATAAGATGTTGTAGAGAAGGAGCCATCGTGGAGGAATCAAAATAAAATGTCTTCCATGGAAGTAGGTAGTGAAATATTAATGCAATACTTCTTCCTTGAGCCTTACAGATCATGAGGCCTATGTTGAAGTTACGTTAAATACCTTGTTTGATCATGCCAACATGAATACCTCATGAATAAAGAAATAGATCGAGATTTTATACCTTCAAAATCAAAGGTTGTTTTGGTGCATTTCCTCCATATTTAATCTTGATCAATTCCTATTGAGTCACCTAGGTATTATTTCCTTCATGATCTTTGAAAATATTCAAAATATCACATTTTTCTTTACCACTGGTGTCCCTAGTGTTTGCCATGTTCTTGTTTTTTTAGTATCTGTGATACGAAGTTTGTTTTCTTTGTTCTTTGTGCAAACAATAAAAAATGAATGGAGAGGTGGCTTTCATCACTTCGAGAGTAGTAAAAATAAGGCGATTGAGAAAATAGCTCCAACAACGAGAGAGATTTGGTAGCATTTATGGAGTTGGCGAACATGTCTTGTTCTGTGGTGTTGGCTACTCAACATAGCTTTCTTGATCTTGTGTAGAAGAAATGAAATTTTATTTATCTTAAATTACATTAACCATGAAATTGCCAACATTCATGGCACACTTTCCATCACATTTTTAGAGAAAATTATAACAGAGTATTAGACTTTTCTTATCAGAGCTAAATGCTCCTATATGCAACAACGATGAATTTCATCACTTAAGAGCAGTAAAAACAAGTTTATTGAGAAAACAACTCCAACACATTTGTAGAGAAAATTATAACACAATATCACACTTTTCTTATCAGAGATAAATGCTCCTATATGCAACAATGATGGATTTCATCACTTAAGAGCAGTAAAAACAAGTTTATTGAGAAAACAACTCCAACACATTTGTAGAGAAAATTATAACATAGTATCACACTTTTATTATCAGATCTAAATTCACCTATATGCAACAACGATGGATTTCATCAGTTCAAGAGTAGTAAAAACAAGTTTATTGAGAAAACAACTCTAGCACTAAGAAATATTTGGAAGCAACTCTTGAATTGGTGAAGATGTCTTGCTCTATGGTGTTGAATATTGGGCATAGCTTCCTTGATCTTGTATACAAGACTGTAAATTTGCATGTAACTTATACTACAATAACCATGAAAATTTCAACATTTAGGGAAAATTTTCCATCACATTTGTTATGTATAATTTATTAATTATTATTTAAATATAGTTGTCTTAGGTTTATTAAGTGAAAGGGCATGATCAACGATCATGCCTCTTCAGCAAGGGACACAGTAAGGTTGTATTTAAAGCCTTGGTGATTCCCAATTGTAATCATGTCATCTTTTATCAATAATAACATATACTTATTCACGTTTACCAGAGTTTTTACACTCCATTGGTATCAGAGCAGTCGCTCTTCAGGATCTGTGTGATCATCAAAGAGATTAAAGAATTACAGAGGAAATTGCAGAATTTTTTAAAAAACCAAGTGCTTGTGGGAAGCAACATTTGTTTAAAAAAAAAATTGAAATTTTTTTCTCCTCGTTGTCATCATTCCCTTTCCATACTTACCGTCCCCTTCTTCCCATTCCACATGCACTACCCTCACCTCTCGGCCCTCACTCCCCATTCCTCACGCTCACCCATCACTCCTTACCCCTTCCCCTTACGGTTCACCCCTCGCACTCACCACTCCTCACTCACAATCCCCAACCCCGCTAACCCCTCACCCCTACCCTCTACCCCGCTTACGACACACAAATCTTACCACACCCTTCCCCCTCACCCCATCTCTCGCCCTTGCCCCCTCACTTCTCTTGGTCGTCCCTGCCCTCATGGCTCTCCCCATCCGCCCCCTCACTCCCACTGCCCACCTTTCCTCACTGCCCTCCCCCGAAACCCTTCACTCCCCTCCCTCGGCCATCCCCCTTGGCTTCCCCACTCCGCCCCACACTCATCCGCTCACTCTCTTCTGCACTTCCTCCACCAGACATAACTTGTTTGTCTTTTTTTTTCCTTTCTGTCGTGTTGAAATACTACTGCCACTCCTCATCCTCCATCTATGCATACTTGTGCTATCCCGCTTTCCATTGGTAGAAACTGATATAGAACCACAATACGTACGATTATCTCTTCATGTGAAGTGATTCATGTATTTTTGTGTCTCATAAATTGGCGATTCCTTGTAGGGTCACATTGTATGGTCACATCTCATTAGTTTGATTTTCAAAAAAAAAAAAAAAGAGAGGTTAAAATCAAGTTTTAACATAATTAAAATTTTTTTTATAATATATATATAAATTATAACTACATAATTTATATATATTGTTGGGGTTCCCATGTTTTGGCCAGGTTGACAAGACGAAAAGATGAGACAACATAGAACCTCTTTCAGACCTAAGGATCTAGCCCTCCTAGGTCCAGAGAGGGATCTCTCTATGATAGTCAAAGGTTTTATGTCTTTGAAGCTCAAATGTTAAGGTTTTAGGCTAGTTATGGGCTCAGGGTTGTTTGTTTGATCGGTTGTGTTTGGTTGTTGGGAATCAGGAAAGAAGGGTCCAATATGAGATAAGGATGAGCAAAGAGGAAGCTAGGCAAAGATAGATAACTTAGGGAACATCAAGAGCATTGGGCAATGGAGTCAAGAAAGGGTTTACTTGTGTTCAATGTGCAAGCTTTCAGTTGGGCTAGTCATCTAGAGCATTTGGATCTTAAAAGATGGTTGATGGAATGGGACATTAAGGACTGAAAATGAGTGAAGGGGAGCCAGCCAATTCTGTCTATAGATCAGGTCAGAGGTCATTTAACTCCAGACCTGCTTGGGAAAAACTGGAGGCGAGACAAGGGATCTTAGAAAGGCTTAATGAGATGGAAAGATCCTAGTGACGCAGAGACAATGTTCTAGACCTCCCAGTGTTCTCAACTCATCTAACTAAATCCTAGCAAGAACATCTAAACATTAATTTCGTTAATTCATACATCAGAGAGCAGGCAATAACATCCACTACACTGGTTAAATCAATTGAAATCAATGTTCAGACACACATATGAGCATAAAACATAAAGGCTGGGAGAGCAGCAACATAAGGTACCTATCAAGGGTAAATCTTATGCCAAACTTCTGATGCGAGCCTGAAGAAACATAATGAAATGAAAGCAAGTCAATCACAAATACAGAGAAAGGAAAACATCACCAGCTGCCTTAGATCAGGATCCAAAGAAACATGCTTGTTGTATTAAAAACAACACCAATCAGGGACATCATTGCCCACAGCTTGAACGTTCAACCTGAATACATCAAATCCCAACCTATCTTACAATATTACACAAAGAACTTGTCTCAAGAGGAAGATACTTGCATTTCTCTGATATCTCATCAACAACCAACAACAACCTTTACAATATTTTCCTTCTGTGTTTTATAGCAGAGGATGAGCAGAAGATTGACTGAGGAGGTAGGTGAATACTAAATGTAACATTAAACAAAGAAATGAATGCATGGCCGAAACTCATTCTGTTCGACTGGTGTGTATTTAATCTCTGTCACCTCCTTTGTGAAAGAGTGATCTCCTCCGGATATGATCTTGACATCCTTTGGCTGTAGTACTCCTGGTGCTTTGAGAAAAATCGAAATGAACTACTAAGAGATCTGTCATATAAATGCTCTGGCAGTTTCGAAACTGCTGTTAGGGTGGAAATTCCTTCAGGGACATTGTGCATAATAAAATTTGTATGGACGACCTGTACTTGATGAAGAAAAACATTCTGCTGATGAATAAACCCTGATGTTACCTTTACTATGCACAGGACCTCCTGACTGATCCTCGAGATCTGCAAACTGGTGCTTTGCTTCCTAAACTACCGGTTTAAGGCTCTAGATCTTCATTAGGGTGCCTTAATCTCCTTTGCTCTGTACTGCAACTCTATGTCGCTCCATTTCTGCTTCTGACAGGTTAGCTCGGGTTTTAATGGCGCTGGGAGATTTTCTACCGAGTCTAAACCCTGTTCTCTTAAATGACCGTCTTATCTTCACCTTCCCGGGTCATTTTTATAAATTATGCCTCTGCAGATGATCTTTTTGACTCTCGATGTCCTTGTCACAGAGACGCGCACCATGGCGGCCATTAGTTCTTAATAACCCTGCAAAACACACAAAAAAGTTAAGGAAACCATGGATGGGGTGGCGGATGATGTGGAGGCGGAGAAAAGGTCGTGCAGACGGTGACATGGCGGAGAGAAATGCAGAGGAACAACGAATATCCGCTCTGGTGGAGATGGCGATCTGTAGAACGAACGAATGAAAAACCTTAAAAAACACGAAACCGAAACAATACATGTGGTGGAATGGTCTGGCGTACGATGAATCCACGTGGAGATGACATGGTGAGCGGGGGGGGGTGGTCAACGGAAGGTGAACAGATCTGAACCGTTGATCGTGACGGAAATCAACGGCGGCGGACGGGACATGACATGGGTTAAGCGGTGTGCAACTCTGGCGAACAATGGCCGTCGGATGAGGCGTGCATGATCTGACGGCTTGTATGCATTTCGCTGTGTGACTCTGGTCGAGATGTAATGCGGGGGGAGAAAGTGGTTTTGGAGTTGTACAAAGGACACATGGCGGGCGGCCAGTGGAATCGCTGGGCTATCGGGAAATACCGCCCATCGCCCAAAGGAGGTGCGAAATAAACTGGCGGTTTCGGCATAGTGCACACGAGGACCACAGGGCGGGGAGGCTCCGGACCGTTAGATAAATCGTGAAATGGATGGAGATGGCCCGGTGTAGGAAATGAATGGGAAACACGGGAACTTCGGATTAAATGGTGGCCATCCGATTAAACAAGATCGACGGATGGAACTTCGCCCAAAAAACCCATGGGACTAGCACCTTCGGGGTTAATGCTTTGGTCACGGCGCTGGGTCGCATGGAAGGACAAGGTGCGGGGGCTCAGCGGGAAAGGGGCTAGGGCTCAAATTCATGAAATATATAATTTTAACTCATTTTTAATGCACTTTTAGGCCCAGGGAGGGCAACGATAGGGAGGTAGAGGGGAATTTGGGAAAACAAAGGGTGTGGGCAGAGTTTGGAGGGGGGTTTCGGAGGGGTTTATGGGACTGATAGGGAAAATGAGAAGGGAAAGAGGGGTTTTGTCAAAGGGGAAAGGAGGTAAAAAGTGGTGTCTTGCAGGAGTGGGAGGGGAAATGCAGTCCTTTTAGAAATGGGTCAGCAGATAGGATTTATACAAGGCGAAGCACTCAGAGACTTCAAGGAGAATGGGTTTTCAGGGGAAAGGCATTCCTTGAAGGCTCCACAAGAACCTAGCCCCCAGCTTGCTTGTCAAGAATTTCATAGGGGGGCTAACAGTGGCTCCACATGGGGATGGCTTCTTCTTGAAGGAGTCAAGAAACCAGAAATGATCTTTGGAGTAGGCTAGATGCCTGCTGCTTGGCACATCCCTTTCTTTCTTCAATTTTTAGCTGCCACAATATGATAGAAACATCAGCAGAAAACATTTTCCCCATCAAATCTACCTACCCACACTACAATCCTAGCATTTTTTCTTCTTTAGGGTGCATTTGAGCTAGCAAACCCTTTACATTTTATTTTCAAAACAAAACAAACCTATTCTAAATCTACCCTTATTCCTCCATGAGACCAGATTAGACTGTTGGTATCATACGTTTTTCTACCTAATCTAATATTTGCGGGGATTAAACTGTCCGACAGATTTCTTCTCTTACATTCTAAGATAGGAAATTGAAAAACAGCCAAGCCAGGATTAGATTGTCTGACTTGCTGGAGTGAAGACTTGTAGAAAACTGCAAAAAAAACTGTGAAGGCATGAAATCTGCAATTTGAAATATCCTTCTCTGTTTGTGACTAAGATTTTGAGCATATTAGAGTCACCTTTTCTTCTTCGTTTTCAGCTCTGGTTTTAGGCATGTTAGAGTTGATTCTTCCTTTTCCTTTGTTGGTCCAGATTTTGATCATGTTAGGACCAACTGTCTCTCTTTCTTTGGCTCAGGCTTTGATCATATTAGAGCCAATCTTTGCACTTTCCGGAGGTCCATGTTTTGAGCATGTTTGAACCTCTACCTTCTCTATTTTTTGGAAACATTTTCTTTGTTTTCTTGAAATTAAAACTGCAATGGTATGTACAATGGAAATGGAACTGGAAATGAAGAATTAGCAAAAATAGTGTTTGAGCATCCTGCCATTGACAGGACCCCCAAACAGCTCTGTACCATTAAGTTCTTGCAGAAAAAAATGCATATGGGCCCACAGTGGCCTGAATGATAAATGGACCTTGCCACAAGCTGTCGAACTTTCCATGTTTACCTTTGTCTTCTCTTCTTGAATCCCATTTCAGAACTTTGTCTCCAACTTTGAAATTTGAAGCTTTGGCTCTTTTGTCAAACTGCCTCTTTATGTTGTCCTGAACTTTCACTGTTCTATTGTAAACCTGATCCCTTGTTTGCTGAAGATGGATTGTTTCATTTATTCTCCTTATCATGCTGTCTTCCTCTGATTGGATCTCCTGGACAAGTTTGATTACTGGGACTCCAAGGCTAGTAGGGAAAACTTCTTATGTTCCATAAACCAGCTGGAATGGCGACACACATATAGATTTCTTTGTGGTGAGCCTGTCAGCCCACAAAGCATGTACCAACTTTTTATGCCATGACTTTTTGTTCTCTTCCAGCAGCTTCTTAATGATTGTGACCAGGCTTTTGTTAGATGATTCAGCCAATCCATTACCCTGGGGGTAATAGGCAGTTGAATGACCAAGTGTGATATGGTACCTGTGACAGAACTCAACCATTTTCTTGGATCTGAAGGCAGCAGCATTGTCAGTGATTATTTTCCTTGGACAACCAAACCGAGATAGGATGAAGTCTTCTAGGAACCTAATGATGACAGAATCAGTGGCATTCGTAGTGGGCATGGCTTCTATCCATTTAGTGAAGTAATATGTGGCAGTCAGGATACACTTGTGTTGTCCAGAAGAAGAGGGGTGAATCTCTCCGATAAATTCTAGGCCCCATTGCATGAAGGGGCCTTCTACAGTGATGGGTTGTAGAGGAAGGGGAAGGAGCTTTCTTTTACCTTCAAAGATCTGACATTTGTGGCAGGTAAGGGTCATTTTATGGACATCATTGAAGAGTGCAGGCCAATAGTAACCAGCCCTGAGTATCTTATTTGCAGTGGCTTTCCAACTCAGGTGGCCTCCACACTCCCCAGCATGGAATTCCTGTTTAATTCTTTCAGCTTTAGGTTCAGACAAGCATTTCAGCAATAGGCCATTCGGATTTTTCCAGTATAGATTCTCATTCAAAATGCAGTAATTTCTAGCTTTGAGTTTTATGAATTTGGCCTTGGTCTTGGACGGTTCTGGAGGGGCATTGAGATTGGTGAGCACATAAAGGATATCAGAGTACAAAGGAGAGTTCTGAAACTGCTCCTTAATAGTTGGATGGGGCAGTCCTTCCTGCTCATCCAAGGCATTTATCATGTTAATGTCAAGGGCCTGCAATTTTGATTCAGCCATTAATTGGGCCAGGCCTTGACCTTTGATCAGCTTGGTGGGTTTTATTTCAAGGTCGTATTCCAAGATCGTAGCAATCCATTTGCCCCTTTTCCCATCAGGGTCCTGGGACAAGATATCTTTGACCACTATATTTGGAACATAGGCTATGGTGTGAGAATGCAGAATGTACACCCTAAATTCTTTTAAGGCCTTCACCAGAGCATAGGCCTGATTTTCCGTAATGTTGTACTTTAAGGGTGCGTCTCTTAAGGCTTTGCTGAAAAAGGCAATCGGTTGTTCGTTACCTTCTGTGTTCTTTTGCAGCAAGACTGGAGCTATTGTGTGTTGGGAGGCAAATGAAAAGATTAGAAATTTTTTTGAGAAGTCTGGGCTGATAAGGACAAGGGCCTGGGTGATTGCAATTTTTACTGACTCGAAAGATTTTTTGGCTTCAATAGTCCACTTGATTCCTGCAACTTTCTTTAGCATGTTGGTCATTTTCCTAAGATGCTCAGCAAGATTGGGGATAAATCTCCTAAGGAAATTGATCTTCCCAATGAAGGACTGTAACTTATTGATGTTCCTCGGATGAGTGATTTGGAGTATTCCCTCAACTCGTTGTGGGTCTATCCTAATCCCTTTCTCAGATATAATGTGACCAATAAGTTTACCTTCTTGCAGCCCAAAAACAGTTTTCTTAGGATTTAAGGACAGGCCATACCTTCTACATTTTAAAAAAACTTTCCTCAGATGTTTGAGATGTTCTTCTTCAGTTTTAGAAAAGACAGTCAAGTCATCCAAGCAGATAACTATGAAGTGTCCTATCTCATCTGAGAAAGCTATGTCCATCGCTCTCTGGAAGGTGGCTCCAGCATTCATCAGTCCAAAGGGCATTTTCACATACATGAAGGTGCCCCATGGAGTGGTAAAAGCTGTTTTGAGTTGATCTTTTGGGAGTACCAGAACTTGGTTGTATCCTGAAAAACCATCAATCAGGGAGATTCTCTTAGAGCCCACTACCCTCTATAAGATGTGTTCCATTCTAGGCAAAGGGTAGTTGTCCTTCAAGGAGGCTCTGTTAAGGTTTTTGAAGTCTATGCATAATCTGATCTCACCTGTTTTCTTTCTCACTCTCTGTCACTATGGGATCCTACACCTTGGTGTATCACTTCTTTGTAGTTGACATACTAGACACCAACATCATCTTGGGTGTCCAATGGTTGATTACCTTGGGGAAGGTTACCACTGATTGGAAAGCTTTGAAAATGGAGTGGGTGGACTTGAAGAGTGGGAAACCACAAATGATTCAAGGCATGCACACTTATCCTTCACCTAATGTTTCCACACAAACAATAGAGATAGATTTGCGCAGTGGAAGCAAGGATCTCACAGTTCCTTCTCTCATGTTCATGAGGATGATGCAAGGGACATTCTTATCTCATTGCAAGCCACCTGGAATACCATCAAATTCAGATCTTGTGGGAAAGGTTCCACAAAGTGCTGCTCCAAGTCTAGATCTAGGAAGGATTGGAGCAATGAGAGACCAAGTTACAGCGCTGGGAGGCTTGGGACAACCCAAGAATGAGGCAGATCTTCTTCCTACTTCACTATCTCCCTCTCACTTTTCTGAATCTCCGTTGTGGGAGGAGAAGAATGGGAGGATCAACCTTCCAACGAACCATTTTGGCATGTGTAATGTCAAAGAGACAATCAGCAACAAGACAAGCACTCCCATGGATGTATCAGCAGCACTGTCATTGTTGAGGAGTGTGGATCTTTATTGGAAATCTCAACTGCTTGTAGATTACTCCAAAGATCTCCACACATGTAGGATACTAGATGGCATGCATCAAGAAGAAGGCTACTTAGTCCAAGGAGGAGTCATCTATTATCATGGTAAGGTATTTTTGGCTAAATCTTCCAAGCTCAAGTAGAAGATCCTATAAGGAGCATATGAAGAATTCTTCCTTAGCCATATGTATTCAATGAAGATCTATTCCCTGATCATGAAGAGGTTTGATTGGGAAGGCATGAGAGAGGAGTTACATCAGCACTTTCAAGATTGCAATAGCTATGGAGGATTGGGGCAGCCAATGGACTCTTTGCAAGAGTCATCTCAGCCAGCTCTTCCTTTGCTTGAAAGGAGGGGAATGCTCATGCACAACTCCATGTGTGTGAAGGGCTATGATGGTAAAGGATTTGATCTTGATAAGAAAGTTGTATTTTCTAATCTATTACATTAGTTTGCCATGTTTTTTTAGGATATGACTCCTAAAGGGAGTGAGAGATCATATGGATCTCCTATTTTGTTGAGGGCCAATGGAAATTCTGAACTTTCCCACTCCCTTGATGTGCAAGGTGAGACTCCTTTTCATGATGGGTTCTTCCCAAAGGCACCAAACTTATGTAACACCTTCAGTCATGTTAAGGTGACTCATGCAGAAAAAGTGTGGTGGGAATGCCACTTATCACACCTGGATCTAATGAAGACAAGAAGTGCACTGCATTGGCATCACATGAGGGATTTTGACCCACCTCCTCAAGTGCAGATTTCAGTGTGCATATATGTAGTCTTGCTTCCATACATTGATGATATAGTTGTGTTGTTTATGGGATTTTATGGACAGAGGATGGGCAGTGTGTATGTACCACATGGTTTGGAACTTCAACTTGTACTTCATGATACATGTTTTAAATGTATCATTGCTCCACCCATGTTTATTTCTATTGAGTTTTTTGCTCTTGAAGGGATGGACTATGCACATATTATGTCGGCCTTGGAGGAGCAATTCATGATGCTTTTTCTTGCTGAGCACTTGGCTTATGATGAGGATTTGATCCTTGATGATGCCAACCATGAAGGAGGAGAAGTACTACAGCTCTTACCCTATCAGTTGCTTGAGGACAAGCAACATTTTGGAGGGGAGGACTGTAATATCCCTACTTAGCCTAAGCTAAGAGGAATATTCATTTTTGTTTTATTTTTTGTTGCATGAATAAATGAATAAAGGAGGACATGTAAAACTCCTAAGAAGACTGAATAAATCAATGCCCATGTGAACACAATTAAATCAGGGCCATGTAAATAATCACTTGTAGGTGTGAAAGGGGTTTGAGCTTTGAGACTGGGTTAATCTTGACCAAATCTACAGTTTTGTCTAGGTTCAATGTATCTCCTAAAGGGACAACGTAGTTTTAGAAGGAAGCCCCTCATGTGAAAAGAGCTAACTCATCAAGGTGGTTTAGGGTTTACAAAGGCTCTCATCTTATAAAAGGAGAGGGAAGGCAGGAAGAGAAGGTTGTTGATTTATCATATTTCTGAGTATTTTGTCTGCTTAGACAAATACTATTCTCTGCTGTTTAGTGGAGAATTGTGCTTGGGATTCCTATGCAGGGATTTCACCTCTTCCTTTGAATATTCTTGGAGGAGTATTTGCTGAATTGGTCCACTATCAGGCTTGAGGCCAAGCTCTACCTTCAATTGCAGCGTTGATCCATTGAGGGTTTTGCTACTCTTGTGAGCTACAAGAAGTGGGAGTCTAGATCTGCAGAGATCTAGTGTATTTTGGGAGCCTCTTCTCATGGAGTGTGTCTTTTAACCTCCTAGAAGAGTGCCTCTCCTGTTTGTACTTCAGATCTGCAACTTAGGAATGTCTATCTATATCATTTTGATCTAAAGCGTCGTTTCCATGGGTGGAATGCGTTATTTTTGTATAAGGTTCATTGTGGTGTTTTGATGCTAGTTTTGATCAGAGATCTCTGGTGTTGGGCTTTGCCTTCCACTTTGGTGATCCATGGATTAGCTTGCTGATCCATGTTCTGTTTAGATCTGATATTTTGTAATGTAATGTTATATTCAGAAATTACTGCAATATTTTACATATCTGCAACTTGTATCTCAGATCTACTATTATTTATGCATGATTTGATCAAAACCCCAAGGGGATCTTATAGAGAAAACTATCTAGTTTCCAGATTTGATATAGATCTGATGTTTTGTCCATAGATCTGTCCTAGATCTGAGATGTAATATGCAGCTGCTACATCTTCTGAAAATAACGTTGTTGAGCCATTTCTGCTGATATATATATGTTGCAGCTCTCTTTTCTAAAGATATCTTGCTCTCTTGTCTCATGTAATCTACTGTATATTGAAAGGGCTTCACTTTACTTTTGATTTGCTGATGTACATTCATTTATTGATTATATTTTATGGCCTCCTGCTTAAATTGTCAAAGACTGCATTATTCATGAGGCTGCTTGTTGTGCATAGCTGCAGCCCCTCACGTAGGGTGTTTTCCAGCTAGACTAGATTGTGGGAGACCTGTTTACCACACCTAGTTTGATTTGTTTTTTCTCCCCTCTTGGATTTAGACTCCAGATTTGATGATCTAAGGGATCCAAGGGCTGCAAAGTCATTTATGTACATCAATCTCCCAAGGAGTGCGTTATTTTTCCAAGCCTGTTGTGCAATCCAAATTTGGGAACATTACATCCCTCTACTCAGAAATAGACCCTCCTGATGAGCTCAATGAACCCTCCCAGAAAATGCCTCTAAAAATAACGCAGTTCAGGATGGTGACTGCACTGTGAGGGATAGAATATGGTTGGCCTGATGCCAAATATGTAGAAATATGATCGAGAGCTCTTCTTACTGATCCTCCAATGAATAGACAAGCTCTCCACTGAAAAACAAGCCCAGAAATGACTCTAAGAGATCCTCCTTTGCTGCACCCTGCAACACAACCCAGCTCTTGAAAGAAACTGCACTCTAGCTGAAGGAGGTAGCTTGGCCAAAATTCCAGAATGAGGAAATGTAGCCCAAATAACCTCTCCTTCCTTGAGGATGAGGTAGGGATTCCCGAGCAGGAACACCCTTGTGCTAAACAGCACTATAACCCTGATAAACAGTAAGAGGAAGCAAAGTCTCAACAGAACAAAGCAAATAATAATAAAAACATGAATAACAATGGCTGCCCTCCTCTCCATATATAGCAAGTGCACCTCTCCAAAATGGGTCCCATCCATATGTGCCACCAAGCTCATGCAATTTTTCCTCCATTAAAACTGCGGAGTCCATCAAGGAGATACAATGTATCTAGGCAGTGCATGTGGACTTGGTCAAATATGACTGAATCAATATGATCCAATCCTGTTCACACCTATAGGTGCTTAATCCAGCTGCTTGTTCTTCCTCCTTTCACATTATGAGTGTTATTGATTCATTTAAAAAGTTTAATGGGCCTCCCTACCCATTTATTCACCTACCTAGTGATAAAACAACTCTAATATTCCATTTAGCTTGAAGGCCAAATTTTTGGAATATTACAGTCCTCCCCTCCAAAATCTTGCTTGTCCACAAGCAACTGTATAAGGAGAGGAAAATTCCTCCCCTCCTCTTCTTGTGGCCTCCTCATCAAAAGTCCCCACCACTGCTCAAAATGATCTGCTACAAATCTTCCCTCCAATGTTTCCTCCCAAGCATGCAAAACCATATGGCTCACATCATAGAAAGGTGGATGGTGTAAGTGGAAACCACCTTGCTGTTCAATGGCCTCCTCAAGGTAGGAGTGATGACAAACATGGGGAACCCTATTCCCAATGAGTGACTCCCACACCCATGCTATCATCCAAATGAAATGAGCCAACCCAAGTAGCTCAAAAACATCTTCAACCCCTGGTCCATACAATGTGTTGGGGCTGCATGGAGAGATTGGATCCTCCCATCCAAGTGGTTTCTCTCTCCATTTATGGTAAGTATGGGGCTGCTGCTGATCTTGGGCTGAAATGTCATGACCTCCAAGAGTGGCCCAAGCTACCCCATAAGATAAATCAACCATGAAATGCCTCCTCCAAGAATGCAAGTCCTCCCAATGGCTCCTCCTAAATGAAGGAATGAGATGTGATGTGGACATCATGGTGTGCCCATTGTTTCTCTTGAAACATACAACATGTAAAATAGGGAGAATCATTCTCCCAATGGGCATCTACAACTCATATCCCACTCTCCAAACAAAGCTCCCCATGAACATAAAAATATCAGCAATACATGGAAGCAAAAACCAATAAAAAAAAGTTGTCATATGATAACTGGAAAGTGGATCAAGGTCCCTCTCATGGAACCAGTGTAGTGTGTCCTTTTCCTACATCAAATCAAACAATAACAAGTGCTTTTCCATCCACTTGTTTGCTGCCACAATCATTTTACAAGATAAAAACATGAAATTACAAAATGGTGTCAATGGTGCACACCAAAAATCATGTGGCTTCCCCCACAATCCACCAATGAGATGGCTAATCCCAATGCTACAAATGGCTTCAAGTACATCATCATACAATATGCAAGAAGGGATAGTCCTCCTTGGTACAACATGCTACTCATACAAAATAAAGAAGTACAAAACATAATGTGGAATTATACATTCTCCACCGTGTACTTGGGACCTTGAGCTGAGATGGCTCAACTGGAAATTCTCCCTCACCTACAAAGAGTAGGGAAGTGGTTGTGACATCCTCTCTATCACCATCCGGGCTATGCATCTCTCCATATGCTGAAATATGTCATGTTGGATGCCCTCCCAATGAACTCCTCTGCCAAAGATATGCATTAAAGTGCATGGGAAGTCCTCATGTGTTGCATGTAGCATCTTCTCCTTGAGCTTAGAAGCTCTAGTCAAGAATACTCTGCCATAACAATAGATGACCACATCATCCACCATGTATCTATCATCTCTTCCGGGTCATCAAGAATCATGCATGCACCAAGATCCTTGGAGTACTCTACTAAGAGTTGAGATCTCCAATATGGATCAATCCTCTTAAGAGACAGCATTGGTGATCTGGCATGTGAAGCTCTCCTCATGCTACTGCCTGCTACTTTGACATCCCCCATGCCAAAGTCTCCCTCAAAACTCTTCACCTCTCCAAAATCCAAGAGTGGTGAACCAAAATACATGATGTCTCTCGTCATCTGTAGATCTGGTGGCCTCCCTCGTGGAGTGAGACATCAAAATCTGAAGTGGACTAAGTTGTCCCTCTCTTCACTACGCAGTGTAGTTCCTTAATTATGTGCAGAAACCTCCTAAAATAGATAAGGGTGAATTCTCATCATCCCTTGATGTTGATCCTTCTCCTCTTCTTCCATATATGAGAATGCCTCATCCTCAATGAGAGACCCTTGATCTTGGTCATCGCTTGAAGGAGGGAACTCCATGTCTTCACAAATAGAAGAGGGTTATTCAAGAAGTGGGGATCTTTCCCTTGGCAAACTATCATGCATGTTTTTATCCCCTTTAAAAATATGGAGTGGAGTTGGTTTAATAGGTATCTCCAACTCATGCAAAGTGTTTGAGTTTTTGTTTTTAACAAATGATGGTTCACAATGTTTTCTATCAAATCTTCTCACCAATTCTTTAGTGAACCCAACATAAGTTTTTACATTTGCATGACACAATGAAGTAGAATCATTAAACCACCAATCATGGGCCATAACTTTGAGGTGCAACGCTGCTACTCTGATGGCCTCCTTCTTTGAAACTTGGTGCAGTTGAAAATATGAATCTAGCTCTTCTACCCAAGCTTTGGCTGTGCACTCTATTGATCCATCAAAGTGAGATAGGAAGATTCTACCTCTATTGCTTCTTTTATGGCTGTTGGATCTTGTCTCCTTGAGATTTCAAAACCCTTGGAAGTCCAAGTGCTCCTTGAATCTCCATGATTGAGATTCATACTCGTAAATATAGTCACTCAAGGTCTCCTCCCTTGGTGCATCTTCTTCCTCCATCCTTCTTGCAGTAAATGTGGGAAATATACTGTGATGTGGATCTGCATGTGTGGCTAGATGCTCACACCCATCATGTGAATAGCGAGGGCTTGCTTCAAACCCTCTCAAAAATATTCTACACTCTTCCCCTTTCATCTCCTTGAGATCTTCTTTGATATTCTTCATAGCTTGGAAAAGAAGCAGGGAGATCCTCTCTTCCTTCATTCCTCCAAATAATGGAGTCATGATTTTGTTTCTTCTGCAAAACTTCTCTTTTCTATGAAAATCTTCTCCTCCTAATGGCATAATGTCTTGGATGCACAGGCTGAGCCAATATTATGCTTTGATACCACTGTAATATTCCAAAATAGGGAAAATCTACAAGATTGGGAATATCTTATAATATCCATCATTCTATTAATGGATCAGCAACAATGTACAAAATATCATGAGGGACAAGCCACTCAAGCCATAAGAACAAATCTCCAATGATCATAACAATAGATACATGAGATGCTGCAACTATATAGAATGCCAGAGAGCAGTGACTGCGCAGTCTATATCAGTGTAGCTGCTGCTATAGATGTATATGCATGAAATATGGCTTATAGAAACAAAATAAATGCTCAACAATGAAGATATGAGCTCCAATACAAGATTTCTAGCCAACCCGGGAAGGATTGCTAGAAATACCGAAAAACATACAATGTGACAAATAACCTTGGGGTTAATGTGCCACTGCAAACTGGATCTGATATGAAATGAGACTATGATAGATCTGAAATGCTGATGTCCTCCTCCAATGGTATTTCTGATTAGAATACTGATCCCTCTACTTAGAAATAGACCCTCCTGATGAGCTCAATGAACCCTCCCAGCAAATGCCTTAAAAAATAACATAGTTCAAGATGGTGACTACTGTGAGGGATAGTAGATGGTTGGCCTAATTCCAAAGATGTAGAAATATTCCCGAGAGTCCTTCTTACTGATCCTATAATAAATATACAAGCTCTTCACTGAAAAACAAGCCCAGAAATGACTCTAAGAGATCCTCCTTTGCTGCACCCTGCAACACAACCCAACTCTAAATAGAAACTGCACTGTAGCTGAAGGAGGTAGCTTGGCCAAAATGCCGGAATGAGGAAATGTAGCCCAAAGAACCTCTCCTTCCTTGAGGATGAGGTAGGGATTCCCGACCAGGAACACCCTTATGCTAAACAACACTACAACCCTGCTAAACAGCAAGAGGAATCAAAGTCTCAACAAATAGAAGAAAATAATAATCAAAACATGAATAAAAATGGCTGCCCTCCTCTCCATATATAGCAAGTGCACCTCTCGACAATGGGTCCCATCCATATGTTCCACCAAGCTCATGTAAGTTGTCCTCCATTAAAACTGTGCAGTCCATCAAGGAGATACAATGTGTCTAGACAGTGCATGTGGACTTGGTCAAATTTGACTGAATCAATATGATCCAATCCTGCTCACACCTATAGGTGCTTAATCCAACTTCTTATTCTTCCTCCTTTCACATTAGGAGTGTTATTAATTCATTTAAAGAGGTTAATGAGCCTCCCTACCCATTTATTCACCTACCTAGTGATAAAACAACTCTAATATTCCATTTAGCTTGAAGGCTAAATTTTTGGAATATTACAATCCTCCTACTCATTTCAAGAGTAAATGAGGATGTCATCATTAAATGCTTGGGTAAAATGGTCCAAATATCTTTGAAATACACTATTAATCATGTTCATAAATGTTGTTGGGAAATTGGTCATCCCTAATGGTAGTGTGATATATTCGTAGCAATTAAATCTTGTTTAAATGTAGTTTTTGTGTCTTCCTCTTTGATTCTTAGTTTATGGTATCCTAAATACAAGTGAATCTTGGAAAATATTAAAGCTCCCCTTAGTTTATCAAAGATATTGACAACATGAGTCATGGGATACCATTAAATGGTGGATTTATTTAGATTAGGGTTCTCAATGCATGGCCTAAAGGTTCCATCCTTCTTCTTCATAATGTTCAATAGCGCTCCCTAAGGAAATACACTAAATCAAATCAATCCTTGGTAAATAAGTTCTTTGAGTTTAAAACTTAACTCATGAACTTCATGGGATACCATTAAATGGTGGATTTATTTAGACTAGGGTTCTCAATGCATGGCCTAAAGGTTTCATCCTTCTTCTTCATAATGTTCAATAGTGCTCCCTAAGGCAATACACTAAATCTAATCAATCCTTGGTAAATAAGTTCTTTGAGTTTCAAACTTAACTCATGAACTTCTAGGATGGTAATTGTATGTTGTTATGGGTATGTGTTTTAATCTTGGTTTCAAGGAAATGGTGAATACCATATTCTCATACAACAAGAAAGAATGGAAACTATGGGGGGGCCTCATCCTCAAATTCAGAAAATTTCATATACAACTTAAAAAAAGGTTGTAGTATTTATTGATCACGTCAAGTATAGAAATCCTAAACCCTTTCTTCATACACCTTTTAACATTATTATTTGAGATGAAGCATAAGGAAACTTCTAGCTTAACACCCCCACTCACAATATACTTTCATATATCATTTTGGAAAAGAAACTCCAATTTCTAGCAGTATATAGACTCTATTGGATTCAAACCAATCCATATCTATAATTAAATCATAGGTTCCTAGAGTTATGCTATATAAATTCAATTTTGTAATATAACTTCCAATTTCTGATGATATATTTTTTTTACCAATGGACTTACATATTCATTATCACTAGATATCATTTCTACCATCCTGAAATGATTTGCTTATAGGCTACCAATCCACATTTAATCAGAGCATAAGGAAAAATAAGACTATTAGTGATGCCAAAAATAATCAGCATTAAAATGGAATTCTGCTAATCATACTAATAGACTCCACCATTATGACTTGATACTTAACTAGGTGATGGTTTATTGCAACATGAATCTAATGATAGGTCTATGGTCATTCCCATTCTTCTTTACCCTCTCATTAACTAATACCATATTGATATTTTCGGAATTCCCTTCTATAATGATGATGCCTACATTCCTAGCACCCGATTTGACCTTGTCTTATTGTAGGGACCCAAATTTGGTTACCACGTACTCTGTCTCTACCACTTATTCCTCTCAAGTGGGGTAGACCTCTCTATCCTTTTGGAGGCACCCAAGATGTTATGCTATCAACCATAACTATATTGTTATGCCTTCCATGAAATTCATACCTAAACACCCTCAACTTTAAAGACACTATCTCTAGGTGATCCATTAGAGGGCTCAAAATTATCTGATTGACCTTTCATATCAATCATATTTTGGGCCTTCTTGACCAAACCTGTTGTTTCTAGCATGGTTGTGGGTTACCACATGGAGACTTCAACTCGAAATAAAGCATAAAGCCTATGAAGAAATATTTCAACGTTTCATTTATTATATTCCATATAATCTACATGATGAACCAATGCAAATAATTATGCTTCATAAGCTTCTACTAGTCTTCTTTTCTATCTAACTGCACGGAATGCTCCTACTTGTTAGTGTGTGTATTCATGTGACAAGCACCAAGTCCTAAAGGTTTAATTAAACATCTCCCAAGTAACTTGCAAGGAGGTGACTTGCAACTTAGTCTCTTCATATACCCATAACAATATAAACTATGTTTGAAGAGATACATTATTATGTGGTTTTTCCACAATATTGTATGTTCTAAAATTGAGTGCTCTCTTATGACCTATTACCCAAGATTCTGCTACCTAACCCACATATTTTCCTATGAACTCTAATAATTTGGATTTTTTAACCTTTGATAATATTATCTAGAGGCACTCTTCTCTCATTGACATTGGATAAAAGGTCCTAATCCAATCTCTGTTTCTGCTCAAACTCCAAGCTCTTGACCCTAATTAGATTGTAGAATATATAGTCTCCTTGGGATGATGTTAACAACCATAACTATATAGTTTTGTCTTCCATGAAATTCATACTTCAACCCCCTCAACTTTGATGACCCTATGTCTGGAGGATTCTTTAGAGGGCTCAAAATAATATGACTAACCTTTCGTATCAATCATCTATTGGGCCTTCTTGAACAGACTAGCTATTTTTTCCATGGTTGTGGTTTACCACATGGAGACTTCAACTCGAATAAAAGAATATTCCGTGAAGGAATATTTCAACTTGTTATTTATTGTCTTCCATATAGTCCACATGATGAACCAATACAAACAATTATGCTTCATAAGCTTCTACTAGTCTTCTATTATATATAGCTACATGGAATGCACCTACTTGTTGGTGCTTGTAGTCATGTGACCATCACCAAGTCCTAAAGGTTTAATTGAACATCTCCTTAGTAACTTGCAAGGAGTTGACTTGCAACTTTGTCTCTTCATTTACCCATCACAACATAATTTTCTTTGAAGATATTCCTTTGCTATGTGTATTTTCCACAATAGTGTATGTTTTAAAATTGAGTGCTCCCTTAAGGCCTATTACCTAAGATTATACAACCTAACCCACATCTTTTCTTATGAACTCTAATAATTTTGATTTTGTAACCTTTCATAAAATCTAGAGACACTCTTCTCTCATTGACATTGGATACAAGGTCCAAATTGAGTCATTATTTCTGTTGTAACTCCCTCTTTTGACCCTGATCTATGTTGAGATTGTGACCTTGGCTAGCAACCCGCTCTTTAAGACAATAGATGATTTCTCCTAGAGAACATAGTATGGCTTGATGAGCTAGAGTTATAATCTCAAGGAAAACTTATGGTTGCCTTCAATACTTAGGGTTTATAGGTAGCCTTGAGAGATTCAAAGTCAAATTCTCAATTCTAAGTTTTAATGGACAAAGCTTCATACTATTTATGGATGGTAAGTAAGAAATCAAATTAGTCATTAATCACTCACTACATGTAGATGTTTATGCAACATATCTTTTATATGTCCTCACTACTGCAAGTGTCTCAAAATGGTAAGCCTATGGTATGAATTTTGGGATTTTATAATCAAGACAATAAATCTCATTGTATAAGTTTGTATATATTTTAACAAAAAAACATGAATGTGCATATGTGTAATCTAATTTATTTCCTATGGCTAGCGTGGAAACAAAGAAGAGAGAGGAGAAGAAGAAAAGATGCATCCTATCCAAAGAAATAAGTTCCAAATATCCCTTCCTCATGCATCACTATTTCTAATGCAGTCCACTTATGGTTTTTATACTTTCCTTTGTTGAACACCAAAGGCTATACTAGGTCAAGTGTATTACACCAAGACTATTCATGAGGATGGCCTTGATGCCTCTGGTAGCTCACCGAATTGCACCCAAATGGAAAGTGATCTTAGTATTAGAAAGCTTCATCCAATATCTTGAAATTCCAAATTGGGATCCATCTACTTATAATCATCACTAATTAAATTATAGAATATATTGTTTCCTTGGGATGGCTCTGCAAATGCCCTAAAAGACTAGAGGTGCATGATCTTGCACTCTAGATAATCTAATGGGATATCCTTGGGAATGTTGTTTCTCCTAACACTAGTAGTGCAAATAAATGATTAAATGAAATAAACACAAATTAAACAAATATCCATAAATGTAATAATCAATTTGATGCATTTATTATCTTTTAAAAAAAAAATATTTCTATACTCAACTCCTACTTAAATATTAAAAATAAGCATTAATGTCCATTTCTCACATCACATGACATGGAAAATGAACATTCTTATATATAGATAAGATGATCAGTTCATTATTATTATTTTCCTATCATCTTTCACCTAAAAGGAAAAATAAAAAATTAAAACACACCTCATATGGATAAAATGAAGCAAAATATAAAATCTTTTATATAGCTAGCGACAGTCACAAAACTATTCCATCATTTCTCATAATTCATGTTGAAAGAGAAAACAAAATAGTCCTTAATATATAATTTTGTGAAAACAAAGATAAAGTAAAATATCATCTATCAGTTTTTCACGTGTATTTATCACCCATAGCATAGATAACAATTTTCACGTGTATTTATCACCCATAGCATAGATAGGCAATAAATTGTTAGATTAGGTTCAAAACATCTAAGTATGGTAGGAATTTATATATGATTAAAATAGGTCATGGATAGAATTTATATATGATTAAAATAGGTAAACTTCTTCAAGGAAATGATACAGGTATTGCATTTCAATTTAATGACAAATGTCTTTGATTTATTAATCCTTCCGGGAAAAATAATTGGCAATTGAGATTACAGAAAACTATGAAACTAAACTGAATTTTACACAAAACTTTAAATACACTAGTTTCAGGAAGCAATATATTGGTATTGCACAAACTTTAAATACACTCTCAATGGAAACCTTCGAAGTTGTGTGTTTTTCATTTTTTTTTCAGCCATGGAAAGAGAAAAGCTTTGGCGTTAAAAAAATGTTGTAGGGAACGTTCTTGTTTGGTCTAATCCTCAATTGATTTAGTTGAAATCCTTCGCGCTAAAATAATGATCTATGTGTCTTAGAGTATCTGCACTCTTGTCTATGAAACCTTGGTTCATATGTAGCACTGGAATTCACAAATTCTGGAAATAAGTTCATAGTTATTGTTGCTCCAACGAGCATGCACAGAATTAAGAGCAACATCGAATCACTGCCAGTAGTAATCATCATAAAGTGACCTTACTTCTTTTCAAATGTGTTCCTTCATACAACCACTCAGGCTGGTGATAAGATTCATCGTGTTGTCATCGTTGGCCTAGATTCATAAAAACCAATGTCAGCTACAGGGGATATTTCATTTGTGAGATTTAATATTTATTTAATTTTCGTTTTGTGGTTCGTTGTCATAATTTTTTGTTTTTAAGTGTGTCTCTTGTTTTCAACAATTTTCGCATATTGAGATTCATGCAGAGTTTTAGTTAAGATTGAAGTATCTTGAATAAAATTTAGTTTTATCAATATTGTATTTAAAGTAGAGCAGTTTTTTTTATCACTCCTCATCTAACAGAAATGCACATAAGGTTCCAGAAATACTTACTTTGGGATTAGTAATGACTCAAAGTGTAGTTAGGATTTACTATATACTAGTTTGGGATTAGTGATGACTCAAAGTGCAGTAAGGATTTACTATATAATTGAAGGGTTCATTTATGACAGCAATTCTATCCAATTTGTTGATCAACAAAAGCCTCTCATACCTCAGGAACTGTGCATTTATGTACTATCATTTGTTATTTCTTTGGATGTGAAAATATGATGCCCACTACTTGGTGTAGTCTGTTAGAGATCTATAACTTCTGCAAGTATTAACAGTTGAGTTGCCTGGAATGGGGATACAAAAGACGAAACAGGGTTGACCAAAATTTTTAAAAACTGGAAAAGTAGTATGTGTTAGTTCTGTAAATGCATATTTCTATATTTTCTCCTCCAACACTCACAGAATAAGGTCAACAACCATCATGATAAAAAGAAAGAAGGCCTGGTCTTAATCTGATCATTGTGTCACATGAATTGACCGCCAGAGTATTTCTTATCATTGTTCAAGTGGACTGCCATAGTCATTTAGTTTTGGGTTGTAGCTCTAATATTAGAGCGCTTGCTTTACATGTAAGAGGTGTGTGTTCCATGTCCTGTATCCCCGTTTCTATTTCGTCTTTCCTGGTTTTCAGTGGCATATAACGGTGAACCCGTCTTTGTCTCTCTTGCTTCTAAAGAATTCTCAGAACTCTGAAATAAGAGTCATGTCAAGAAGTACAGTCTCGCTGAGCATCACAGTAAGAAGGAGCTTAAGGAATGGGATCTATCGGTGGAGATGATTGTCGACGAGGAATGACGAGTGAAAGCTAACAGAGGACAGTGGCATTTCACGGGATATCATAAGGGTTTCAAACATTTGCATTTCGGGAAATCCTAAGGGTTTTAACAATTCACATATGAATTGATAGACATGTTCATTCCAGGTAAACCCTATTTGCTTTTAAGTTTTAATTGCATTGACAATTGCCTGCTTATTGGTTTTTGGCCTGCTTAATTACTTTAAAGTGAAGAAGACAAGAAGATTCATTATAAAAACATGAGGCAAGAAAGCCTTCTATTACCAGTAATTATTGCAACTGGAGAGAGTAAAGGCTGCAAACAGCAATGGAATTTTCAGGAACGAAGAGAATGAAGATGTACTCCTAGAAACAGATGGCAATATGTGAAAACGTAAAATAGCATAAATTTTCTGTTTGTTGCTGACATGATGAGCAAACCATTTTGCTAGAACACGATGGTCAATTTTTATGGCTGAAAAATAAACTTCCTGCTGAAAATATGGTAGTGTAATATCTGACTTTCAATTTATTAAAACAATGATCATTTTGCAGCTGTGATATACAAATGTCAAATAGCAAAGAGGCATCAGCACAATTAGAATTATTTCTAGGCCCAGACCAGGGATTGGGTATCTTGACCAGAGCTGAAGGATAGGTTCAGGCTGGCTAATCCAAACAGACTAGTTTTCTAAAGGATCAAGGAGTTTGTTCCTGATTCTCTCTCCATGAACCTATGTGTTCAACCTCCAAAAGCCTCGTCGAAGCATTGAAACTTGACCAAAGCCACAAAGCCAAATCTTTTAGAAAGTGCAATGAAAAAGTTTTAAAAGATGCATTTTCCTTCTATGACCAAATCTTAGAAATTAGTGTGATAGTCGATTGTGATAGTGGATGGTCGAAAGAGTTAGCATGATAGTCGATCGTGATAGTGGACGATCAAACGGGTATGGCTTTGTGCAATTTTCCCCTGAAATGGAAGTAGATAATGCTCGGACTAGAGGAATTAGTCCTTAGAACGTTTGCTTCACAATCGTAAGGTTACAAGTTCGATTCTTGCGGAGAGCATTTATTGCTAAGGCAAAGCGATAAGGCACAATTTCAGAATTTCAGGGCATCAGTTCGAATCCCATTCTTGACACAAGGTGTCTTTTCGCTACTTACCAAAGATACGAATGAACAGTTTTGTTTAGTTTGACATCGCTCACTGAAGAATAGGATTCCTCAATTTATTTCACTGAGGGCTCTGCCTCTCCTATTGATCGGAAAACTGGCAGAGGAGCAGAATTGAATTACTTTTTCTTGCCAGAAGACTAACATGAACGAAGTGTAGCTTGGAAAACTGGCAGAGGAGCAGAATTGAATTACTTTTTCTTGCCAGAGGACTAACATGAACGAAGTGTAGCTTTTAAAGGAGTGCGTGATTAAGGTTCTCTGTGTAATTATGGAGACTTGATGATAGGTTTAGTTTCTAGTCATGGAAATAAGACGCAATTTCTTTAAAGGATGTGTTCCAATCAAAACATTTCATTCTCCATTGACTTCCAATGCAATCATTGCCATAAATAGCATGGATCAAAGCAATCCGAGGTAGGCAAGGGTTTGATCCTATAAGCCCTACCCTTCACTGTGTTGATCTGTTTAAGCGACTCACAAAAAAAATATAACTGGAAATCAAGGAGATTACATACCTTTATGGGGTTCGTAAGACCTCACGCTCCCTGTTATCTGGAATCTGAGTAGGTAACTTCCATTTCAAGAATGGCTCAAACAACATAATCAATTTCTCAATTTCTCTTCCCATTTATGGGACAGATTGTTATGTGGTTGTTGTATTTTGTCTTTTTCCTGTGAAGCTTCGCAATAATTTTTCCTGTGAAACTTCACAAAAGTTTCACAATAAATGATCACAGCTTCTCTAAAAACTTGTGGCAGAAAAAATTATCTCAGAAATTAACTACCTGATAGCTTTTCCCTACTGTTTTTCTATTTCCGAACCTCCTTAAACCTCCTTCACCATAATAGATTCCAGAAAGTTGAAGCGTTGGCTTCTCCTGTCATTTGCCATAGTTAACCATGCGCAGTGTCAGATTTACCCAAGTCTGGGCTAAATCACACTCTTTAGTTTAGTTTAGATCATTATCATTACATCATTATCATCGCTGCGATTCAAGGTCTAAAGGTTTTTGGATTTGAATTACTTTAACATCATTCGTTATAATATTATATATACATTTAATTTTAATAATTTAATTTTAATATGTTTTATAATAAATATTAGTCAAACGATATGTTAGGTTATGTTACCCACTTGTCGGACTATATGATATAAAAGTTAATGGATTTGAATTATTTTAATATCATTCGTTATAATATTAAATATTCTATAATTAGATAGATTAATATACCTCTTTGACGTAGATTTTGTTATATACTTCTTATAATAATTCAATAATTATTCAAATTCTTAGATTTTTATTTTTTATTTTTTCTTCAATGTGTCTTTTCGATTTACAATGGTTTATTATTGTAATTAGTATGTTTTCCGTGTTTTTTTTTATAATATTTAATTTATTAAGTAATTAGATTCCTATTAATAATGCCGAATAGTTATTAAAATGTAATTTAGGGAAAATATTAAATTAAGAATTTATGGATATATAAAAGATAAAGATAGTGAACTTGTAACAATAATTCAATAAAAAATTTATGGTGAAGAAAAATATTTTAGAAATCAATGTATGAATAGGAAATTGTTCTTGATTTATTATCACAAGAGTCAATATTCTAGATCCGCAATTTTTAGTAACTTTTTATTTAGGATGTCTATAAGTTTTAAGGGTTAAAATCAAAATCTATATGTAATATTCCAGTTTTTAAAATCAACCTGCATAATCATTTGTATACTTTTTAAAATTAATAATGATAGATATCATTTCATTTCTTATTGCATCATTATCATGTTGTAATGAGTTATAAGAGTTATGCTTAAAGTTTAAATGATTTACAATTCGAGTGAATGCGGAACTCTTAACTTCCATCATCTTGCTCTAGCTAACCCCAACAAATTGTGGTGAATGACTTTCCTCTCAACCAATTTTTCATTCGCCACAACTCAATCTTGTGAGTTCTCAAACAATTACCTATGTCAATTTCGATTCTTTTTATATAAGATCGATCAAACAAAATACATCTCATTACCTTCTCTCCATTCATATCCATCTGGGTAAAAGTTCCATGTATTTTCTCCATTTTTTTATCAAACAATTAAGTCTTAATCATTCATATTTCTACATCTATATTTTTCTTCCCTAAATCAAAAGATATTTTCATATCCATCTATTTAAAATTTCTATGTAAATTCTCCACTTTTTTTTTGTAAGTTGATATTCTATTCATATAATAAAAAAGATGTACATCCAGTGGAACAAAAAGAAGGTGGTCTCACCTCAACAAGGTTTGCTGACCAATGTTTGCAGCAAGTGACAAAAATACAAAAAGGAGGATAAGGATAACGTCCATAAATAAGAGGGCCAAAGACACCAAAAGACACACAATACATAAAAAACACCTGATAACATACTAGTCATTCGACGTGATGGAAGTTAGGTTATCTAGGGCAGTTCCTTGAGGAGTCAGCGGACAGAATTTGAACTCGATGTGCCCTTCAAAGTGCACCAACCAAGTCTCCAGCTTTTCCACTTTTTCTACAAGGTGGTTTTGGCCTCACCAGACCACCACCACTTGCTCTCTGACTTGGCACTGAAAATAGTGCATCCTATTCAGGGTGGCCACAAACTCAACATGCTCCTCCCTTCGAACCTGCTCAGTTGACTCCACATGATCCAGCAGAGAATGAATTAGTTCATTGCAATTCTCTAGACCACAATCTTGAATTATCTACAGGTTGGGAGTTGAACACCTACTAGAACCCCGGCTAACTGTTTCACCTCGTTGCACACCACCACATCTCTAAGGTTGTTGAGAGCTCCCACCCCTATGGGGAAGCCTACTTGTTGCTGCCATGACCACCACGTGTTCCAACACCTGACAACTGGGAGCGACCAGCAGTCTCGTCACCTCGTCGCATCTCGGCTTCCACCATTCCCATCTATCCAAAAGGAATCAACCTCACCTGGTCCTCGCGACGAGCTGATCCTGGATTGGCATGAGGGGAGGAATGCCCACGTCGAGGGGAAGGTTGCATATTGAACAGTCGAGGAGATTTGAAGCCACTAATAGCCTTCGGGTCTGGCCCACTCTAACTCACCTAGATCTCTGCACCCAAAGCCTAGACCTCTCTTCACCCACTATTCTCCACAGATGGCCACTTGCAATAACCTAGCTACCACCTTGCCACCAATTAAGCACCCCGACGAGAATGCAAACAACTTGAGAAGGAGGAGTCGAGAGAAACTCGCCCGAGGCTGACGCTCCCCAAGAGGTCTCGCACAACCCACACCAAAATGTCGACACCAAAAACTTCAAGAGGGTGACTCCTTTATCTCCATTGCACACAGAGAAACACCCATGAAACCACAAGGTGTGCCAATTTTCAGAACAAGCACTAGAAAAGGAGTCACCCACACACATCCACCATCGCCCCTAACAACACCATCATCTATACCACCTCCGGAAGCCTCCAACAGGACAACTACTCACACCTTCTAAAATCCATCAAAGCCATAAATACTAAGTTCCCCCAATTACTAGCAGCCACATTCTGCAAGCAAAATAAAAAATGAGGTGCCTTTGGAGAAAAACAATAATGAATTCACACAGCCAAGAGTCGCAGGGGAAGGTCAAATGCCACCACCTGGCTCTGTAAGCTTGCCTTCGTTTCTTGTGCTTGCTTGCAAAATACCAACCAGGAGCCCAACACAGGAATGAAATACAAATCCAAATGTCACATTGATGAGCCATCCCGCTCGTTAAACTTTCACTGGCAACATTTGCCGAGACAAGACAAGGTTTCACACGATCACAAATACACCTCCCATTACACTGATTCAGATAAAAGGACCGAGAGGCCAATCCTCCATCAACACATCAACTGTTAACAATCATGAGACTCGGTTACCACATGCTCTAATATTCTCACCCCATCAAGTGAATGTATATTCTCTACTTATCCTCAAACAAGCAACTCTTAATTATATATTTATTATTATTTTCTTTATTTAATTTTTCTCTAATTTTTATTTATACTAAACAAATTACTTACTATTAATTACTTACTATTATTATTATCATTAGACTTTTATGATTAATATTATTATTATAAAACTACTTCATCGTTTTATTATTATTATTAAGTCATTTATTATTTTTTTATTATTAAGTCATATATTTATTTGTTAATATAGAATTAATTCAAAATATAAAACATCACAATTGTGAAATTTTGATAAAACATATAAATGCATGAACCAATGTTTACCCTTTTATATTTGAGGTAGAAAACCTTTTTTTCTATTTGAAAAGTAATAATTGAGTTGAATATGAAATCATTGTATTAAATTATAGAATATATGAAGTACCTTGCTTAAGTAATAATGAAAATTGTGTTGAATATGAAATCATTGTATTAAATTAAAGAATATATGAAGTAACTTATTTAATTTTTTGAGTTCATCATTATTTCTTTTATTTAAAATTAATAATTAAGACTCAATATTTTTTCTACATCCTTTTGAATAAAAATGTATCTCTTGATTATTGATTATGATTTTAAAGTAGCACATTTCTATACATATATGTATGGGACGGATATTAAAAAATAAGGTAATATATTTAATATTATTGTAGAAAAACATAGCATAATTAGAGTATAAAATGTATATGTTTATGATGTTATAATAAAAAATTATATGTTTATGATTTTATAATATTTATGCTGTTATCACTATAGTAGTTACTTTTGTTGAATAATGAAATCATGGTCAAGACATTTTAGTTTTATCATTTCACGTCAATATTAACTTACCAATTAATAGAAATCATGGTTAAGACTTTTCTAGTTCTTAAGGCAAGGCATAAATATTGGGAAATGGATAAAGTCACTCAATTTCTTTTATAACATATATTGATATTATTCCACATGAATATGAAAATACTACTTGTGAGTGTGTTGATGTTTGCAACAACAACTATAGATCTTTGATTTAGAAGTGGAGAAGAATCTTCAATATTCATAAATAGTATTTTTTTAGATGTAAATGATTATTTTCTTGATAAACGAAACATTATAAATTTAGAGTTTTCAAATTGGAATTATTATAAAATTGGAATGATGGAAAAATGTAATTATTTATAGTTTTATAAACATGATATAGTTTACGAGCATGAAGTGCATGAAGTGTTGTTAAATATTTGATAATATCTCTTCATATATTTCTCTTCATGGAAATTCTCAACCAAAAAATATGTCAATCTACAATTTTTATCATGCATTATACATTGAGTAACATTGTTTCCAACATAAAAAAAAAGAGAACCACGACACCTTGCTCTAAGAGTATTATTCCAAAATGGGAACTTCTTTTCATTATTCCAAAATGGGAACTTCTTTTCATTTTTAAATGGATGTTTCCTCTTCCTTGAAACACCAATTTTCTTTTAAAAAAAAGAAGGTAGAGTGTCTTTTCTCCCGAACTTCATTTAGTTATATATCATCTCCATGGTTCATCTTGTATCAATTTCTTCATATTTTTCTTGGTGATATATACGAGGCCACATAGTGATTGTATCTACTTTACCATGTGTGTCTTTATTTTTTAATTCTCTTCATTTTTAAATGGATGTTTCTTCTTCCTTGAAACACCAATTTCCTTAAAACAAAAGGTAGAGTGTCCCTTCTCCCGAGCTTCATTATATATATATAATTTTATTTTATTTTAAATTAATTTTTTTAACTTGTTTTGTTTTTTAATTTTTTTTAATTTTTTTTTTAATTTTTATTTTTATTTTTTAATTTGAATTTATTTTTAAATTTAAAATTTAAAAATATTTTATGTTTTTAATTTTCTATTTAATTTTAATTTTCTATTTTATTTTTTTTTTAAATATTTTTTCATATATTTTTTTAATTTGTATAATTTTAAACTTTATTTTCTTTTACAATTTTTATTTTTTTAATTTTTTTTTTAAATTAAATTTTTTTTTTTTTTTTTTTAAATTTAAATTTTTTGATTTAATTGTTTAAAAAAAATTATTGTAATTATTATAATTATTTTTAACTTTTTTATTTTATTTGTTTTGTTTTATCATTTTTTAATTATGTGGTTTTTTTTATAATTTAAAAATATATTTTTGATGTTTTTTTGGGTTAAATTTTTTTTCTTTAAATATGTATTTTTTTGAATTTTTTCTCTATTTATTTGAATTTTTTATTTTTACAATTTAATTTTATTTCATGTTTTTTTAATTTTATTTTTATATTTTATTAGCAACATGAAAATCACTACTCTAAATAAAAAGGGTTGATGTTGCATCAACACTTTTCAAAATTAGCATGAAAATCACTAAAATTTTAAAACAAATGTTCATACTTGATAAATAAAAATATTTGAAGTGTCAAAAATCAATTCTCTAAAAAAAGGGGTTGATTATGCATCACCACTTTTCAAAATCGACATGGAAATTAATGATATTAAAAATAAAATAAAATAAAACAAATAAAGTGCCAAAAATATGTTAAAAAAACAAGGTGATTCTCCATCACCACTTTTCAAATTGACATGAAAACCATAACATTTAAAAATAATAATAAGAATAAGAAAATTTAAAGTGCAAAAAATATGCTCCAAAATAAAGGTGATTCTGCATCACCACTTTTCAAAATCTGTTATTTTTTTTTCTACCTCAAAAAAACGAGTATTATGTAATTTTCTCATTTAATTGATAACTTTGATTACATTAATCAATAACCAATAAATCATTTTCTAATGTAAACATATGTAATCATAAACTTTCGAAAATAAGATGCTATGAACTTGAATAAACTAAAACACATCAAAATTCATATGGTTTTGAAAGTTATCCCATTTGTACTTCATTATTTTGTACGATGTACATATCCAATATTTCTTTAATTGGTTAAGAGCATTTTTAGAGTCACCAACCTTCCATCATTTTTTTCCTTTGGCTTTGTTTGTTCTTGATCACCATGTATCTCCACATTTTACTAAGGATATTATTAGTTTGAATTATGTGATACCTCTATGTATTATACATTTCTAATACATTGTTTGATTCTACTTTAAGAAATAATATTCTTACCGTTATTAGTTTCTATGTAAATTGATGTAAGTGGGGGAACATATCTCTCTAGCTTAATTTGTTGTAGTATCTATTTAATGTCTCTATTATCACTCATTAAACGAATTACTTAGCCATAAATGGAGCCTTTTATTCCATTTACTAACACATTTATCTCTACATCTTCCATCCCCTTCTACATCTATCAGATATTATAATGTATTTGCATACACTATTGAGAGTGAAATATTATTGTAGAGCCTTTTAAGGAAAATATTTCAAACAACCATTCCTATAAAGGTCAAATTGTTAACTCGTTTATTCCATATTTCATGAGAAAGACACACTAAGGTTAACTTTTCCTTGAGGCTTTCTATCTTGCTTCTTTGAAAAACGCTCTTACACTTTTGTTCAAAATCCTTTAAAGTAAATAATAATTAAGAGAGAAATATTTCAATTGAAGTCTAAAATGAAAGAAAATTAAATATAAAAACTTAGCATTGGTACGTAAGAAGGTTTTCTTCCCCTCCTAGGACACACTAGCTCACCAAAATTCCCCCAATGGTATCTAGATTTCAAAATTTGTGTAATTAACTCCATTTAAACCCATGTTTTGTTTGCCTTATTTTGTTGTCTACATATATTTCGGTGTGGTAGGGTCTACAAGCCCAGCTACCTTCACTTTAGATTGATAATGAATATATATATATTTTTTTCTATGTAAAACTAATCTATTAACAGAGGTATAATATTACAACAAGACCGTAGTCAGAGTCTACTGCCTTAGAGGCAAAGTTATCAAGAAAACGCAGAGAGCACTGCCATAGCCCACGTAGGGGTTCATAGTGAGATATTGCAGAGTTTACATTGAGCTAGAACTGGACAACAAGACACCAAAAAAATTCCACCAGCAACATAACAGAGATAGACCCAGTAGTCTGGGCAAAAGGAAAAGAAGACCAATAAAGCATCAAACCCATTAATCGTCGGGAGACTCCTCCACTATCCGGCACCAACTGTAGGCTGGCATATCACTGTCGCGTGCTTCTTCAGGGGCCGAGGGACCTGGTTCAGCTGGGGCTTTGTCATCAGCTGGAACAGAGCTTGCAAGGAACGACGGAGGCTGCATCATGGCTCGATCACTTTCCAGGTTGAAATTCGAGAATTGACCGATTTCCGCGTCAGGAACCACAGGCTGTGAACTGGACTCCCCAATCTGGTGCTCCTCAAGAAAGACCACCGAGAAGATAGCTGTGATCCGAGGTCAAGTGAGGGCACTGTCGAAGATGAAACGCGCAGAGCCTGAGGTGGGGACCGAAAAGGCCTGGGGTCCTGGCGCTTGGGAGCTCCTGTTCAGACAGACATCATGAATACGCCTCCTACCACTACGAGTCCGGGGGTAGTGGTCAATGCCTTGACTGGTGGACGAGGTAGGCGATATTGAGGATGGGCTGGGGTGACCCCTGGAGGGGCGACCTCTGGAGCCTCCTCTTCTGCTACGCATACGGTGCCACAGCCATGGCATAGTGAGATTCGGCATAAACCTGAGAACAACGAAGACAGAGCTGAATGAATATGGAGGGAGGCCAGAAAACGGAAGGAGAACTTCGGAGAACTGGGGTAACAGAGCTACATTCTGCACAAAACAAAACTCCGACCGACAGACCCTCCCCCTGCTATGAAAATACCAACCAGTGATACCAATGCAGACGAGAATGCAAGCCGAAGCCAAGTGATATATAACCCAGCTCTTATGGTACCAATCCTTTGAATGCTCTGCGTCCACTCGCACCATATCCATCCTTCTCACGCTTAGGAGATCAACCTTCATAACTGCTCCTTCGATGTGAATCGAGCCAGAGGATTCGAAGGCCGGAACCACCGCTGTGGAGATCAATTGAATGCTGAAATTTTCTGATCCCATGACCTCGGTAGGAGCAGTGTATAAATGCTGCAAGCTGTTGTGCAGAGGGCATATTAACTCTACGTACTGGATGGGCAGGTGTCGGCATGACTCGCCCGCCATTGTCCCATCTCAATAGCAGTCCAACTGTACACCCGCATCCGGGAAGATTGATAATGAATATTATTATATACTTTACTATTTAATATTTCTTGGGAATCAATTTGATTGTTTGTTTTCCATTAAGAATTAAAAAATGTATTTATTCAATTGAAGTATCATTTTACGATAACAATGAAATTTTTTTAAACATGAACGGAAACGAGTATCTTCTTTTTTTTAGGTAGCAAAAAATAGTCTGATTTTGAGAAGTGTTGATTCAGAATAGTCGTAATTTTTTTTAGCATGTTTTTTACACATTAAATTTTCTTATGCATCAAGTATAAACATTATTTTTAAAATGTTAGTGTTTTTATGTTTATTTTGAAAAGTGTTGATGCCAACAACATCTCCTTTTTTTAGAAGACTTATTTTTTTACTTAAATTTTTCTAATCTATTAAATGCTAATAATTATTTTCTAAATTTAACAAATTTTGAGGTACTCGACTTCTTCCTCTTCACTTACATATTTTTTTTAAACTTGTTTTTCAGATATTTGTTTTTTGTTTTGGTTTTTTTTTTTTTTTTTGTAGTGAGATATTTGATTTTTTGCTGTGTCAAAAAAACAAAAAAAGAGTCAAAATTTTAAAGTGTCAATATTCTGTCTAATTATATATTGTTGAATAATATTTGATTGCACATGAAATAATTACCACTAAAAAAGGAAGAATTTTCAACAATTTACATTAAAAAACACATTTTGAATATAGAAATAACTTAAAATATACACATTTTGCATCTTTTTTTGGCTAAAACTGACATGTCAAATAAACCATTTTTATAAGAAAAATTTAACAAAAAATATATAAAAATTAGCAATTTTTGTGAATTTTATGTGAGAAGTTAATATTAATTATAGTGTTTTTCAAAAATTACATGATTGACATAAAAATTAAGTGAAATTCATTTTATACAAATATTAAACTTATAATAACAAAAATTGATATTTATTTCTTCTCATAAAATGTTAGAGTCAAAACATTACAAGTATAACGTAACCCAAACTCTTCATCTTCAAGAGTTTCATTACTATCCCCTTCCAAAATATTTTCATCATTGGCTTCAGTTTCATCATTTTCCTCTTCTAATGGATATTTGATGTTTGCGAACTTCTCAAAGTATGCCTTTCCTATCATTCCATCTAATGGTTGTTGAGGTTATTTTGCTTTTTTTGCCACACGAGATCCATTAAAATCCCCTTTCCTCAAACCAACTTCTTGCATCGCATCTAGAAGAAATTGAAGAGCATTGATTCTTTGTTAAATAAATTTGCATTATACTGGGTCTTTTTCAATGGAAATGCAATTTCTTCCTTTTTATAAGCAACATGCTAGTGTTGTACCCAATCATCAAATACAAAAGAAAAAATTTAGTAAATTATTATAAACAAAAAAAATAAAAAATAAAATAGTGAAATTCATTATTATATAATAAAACTTATTTGAACCTTAAAATAAATCCAAAACCCAATCTCCTTAATTTGAGCATAAATCTAAAATATAGTTAATCAGTTACTGTGGTTTTGATATATTTTAACTATCTCTCATTTTGCTTCTTTATCTTCATATGTTAGTTTTTTTACAACAACATCATGGACAGGTACTTGGCTATGATTCCTTCTATCTACTTGATTGAAAAGAATAGGCTTGTAGTTATCATCCTTTGTCCAACTTTCAACATGAATGAACCCACAGTCACTTATAATTGGTTGATTTCTGCCACAAATAAGATTTGGCTTTTGCATGTAACATGAAATAGTAAAAGTTCAATTAACTTGTACATAAATGATTTTTTTAACATTTATCAAACATACAATTTCAACGTCTTACCATGTAAGCTACATCCTTGAATTTGCTTTTCCCTTGAAACTTGATATAACAACCCCAATTATGTGTTTGAATAAAATGTCACAAATGTCCAAAATGGTGATGTTGTGACTTCTAGAAATCCCGCAACCAATTTACTAAATTATTGATAACTATAAGGGTCACTATCATATTCAATGTCGAAATATTGAAACCATGAGGAATATCTGCAATAACTAGGGAATAATCACTTTTATGTATGATTTTTGCAATGTCTTCAAAATCACGTGATATTATTTGATATTGGATAGTGTGGAGCCCATTCCAATTGAAATGATTAATACTAGGATCAAGTTCAACATCACTAAGATGTTGTTTTCTTATCCTTTCCATTTTTATTTTTTCAATAAAGCTTCTTAAACTATCTGGTGCTTCATTTGCATCCTTCTTCATATTTAATAAAATAAACAAAAGCAATGTATAAGTTATAAATTAAAAAGAATATACATATGAATAGAAATGAATGAACATACCTTTTTAAATGCAAGATAGAAAAATTTTATCACTCATGTAGAACTTGAATCTGGGCAGTTGTGTACAACATCATCCCAACTATCTTCATTCAAAAATTTAACCATTTGTTTTTGTATTCTCTTATAAACCTCGTGACTAAATAAATTAAGTAAGCAATGTTAATATAGTATTATGTATAACAAATAATACCAACAACAATATATTATATTTAACAAAAAGTTATAATCCAAAAAAATGTAAAAATAACAAAATTACTTTAGAAATTCCTTAGACATTTCCTCCATTAATAATTCTCCTGACTTTACATGAGAGAATATTGTTTTGAAAAGCTTTTCATCCTTCACTCCTTGCATTGATCTACAAGGTGTGATAGCCATATCTTCTAGAAGGAGCTTCATTTCAGGACTCTATTTACTATTGGTACATATCAATGGTTTAGACTTTTTGACCTTCTGACTTTTGATGTCAATGTTATCCCACAACTCAAAAATAAGATTAGTCAATTCCCATATCTCTCAGTTCTAAATGCCAACTATAAAATGCTATCTATAGCTATGAATATTTCAGAATTTACTTTGCCACCTTTTGAACTTATTTTTTCTTCTATTTTATAACCAATTTCCATACAACATTCCTTCCGAAATGCATGATCAACCTTTGTCTTATCACCACCATATTTTTCTTCAAATTCACTATGAAATCCTATACTCATTATCTAAATTATGATCCCATGCCAATAAATTTGCTTTTTCATATGTTAAAACAGCATAAATAATACATTTCATTGTTTCAAAACGCGGGTTATTGGGATATTCTTCCATTAATTTCCTTTGAGATTCTACATCATGGTTGCCCCCAAGTACATAATATTTATATTCAAAACATTTTGACTTGTCAAATGATTATTTGTTAGGGACCTAACTTGGATCAATAAGAAGAACATAATCAACCACATGTGCAAAAGGGTTGTACCTCATCAATGTTTTCAAATTGTGAACATGCAAGTGGTGTGGCTTTCTAATTCGATATTTGAACTGTCCTTCATATTTCTTGTAGACTTGAATGACATTAAGTTGAAATGACCAACCACCCTCAATTAAATTTGTCTTCACCAAATGATGTCGAATGGAATTTTAATTTTTTTCATAATGCCATCCTCTAAATTAGCTCCTACCGTAATGATTTCTTTGCTTGCTTTATAGTTTTCACTAGGCCCTTCACTAATGCCCATGATTTTTGCAGAATGAGAAATTTTTTGTTCTTCCTCCTGTTGGCTATGATATTTTCTTGAACCGAAACAATCTCCTCATCATCAAATATAAGGGAGACATTATTGGGCATTTTTTTTTTTTTTTTTATGGCTCTTATCCTTTCTAACATTATTTCTAATATGATCCTCAGATATGTCAATACATTCTTCATCTTCATCTTCAACTTCAGCTTGAACTTCAACTTTCCCATTTTGAAAAGTAACATGTATACCTTTACTAGATTGATCCCTTTGATACAATCTTGTAGCATCATGAAGTATTTTTTTTGCTTCTTTCCCATATCTTTTGCTTCATGTTCATGGAAAATATTCATAATATCTCGCTCTATATAATAGATCCCCCCCAACATAATTGAAATGCCCTAAGAAAAATCCTTTAAAACAAAATATAATATGTCAATATTAACTAAATTATTAAAAATAAAATGATACATTTGAATAACACAAAACATATAAGTGTAAATAAAAATAATTACAATCTTCTGTGCAATATTTTGTACGATTTGTTTGCATATTTTTGAATAATCTTCCCCCGTGTTATACATTGACAATGTAAAATTATATCTATGTTTATCATGTGACTTGGGTGGTTTTGATAGTATATAAACACTTTTAGTATTTGGAAGAATATATAGGTCTAATAATTTTCCCACCAGGTCATAACTTTCAGCATCAAAATTCTTACTAGCATATCGATATAATTGCAGAGATTCGTCTTCTATATCTTTCAGAAACAATGCATATTTTGAATGATTCACTTCTGTTGATTTCTTCTAGTATGAAACCAACTTCTTTTCTTTTGTGGATGCATCTCCCACATTTTCAGTAATTAAATAAGGTGCAATTACAAGGAATATGCAAAAGGTGTTGAAGGAAATGGTCGTTTTATTACATATCAATATTTAGTGCAGATATGGAGGAGAGAATTCAACAATGTTCGTATTCCTAAGAAGACAAGGATGGGGGTTTGCAGTACATGTGCTTCTCTAGAATAAAAAATGGATAAATGTCAAGGAGTAGAAAGAGGTAAGAATTCATAACATTTATCTTTTAAATTTTATAGTGATCAACTATGGAAATGCATTTATTAATATATTTATTTTATGATATGTGTAGATTCCATTGTCAAAGCCCTTCAAGAGCATCACAAACAACAAACAAGTGAAAGGAAAAAGTTTTACAAGCATCTAAAGAAGGGTTATGATAATCCAAATAAATATTTGGGTTTGATAATTGATGGTATGGACCAGAAGAAAAAACTTCTACCACGTTTTGTTTGCACACAAAAAAATTTGCAGGAGGAAAAGGTTATCTAGTTTCACTTGGTTGGTTGTATGGCCTTCAATGGGAAAATGTCGGCAAGAGTTTACTCACAACTCTAAATATTCATAATGATTGAAATATGACAATAACCATAATTCATGATGTGCTTTCTCATTAGTGTGGTAATATTCTTGAAATATTGTATCTACAATTAGACAACACTTGTCGTGAAAAAAAATCAGACTTTTTTTGGATATCTAAACATGCTTGTTGAATTGAGAATTTTTCATAAGGTAAAGGTTGGTTTCCTTCTTGTTGGGCACACTCACGACCATATTGATCAGATGTTCAGTAATTTTTCAGTAACATTGAGGAGGAAGAACGTTGGGAGCTTGTCATCATTAATTGAATGTATTAAGAAATCATATATGCCAGAGCCTGTTTTTCATGTGTTAGAAGAAACTGTTGACATGCAAAGGTTTATTCTCAGATCGCATGGTCAGGAGAAATGTGTTGAAAAAATTAATGACATTAGCTTCCAACATCAATTTCGTATCAAACAAATTGATGGGAAAACACTTATATGGGGAAAGAAGTATTCAACAACTGAATAATGGGCGCCATCATCAGGTTTGGAATTTTTGAAGTTCATTAAAAATCATCCAATATTTGCGTCAAATATATTGTTATTTCAATTAATTGGTGAAGTTCATAATGCACGAAGGAAAAAGAGAGATATAGATTATTTTGAATTCCTGGAAGAAATTAAAAAAAAACATTAGATATACATTTGAGTACTTTGATTTTGCTAATTCAGTTTGGTGGGAGTCCTTTTTCAACAATCAGAGTGATATCCTTTCAAGACCAGAAAATAAAGATATGTTTTTGAAGATTCCATTTGTTAGTATGAATCTTTCGTCGGAAAAAGACCACTTTAGATACGCATAAAAAATAGCCCTAACATCAATTATGGCTACCAATATATTTAAATCTGCAGTTAGTTGATCCAAATAAAGCTGCACAAATCCAGATCTATGCATAAAAGACATTAAGCAGTGAAAGTGAAATGTTGCTCCATACATCCAATAGATAAGACAAGAACAATATATTTGAAAGAATTTTTATATTAAAGGGGCACCTGAGAGGAAAACAAGAAAGGTGTTTCCAATTCTCCTCAATGGGATGGGTTCTTGAAAGTCTTCAGCATTTTAGATCTAAAATTTCTCTCTCTTGTTGGTGTAGAAAACCCAGACAAACATAGAACTCAAAGGGAGCTCACAAAGAAAATGGTAAAGAATGTGACAATGATAATGGCTCAAAGTCAGACCAAGAGTATAGATCCAGAGTGATCTAATGCAATGAAAGGTGACCAATGAATGGGAAAACCCTTCTATTTATAACAAAATATTAGGGCGGTCTAGAACTTGGTGTATGAATAAAATATTGTTAATCAAATTCTAGAACCACCTTTTAGGAATATTTTATTATATTTGTTGGAGGGGAAAGGATTTTCGACTTAGGTCAATTCCTTTATTTATAAATAATAAATAAATAAATGATTTATTTATTACTTTAAGGAAATGGTGGAAATATAATTAAATAAATAATTATTTATTTAATTATTTATAAGTTATTTAGTCAAATTTAACTAGGAATATTATTTAAATAAGGATTAAATAACTATCTTCTAGGAAATAATCAAATAAATAAGGATTTATTTAATTGATTTCTCCTTTGTTTTGGGTTAAATATGACCAGAATAATAATTAAATTGATGTTTAACTAATATTCTTTAGAACATAAATAAATATAGATTTGTTTATTTCTGGGGTTTCCTGTTTAGACCATAAACAACTTAATAAAGGTGTTTTACTAAGTTATTTCACATAGCGAAAGCAATTTTACTTAGGGTAAAATTGGTCTTACATGGCGTACTTGGGTCCATCTAATGATAATAGGTTAGATGACCAAAAAATGGTGTAACATATTGCCCCCCAGCATGCGAGTGTTAGGAGAAAATCGTATGACCGAAGTACGTTGTAAGAACTCAATCACCAGACATCAATAGGGAAGTCAGAGAGAGAAATGTAAGGTAGTCTAATGTACTAAAAGACTAGACCCTGAGGAGACGAGACTTATAGGTGCAACAAGTCTCTAGTTTTTGAGATGGTACCTGTGCTAAAGGCAGCGGGGCAGGCATACCTATGCCCACCAAGACAAAGTACAAAAGAATAGTGTGGCCAGTAAACAAGGAACCGAACTATAAAGTACATGCTAGCATAAACACAAGCCAGAACAATAGAATGATGAATCCCACATACATGTTGTGCCTAGGATAACAGCCAGGACTTATACAATAATATCTGAGTACATGAGATACAAATACAACCCAAATGCCCCCTATAAACAGGGAAGGGCTCACAAAATATGACTGATACATGCAAATAAAAAAGGTGCTGCAAGAAGCTAAGGCCGACATCATCAAATATAAGGAGCTGCATCAAAGGCTGAAATGAAGAGGTCATCCGGGCATGTGGGGGGCTACCTATAGGGCCACCCCCTCATGAGGGTTGAGACATATCACACACACCCGGGAAACACCAATAGCTGCTGCTGCATCACTAGACCATCAAGTATACGGATCTCGATCATGCTGAAAGGAGCTGGAGTGGAGAAACAATCAAGTCAAAGGGTAATGAGAAATCCCTTTGCCTGATTCGAGGCAACAAACGAATGGAGAAGCTGGAACCAAGGTACACTGCCCTATAGACCTGTCTTCTAGAGTGAATGAGCTCATGTCGACAGAAGGAGGTCCTCCGTAGGTGAGGCAATAAGGGATCCTCAACTAAGGCATGAAATAAAATAGTAAAGCGACTGACAGACTAACACGAATGATGATGATGAGTAGCGAATGAATGACTTCCATTGTTAGAGCATAAAGGGCATGAATGACTTGGTAGAGACTGACACAATATCATGAGGGATAGGGGACAATGGGACTAAAGTCCATAATGTGCGCCACGAGAGAGGGACCAAGCAATGAAGGATGGAGGACTATAGCGGGATACAAAGGGACTCGGGATAGACTCCATGAATGCGAGGATGACTCAACTCGGATACTCTAAACAAGGGCAACTCAATGGTGATTCCCTACAGTAAAGGTCCAATGGGGGACCATAAAAATATGAGTGCAATAGGGTATCTCATGACGAAAATCAACACGAAAAATGACAAGTAAGGAGGCGAAGTGGTGCCCAAAGTACAAGTGTTGTAAGTGAGGAAATTTGATTTGGAGGAGAGGTGAATAGACACTTCGTGGACCAAATGTGTCCTTGTGAAGTATAAAAACATGAAAAACTAATATATACCCATTTGAGTGCTCAGTGAGAGCTTTCCAACGGTGTAGACGGTGCATCAAACGGGGCTATGGTTTGGTCGCAACGGGCGAAAGAAAAAGCAGGGGTTTCTCTTCTAATAAGGCATTTTCCCTCCAAATACATTCATTTTCTTGTGTAGCTGTGGTGAATGTGGAGAGGAGAGAAGGCCCTAAATCTTGCGACGATCATAGTGAACAAACCAACCGTTGGAATCTAGATTCGTCAGTTATAGGTAAGAGGCCTAATCCTACTCTTTGTTTTTGATGGATTAAAAGTTTAGATTAGGGTCCCAAATCTTAGGAACAGCCCTTACCTCATCTTTATGGTCGGGTCGCACTTTTTGGGGTAAAAACTACGACCTGGGAAGCAGGTTTGGGCCTAAAAAGTGCGACCTATCCCAGGATTTGGCCAAAAGGTGGGACCCATCAGAGGGAGGTGATTTTAATGCTGTTGTGGACTGAGAATCAAGTTTTGTGTAATTGAATGCAGTTTTTCCTATCTGTAGACTGACAAATATAATGGTTTTTTGTAGATATGGCAGATATACATATCAAGTGGAGAGAGAGAGACTTGGGTACATTATGGTTGGATATCCAAGAAAATCAGGGTGTCCATCGTGCATTGGCCAGGTTTGGGGTTCTGAAATTTATGGAGAACCCTCTGATGAGAGCTAGGGAGCCCTTGTTGGCCCGGATTGTCAGTTATTGCGATCCAGATCATGAGGTCTTTATAGTGCAAGGGCATAGGATTGAGCTAACAGTCCAGGATCTGTATTTCCTAACTGGTCTCCCACCATTAGGGAAGGTGGGAAATACACAACCAGTGTTACCGCGGGGGTGTAACATCATGGAGTTCGTAGAGAGACATTGTCAACCAGGTGTCCGAGTCAAAGGGACTCGGATATCGATTGGGGATCTAGAGAGGTTGGAGAACCGTGTAGTGGGGGCAGCAGTGTTGCGGATCCTGGGCAGCCAGGCGCTCCATCGCATCAGTGGAGGGCAGATGATTATTATAGAAAGTGTGTTGAGTGGGACCTACTATGGGTGGGCCCAGATGATGTTCGTGTCATTGAAATGACAGTTGTCACTTTTTAAGTGGCAAGTGAACCATGATTGTGCTTATGGGACTGTATTGTGCTCCTTCTCTTTTGAGAAGATCCCGACCTTGCGACCTCGTGTACAGCTACCTGATGGGGGTCCGAGAGAACCCAGGATGCGTCGGTGGGGGCGACTACTGTGCAGAGGGGGAGGATGGGCGGTCGGACGGGTGTTCCGACCAGAGTTCTTTGCCCATTGGGATCAGATGCCATTGTACATAGACGACTATCCCTATAGTGGGATGAGTTATTGGGGAGATCTGGACTTGTCGCTTCCGCCTGGTCGAGTATGGGGGCCTGATGGTAAGTGACAATTAACTAATCTATTATGTGCATGTTAAAGTTTGTGAATAGTATTTATGGTACTGATCCTTATACTTTTGGTATGTAGATATAGCTCCGGTGAAACCATCCAGATATATAGGACGACCTGCAGTAGCAGGAACTA
>JAXQQM020090539.1:0-36011 GCA_034641835.2 Pinus albicaulis
TTCTATTGATAAATTGTTTAATTTATTGCTAACCTTCGGTTAAACCTTTTATGCTAATTTAAACACATCCCATAAATTTGGATTTTTCATCTATTGAGGTGAAATTCCCTAGATTTGTAAAGGGATTATTTTTTTTCACAAATAAACAATCAATTTATTGTTTTCATATATTCAAAATTAAGTTCTCCATGTGGGTTATTATCATTAAGGAAACCACATTATTACATGCATTGTGCTTTAAATGCTTGTTTAGGTAGTAGCTTTCAAGTTTTTCTTAAAAAGATTTATCTACCTATATTCGTTAAAAATATGGTTACTTTAAGTTTAGAATTAGAGCACATCACATGCTTGCTTAATTAAAATTTTAAAGTTTTTCTTTTAACTTTGCATTTCTTTCATTATGCTACCATTCATTGGTCCATATAAAATTAAGGTTGATGTTACTTATCTAAAATAAGTAGTTTAAAGTTCTATTTGTAATCTCAATTATGGAACCGATCTTCTTGTTGGATTCTTGAATAATAACCATTGAAATAAAAACCGTATATTTTTTATAGAGTGCCAAAGCTACATTATCAAATGGCTTCTTTGAAAATTTTCTCAACATTAAATTTATTTGTGCTAGTTTATAGCTTTTGGAATGTATTGATTTAAATGAAATAATAATGCGCATGGAAATTTATTGTAGGAGTAGGAGGGTATACATACTTAGACGAGCCACTGTAGTGGGAAAGCATGATTACTAGTAAGTGCATGTTTCTGCTCTTATATTCACACTTTATGCATTTATTTATGCAACTATAACTAGAGGTTATTTGGAATTTTCTTATACCATAGAGTTTCAGTTCTTGAATGGTTATATATATATATATATATATAAGACCAATCAAGAACTAAACTCAAAATTACTATGGTATATAAGAAAAAAATGATTAATACCTAACCTTTAGTTATAGTTGCATATATATATAAACTTTTCAACATGGTATATGACCAATCAAGAACTGAAACTCAAAATTACTATGTTATATAAGAAAAAAATGATTAATACCTAACCTCTAGTTATAGTTGCATATATATATAAACTTTTCAACATGGTTAAGTTTTATGTTTGGATCATAATATTTTTATTAGTGTTATATGATCTTTCTTGAAAAAAATCTTGAACTGTACTTGATATTGTTCTTACATGGATTTTTTTTGCTTGCTTCATGCTTTCTGCATTTTTTTCCCATTTGGTATTTTGGATTCCATTCTTTAACAAAATCTAGAGACAAGAGGTAATTATTTGCCTCAAAATCTTATCTTCTTATGGACCATTTTGATCTACACTTTCTTCTCAATATTTATAGAGTATAGTTTGTCAAATAAAAATTAAGATTTTTTAGTCTAAAACATGATTCAATCATAGTGACCATTGAATCTATCAAACACTCTGAATATCGAGAAAAATAAAAGTAAAGATTTGAACATTGAAAATTTAAATTCATAAATTTAATTTCAATTGTAGCAATGATGACTTCCTTAAATGAATAAGGAATATCAATTTTAAAAGTTAGAGTAAAGTAAAATATATTGAAAAAAAGCTATAGTAGAACTTGACACCCTTGAGATCTCAAACCTACACTAGTTTGTTATCTGCATAATTAGGTTGTGAGATCTAGATACCCTCATGACTATATTTCCATCTTGGTAGTGATGCTTCATATTTTCACATGCAATGATGTGCAAATTACTATTAATATTCCATTAGAATAGTACATCAAAAAAAATATTGTATTACATTGAAATATTTTATTATACAAATTTATTTCCATAGATCTTGGATTTATCAACACTAGCTTATTGCTAAAATTTATGAAAATAACTAGGTCTACTAGTTATCTGTAAAACTTTTTCTAAATTCTAACGAAAATAACCCTTGTCCTTTGAGTGCACACCCAACAACGATGCCCAAAATGACCGTGTAAATATTTATTTCTTGATTTACAAGGAACCCCAACCTACACTTATCATTTAATTATCAACTTGGGGTCGATTTCATTTGCGAGGCTCTCAGTGTTTTCTGCACAAGACTAAGGTTTCCCTCCAACCCTATATGCACTAAATCTATCTATGAATTAAATCCTAATGGTGATACAAAATCGAGGCTTACGTATATCCTAATAGATTAGTTTTAGACTAGCTACATGGTGATACATGCATCAAGATCTTAGATCAATGTCTAACTCAGTGTCACTGTTCTTACTATGGATAGGAAATTCTGTTGAAATGGGATTTTGTAGTGACTGCTACTATTTTCACAGTAATTGGATTTTGGAGTAGTTGGATTTCTCAGCAATAACTACAAGTTTTCATAGCAAATAATTTCACATTAGTCACTATGATTCCTGTTAGCGTGACTCTGAAATGATCATCTTAACGTGTATTGGAAATAGAACATGGCCCCATTCACACTACACTTACTTAAATCTTATCATGAAAATTAAAAGGAATGCCAAATCATTTAACGAAAAAAGAAATATAACACAAACTGTAAATTTTAATAGAAAACATAAAAACGGAGTACAAAAATTCTAATCTATGCAAAAACAATAAAATAAAGGCATAACAAAGGACCTTACCTTGTCAACTTGTGTGGCCAATTATAAAATCAAGTCTCATGAACTACAACACAATTACGCATATGAAAAACACAACATCAATTATATTGTTGGAAAAAATATTACGATGCCAAAATTCAGAGCCGGCTTCCCTTGATGACTAGAAATTCATGTCCCTAGGATGAGGATGCCTCTTCTCTAGATAATAAAATAAATAATCTATTCATTTAAGGAGAGAGATGGAAAATTCATCAATTCTTAGGTTATGTTTTTATTGCAATAGAAATTGGAGCATTGTGCAACCTCTTTATACTATTCTAATACAACTTTTATAGTTGCATCTATTGAGGCTAGTGAACACCATGTTTTATTTATGCAACATTGGATGCAATTGGTCAAAACCCAACTGGAAACTGCGCCCATACATTTAATGTGAAATCATATCCCAATCAAGTGAATAAAAATCAAGATCCATTATGTAAATACAAATATTCAAAAAGTAGTTATATAATGGTATCTTGTAATAATTATGTAGGTTTATTTGGTTGGAACAATATTTTGAGTATTGAAAAAATGTACCTTGTTTCAATCATGCTAGGCATGTGTGAGAGCATGTTCTCACACAAGCTCAAGATGTTGAGTATTTGAATTAGTTATTGATGGTTAATGCTACAACATATGATTCTATGGAAAAAGACATTCACCCATGGTATCCAACTACGAAATTTACCAATCATATTTACTCATGGTATTATAACTCAAAAAGGTTTTAAATAACAAACCTCACTTTGTAAAAAGAGATATTTTCCACCACAAATGTATAAATGTTTTATGTTATAAAAAATTTCTCTTTGTAGTTTCTTTTCCTCTCTAGACATTCAAATTTCTTAGATATTTCCCCGCAAAATATAGATCAATGGTATCAGAGTGGGTGATTAATCCATGACAATCGAGGATTTATCGATCATTCTCTCTAAGTATTGAATCTCTCTCGCAATCATTTGTGAGTTGAAAATTCTTGCCACGAAATCTAATTTGATTTGAGGTTTCTTTATTTTTAACTTAATTTTCTAGCTCTATGAATCAAATTTAAAGGAGGCATTTATGGTTTGGAAGAATAACTGAAAAAATGGGGCCTTCCTATAAGTTGTACGTTAGCTATTCTCCTCATCAAAGGATCGCCCGAAACAGAGGCATTTGGGTGACAGTCCCATGGGTTTTGAGGTATATTATATCCCTCACACATGGTGTGAGGAGTGGAAACTTAGAGTGTTAGTCACTCGAGCCGAGTACACTCGAGGTCACACGTTCGAATCACATTGAGAAAAATAAGCTGTAGAAAAGAAAAGAAAGCTTGGTCAATTGGTACATTATCATTTCTCAGCATAGAATGAGATTCTGAACAAGCTCGATGTTGATCGGGATTGCTTGGATTTGACTATAATTGCCTCTACAAGAACTAGTATAGTGGGAATCAACTATGGTCGCATAGCAGACAATCTTCCCTCGACTTCCAAAGTAGTGCAACTGATCAAGAGACAAGGCATCAACAAGCTAAATCTCTACAATTCAGACCCTACAACTCTCCTAGTATTAGAATCACCATTTCCCTTCCCAGTGAGCAACTCTACTACGTTTCTCATCATATTTTTCTAGCCTACGCCTGGGTTTGGTGAACATGACCACCTCCATTTTGTGCACCCAAATCATGGCCATAATTGTCAACAATGAAGTATTAATAAATCCCAATAAAATAACCTTCTACCTTGTCTCTGCCATGATGTATATTCATAGGGCTCTCATAAAAAACAACCTTGATGGAATTGTTAAGGTGTCGAGCCCTGTTTCCCTTAATACGTTATAAAGCTCTTACCCACCTTCAAGCGATGCCTTCGAGAGAAAACTTGTGGAGAATATAATAAAGCCTATGCTATACTTTCTAACCCAAATATGATCCTATCTCATGGTCATTGCCTACCCCTTATTTCCTACCAGGACAACAATGGCATTATTTCTTTGGAGTATGCACTCTTCCGCCCCAATGCTGGAGTCCCGAACGATACCAGTGGGATCCTATACACCAACCTTTTCAATGCACAACTTGATGTAGTATTCTATGCAATGTTAGCTCTTAGCTACAAGAACCTCGATGTTATCGTGATTGAGACATGTTTGCCATCTAAGGGTGACGAGGACGAAACCAATGCTGGCCCTGATGACACTACATCCTATAATGGATACCTCATCAAGCATGTCCTCTCCAACTCTGGAGCCTCGCTAGAAACTTTCTTTTTCTCTCTCTTTAATGAAAACAAGAAGCCTAAGGAGTGTGTCTATGACATTGCTTTGAAAACAATGATCGTGAACAACAAAGTGCCTATCTCTGGAAGAAATTATTCTTCTACCTTGTATTTTTCTGTGCAACATCATCGTAGCAACGAGACAACCCCAAAAGGAGCATTTGAGACATAGTGCGTTGCTAATTCTAATATCGGTGTTAGTAAGCTGCAGGTGGTATTAGATTATACATGTGGTGATTGGGATAACAAACTACAATCCAAGGAGGAAATTGAGGTTAGTTTACAAATTAAATCATAAGTATTTGATTTTACGCTGTAATTGAAGTTACAAAAATATCATAGAAATATGAGGACTCAGGCAAGCTCTGTGTACAGGACCATAGTGGTGGCACTTGCCATGTCTACATTACTTGGTTTGAGCTGTCATGCACATATCACGTGTCGGGTCATCACGTCTGCTATGATACCATTGATCTAGATTTTGGGAGGTCAATATTTGAGAAATTTGAACGCTGAAGAGAGAAGAAATTACAAAGAGATAGAATTCCATAAGTGGATACTATGGATAAATACTATTGACCAGCCTAGATTCATCTCAACTCCGGATCTATCAAGCGCTGAGAGATCAAATCTCCAGAGGTGAAAACCTCTTTTTTGAGTGCAAAACTTGAGGAAAGGTTTGCGAGATTTGATCCCTCTCGGCTCTTGATAGATCCGGAGATAAGATGGATCTAGGCTGGTTTCAGTCGTGTGAGGCCAAGGAAAATTTATCGATAATATGAGGAAGATATGATTAATTTTATCAATAATATGTAAATACATCTAATATTAATATAACTATTTTAAATATGCTAAATATATCCAAGATTTATCAAGTCATTTCAATTTTAAATTTTCTTAGTTACCTTTGTTGAGATGATAAATATTTTAAAATAACTTTAGTGATGAAAAATGATGAAATCATTTTTTTGAATGCAAAGTGACAATGTAATAATATTGAATGATAGAAAATGTGAATAATAATAATGTAGTCAATTAGAAATAGTCTTCATTGTGATCAATCTCAAACTGCTATTCTTAATGTCACTTGTGTTAGTTTGTAATTTGTTCATATTGATTATATGAAAAGGATAGTTGAAATCATAAACCATTTAAATATTTTGCTCGAGCTATTGTAGTAAACATCATAATTTGTCTCTCTTTCTCTGCAATATAAATAGGTTTAATTATCATAACACAAAATTCAATATACATTGTTAATAAGTTTTTGTGCTTACACTGAAATCAATAGACATTATTATTCCAATTACTTTACAATTAATATAACATCATACATCCAATTACATCAAATCATAAATCAACATATAAAAAGAAATCAATGCATCTAATGCAAGAAATCAAATAAGATTAGAGAACAATATCTACACTGAAATCAATGCATCTAATGCAAGTAATCATATAGGATTATAAATCAACATATACACTCAAATCAAGGCATCTAGTGCAAGTAGGAAAATAGGATTAAAAAACAACATGTACACTGAAATTAATGCATCTAGTGTAAGCAATCAAATAGGATTAGAAATAACCATCTACACTGAAATCAATGTGTTTATTTCAAGCAATCAAATAGGATTAGAAATCATCTACATTGAAATCAATGCATCTAGTGCAAAAAATCAAATAAAATTAATAATCAATATCTACATTGAAATTAATTCATCTAGTGCAAGTGATCAAATAGGATTAGAAATCGCAATCTTTACTGAAATCAATGCATTAAGTGCAATAAATCAAATAGCATTAGAAATCATTTACATTGAAATCAATGCAACTAGTGCAAGTAACCAAATCTCATTAGAAATAACCATCTACACTGAAATCAATGCATATAGTGCAAGAAATCAAATCTCATTAGAAATCAATATCTACACTAAAATCAATGCATCTAGTGCAAACAATCAAATAGGATTAGAAATCACCATCTATGTTGAAATCAATGCATCTAGTGCAAGAAATATTCTTCCCTCTCCCCCCCTCCATATATATCTATATCACGCTCCATCTCTCCTTATTTGTCTCTTTATCACATCCCGCGAAACATACACACACTCTCACTCCATATCTATCAATATCTTTGTTCCTCCCCCTTATCTCCATCTATCTATTCCTTCTCTTCACCTTCCATCTGTCTCTCTATCTCCCTCTGTCTATCTATATCAACCCCAAAACATACACTCTCTTTCTCCAATCTATTTATCTATTAGCCCCTCCTCCTCTCCCTCTCCCTCCTATTATCCTCTCTCCCCCTCTCTCCATCTTCCTTATCACTCCCTGTCTCTCTCTCTCTCCCTCCACCTTTCACTCTCTATGTCTTTATTCTCACCTCCCTCTCTCTCCCCATCCATCTCTCCTTGTATTTCTCTTTTTCTCACCCCCAAACATACAAACTCTCTCTCCATCTCTCCCTTGTAACTCCCTCTCTCTCTCCACTACTCACTATGTATGTCTTTCTTCTTCCATCCCTCTATCCCCATCCAACTCCATCTCTCTATCCCTCCCTCTCTCTCTCATCAACTCCATCTCTTTATCCCTCCCTCTCTCCTCCTCTCTTTCAAATCCCCTCTCTTTTCCTTCCTCTCTCTCCCTTTCTCTTCTACCTCCCTCTCTCTCCCCCCATCACACACACTCTCTCTCTATCCCCCTACAATTATCTCTCTTTCCCCATCACTCTATTCCCCTCTCTCCCTTTATCTCCCGCCTCCCTCTATGTGCCCCCCGTTCTCTCTCTCTCTCTGCCCTCCATTCCTCTCTCTTCCCCCACCACTCTATCTCTCTCTCCAACTATGTTACTATATCCCTCCCTCTCTCCCCCTTGTCTCCATCACTCCTATGCCTCTTTATCTCACCCCTAAACATACACACTCTCTCTCCATCTCTCCCTTGTCACTCCCTCTCTCTCGACTTCTCACTCTCTATGCCTTTCTTCTTACCTCCCTCTCCCCCCATCCAAATCCATATCTCCATCCCTCCTTGTTTTCTCGTCTTCTCACCCTTCCTCTCTCTCCCTTTCTCTCCTACCTCCCTCTCCCTTCCCCCTCCTCTCTCTCTCTATCTCTCAACCCTTAAATCCTCTCCCCTTCTCCCTTCCTCTCTCCTTCTCTCTCTCCCACCTCCATCTTTATGTCTCCCTCCCTATGTTACCCTTCTCTACCTCTCTACCTCTCTACCTCCTCTCCCTCTCTCTCTCTTCATTCCTCCTCTCCCCTCTCCTTAAGTTGATCTCCATCTCTCCCTTGTCACTCCCCTTATTTCTCCACCTCTATCATATGTATTTGTTCTTCTCTCCCATATATATCTAGAGTTTATATATATATAACAAATTTAATATTGTATTAATATAAAGTTATTAAATTTAATAATATTAATATTATAATATATTAATACGAATATTAGATTTAACAATAACAATAATAACAATAATAATAATTTTAATAATTTAATACTAATGTTAGGGTTAATAAAGTTTGTTTGTTTGTTTGTTTGTTTAAAATGTGATATTAATAATAATTTGGTCCATGGTATTTGGGCCATATATTTCATATATAATTATATGTTGATTTAATCCTATTTGATATATTTTTATTTATTTACCTTACCTTTTTATACCTCTTTTATATTTATTTATTTACCATACCTCTTTTATAAATATGGTATTTGGCCCATGGTATTTGTCCCATGGTATTTGGCCCATAGGATTCACCCAAATATTTATCTATTTTTTTGAGTTGTTGAAAATATAGAGGTTTATAAAGTAAATATAAAAAAAAGTTTTATTTATTTACCGTGTTTCTAGTTTATTTATATTTATATTTATTTACCATACTTCTAGAGTAAGTATAAAAAAAGGTTTTATTTATTTAGCATATTTTTAGTTTATTTATATTTTTATTTATTTATCATATCTTTTCTTCATATTTTAAATTTATATGATTTAACTTTATTTTAAATTTTAAATTGTTTATTTATATGATTATATAAGTTATTGTTTAAGCTGAAATTAAACATAAATCCTTTACCTACCAACTTTTTGACATAAAAGATGCTACTATTTTTTTAATGCTATGGCATCAAGTTGAAGCATTGCTCTCAACACTTGGTTTTTATCTTGCTAAGTAGATTTATATGATCCAACGATATTAAATATTCCTTAATTATTAAAAATGAGAATTAAAAATAACAACCACGTGCTAGAATTTTAGCCACGATTGATTTTGCAACTATATTCCACATGGAAAGATGTTTTGATTACGATAACCCTGTAGTTGTAGCAACTATAAAAATTATTTAACCATGTGGCAAGAGATGTGTCATGACCATTACTGGAGAGTCCATAGATAACATGTGGATCTTTAACAAAACCCTTTAATAATTTCTTCACGCATGAGTTGATACTTCAAAAGTAATTGTGTAATATACTAATTCTTTATAATTTGAGTCATAATCCAACAAAATACTAATAAATGCAAATGGAAAACATCTCCAAAAGTAGTAAATGAAATAGGGGTTAAAAAGGAAGGAAAAGGTGTTAAACAATGGTGTTTTTGTGACTCATTACTATGTCAACATTGTGATGGTAGATGACATCTCTATTGAGGAGATACTTGGAAGCTTGGTGGTGGATGTGTTAGTGATCATTGAATAAAAGACAAGGGACAAAATTCTAAGTGTGTACATATGTAAGAATGTCACCATATCAAGGGGTGATTTTCCAATATGATATACAAATGCTCATTATGGAATTTATCAATCATTAGTATGTTGTTTGTGGGAGATTAATGATGAATTCAACTGCAATTAATAATTTCTTGATCCTAGGGCTAATAAATTCAATGTCAGACTCTTTAGGTATGATGATCTATTAAATGATTTTTCCAGTGATAATCTATCGACTAAGCAAAAAATACATGGGATTGGAATTATCTATAACTTTAGGTTTGCAATAAGATGTAATGAAGTAGTTTCTAGACTATGTAAACTAATGTGAGGGTGAGATTTTCTTCGTGGACATATTTAAGGAATGGCTTGGACAATTTTTTTCTCATGTAGTAAATGATACACTCTCTACCATTGTCCTCTCATTGACCCAACATGTTAGTGATGGAAACATAAAAGGTAGAAATATAAAGGATAAAATATTTTGTGAAGTCCAAGGGATTGATAAGTGGAGCTTTGGAGAGAGAAAAATTTGAAACATCAAACACTTGGTGAGCTTGATCATCCCATTTATATGCGATTTTATAGCATAAAATATGGAAAATTCCATGGGTGCAAGTGTAGTTTGGGATGAAGTGGTGTAGGAAGTTGAGTTTCACTTGTAGGCTTTGCAGTTGGTGAAAATTATTTGTGAGAAGAATTCTAGTGATGCATTGGACGTTCAAAGGGTCAAGTGTGAGTCCTTTGGGGGACATAATGAAGCTAGATAATCATCCAATCATAAAGAAATACACACTTTATATTGACAACATCTTTGATTGAGTTATGAGGTCACCTAGGTAGGCCATGATGATGTGGGATAAATCATGGAAGATGTAAGTCATAACTCACTAGCTAACAAGTGGCTTCATAATTATTAAGCCTGAAAAGCACAACTTGATATATGAATGTGCTACATGGTGTGATGAATGAAATTTTGTACTAATCATCATTATAAATTTCTATTTGGTTATACATTGAGAATCCATCCATAAGGGAGAGGACCTCACACTCCACTTATGCATTAATGACTTGGTCAATGAAATGCAAGGGAAAATTTTCCTTGGGATAAGCTTGATATAGGTCTTGAAAATCCATATATTTGAAAAATCCCTTTATTCTTGTTTACAGGGAAAGGGTTGGGTACACATGAGGTGTAGGTCGGTAAACCAAGCGACTTTGTGAAGCTTGTGTATCTCATTTTTTATGGTCATGGCATTGGAAGGGTACATAGGGTGTTGTTTTTGATGAATAAGTGGCACATATTTCCATGTGTCAATATAATTTTCCACATTGGAGGGGTCTAGGCTAGGAATTTCAGTATATGTCCAGGTAAATACATCACAACACTCTTGAAAGAGACATTTATAGGTGACAAATTTTTACTAAGAGAACGTTTCTCCAAGAAATATTTTTTCAACAACAAAGGGCCTGACCAAAATATCTACTTTGATAGTGGGGCAAATGTTGGCCATGTTCCCTTCTTTGAAAGCATCAAGGGATGGGATAGAGTTTTTGAACCAATAAATGTTTCCATGGGGAATGAAGTCCTTGTTTCCAATAACACATATATTTGTGGGAACAATGGGTTGCAAAATATTATAGATTTGAGGCTTCTGCGATTTGTATTTTGTGTAGAATTTTTTTCCGGATATGTCACATCCATTGTTGACATAGTTGAAGTTTCGAACCAATCCACCGTGGTTCATCTTCAGGAAGAGATCCATGATTGAGTCAGATCTCACAATGAGTTATAAATAGGAGAATGAGAGAGATGAACGGAAAGGAAAATGATAGGGAGGCCAACCAAGAATGTCAAAAAATAGATTAATGAATGGATGAAAATAATAACTTAAGGAAATTAACTTATTAATAAAATTAATTGGTAATTTTTTTTTATGCAAATTAATAGTTTTATTCCAAAATAGTTAAGAGGATCCTTTAATATGATTGAAAAATAATTTAATTTTATTTAAATTTAAAGTTCTTATTCATAATAATTATAAATTTTTAATAATTTTAAAAATTTTTATTCATAATTTTAAATTTCTAAGTTTTAATTGATTAATTTATTAGAAGAGTTAATATAAATGGGTAATAAAATTATTACATTTTTTTAATGCGGAATGGATGAATTATTAATGATAATTGATGGAAAATGGTGTTTCTTATTAAATTTTAATTAATTATTTGATAAGAAAAGATAATATAATGGATAAAAAATAATTCATAAAAAGGGTTAAATTATTTTTAATAATTAATAGATAATGGAATATCTTCATGATTGCGGATGTTAGTAATTAGGAATTAAAAATGAAGAAACAAAGGTTTAAAGATTAAGGAAGATGAGGATTATTAAAGGAAGTTCTTAATTATTAGGAAATGTTAATGATTATTAAAGATTAAATGATGTTTTAAAATATAGTTCAAGAGATGATCTAAAGGAATAGACAATTAGGGTTAAATATATTATGAAAATTGGTTTTAAGAGCTTATCTTAAAATTTAATAGATTAATATTAATTGAATACCATGCCAATGAGAGAGAAGGAGGGAGGAATGATGGAAAAAAGGAGGAGGAGATGGACATCAAGAATAGGAAAGCATGGGATGAGGATGCAAGGGGAGGAAAAGAGGAAAAGAGGAAAAGAGAGAGGAGCAGAAATGGAATTAGAAGGATGAAGGGAGAAAGGTTAGGAAGGGAGAGGTTAGGTATGGGTATGATTGTTGCTTAAGGTCGGAATCCAATTGTCGCTTATTTTCCAACCATCATCACGGTTGAGGTTTTTAGGGTGTTTACCAATTTTGATAGCTTCCGTAAATTTCCCGCGGTGTTAGTGATCAATTTTGGCCAACACACATGAGTTTTAAATACAAATATGATGATTGGTTTTGCTGGAGTGCTCTGCCAGAGCTGAGGTTTTAAGACGGTTATGTTTTATATCTGCAACATGTTCTTGAATTCTTGTTAAGATAGATCGACCAGTTTCCCTAATGTACGATTTGCCACATGAACAAGGAATCAAGTAAACTTCTTTGTGGCATCTAGGATCAATAAGATCTTTGACAGATTTGAGACACTTGCTAATAGTATTCATGGGTTTAAAAGTGGTTTTGATATTGTTTTTTTTTAAATATGAGATATTTTGTCCGTGATGCCTGATATTTAGGGTAGGTGAACTTTTCCCATCATATCATTCATTTTTAGTTTATTTTTAGCATAATTTTCGGCATTTTTAAAAGCTTTGATTACTTGGTTTTGTTTGTATCCATTCTTTTCAAATACTCCCATAAGATGGTTTTTATATTGTTCAAAGTGATCATGATCTGAGATGCGCACAACTCTGGTAGATAGTGTGTTGAGAACCCCAAGTTTTTGAGTAGGATGATGATGGGAGTTGGCATGAAGGTATTATTCAGTGTGGGTTTTCTTCCGATATACTTTGTGAGAAATTGAGCCATCATGGTTTCTGCTGATGAGAATGTCAAGAAATGGAAGGCTATTGTTCTCTTCAACCTCCATGGTAAAATTGATAGAATCATAGAGACTATTCAAGTGATTTAAGAAAATGTCCAATTTTTCTTTTCCATGAGGCCAGATGATGAAGGTGTTGTTCATGTATCTTTTCCAAAGCTTCGGTTTAAGAGGGGAGGATTCAATGGCTTTGTCTTCAAAATATTCCATAAAGAGATTAACAATGATGGGGGATAAAGGAGATCCCATAGCAACCCCACAGGTTTGTTCATAGATTTCACCTTTGAAACTAAAAAAGGTTGATTTGAGATAGGTTTCTATTAATTTGGCTGTGTGCGGATCAACGATCTTGTGAACTACCTTCATAGCTTCATCAATGGGAATTTTAGTATAAAGATATTTTACATCAAAGTTGACAAGGATGTCATTTTTATCTAAATTTAATTGTTTGATTTCATTAATGAAATGAGAGGGATCCTTGACAAAGGATTTAGTGTTACCAACTAAAGGTTTGAGCTTCTTGGCGAGGTTTTTAGCTAGATGGTAAGTGGGACCTCCAATGGTGTTGGCAATGGGTCTTATTGGGATCCCATCCTTGTGTATCTTGGGGGCTCCATAGTTTCGAGGCGTGTAGCGGTTATTTTCTAAAATATTTTTGATATTAGGTTCATTGCTGGCTTTTATTAGGTTTTGAACATTTTTAGAGATTCTTTTTATAGGTTTATTATTTAAGTTAGTGTAACAACCTGAGTTATTGAGGTGGTCCAACATCTTTTCATCATAATATTTGTAACAATGATGAGGGTGGCCTCTCCTTTTTCTGCCTTTAGGACAACAATATTAGGGTTTTGATTTAAATATTTGAGAGCAATGAATTCTTGCTTGGAAATGTTGCTTCTCGGAGGTTTGGATTTTCTGAGGATGATGGAGCAGTCTTGTCTAATGATTTCCTTTATGTTGTCAGGGAGCTCTTTGATACCATACTCAATGAAAGAATATCCTCCTTGGGAATGTTGCGAGGGGAAATGGAAAAATTAAGCCCTTTTTCAAGAAGCTTAAGAGTGGGTTGGTCAATGAGCATATTCGACGGATTTAATGATGCATTGCATCCCAAGGGTGATTGGGGGACCAATCATCACTTCCATGATGTATTCATTTAAGTGGAACACTGAAGATCTAGAAATGATGGATGCTTGAAGTGGTATGATATCATTATTAGATGACTTTGAGATAAAGATAAGTATTTAAATATTAGTAAAATTTCATACAATATTGAAGCCAAAAGGTAATAATGGGTTTCCTTGAGGTAGAGAGCCTTTGACTAAGGATATACAACATATATTAAGATAGTCATTTGAGTCGATTTCACTGTGTGTAGGTGAAGCATCCTTTGGAGATGAATTGGTGAGTTAGGTGGGGTAGGAGGGGTAGCTAAATGTTATTGTGGCCCTTTTATATGTATTGGATATGGATTATAAAGTACTGCATATTGTAGAGTGAGGGTAAAATTCATAGTTTTCTGTGTTCCAGTTGGGAGATTGCGCATTGCTCAAATCTGTTTCTGCTCCATATCTTGTCAAATATGGTATGCAATGATTGTTTGGAATTGATTGGTCTAAACATAGCCCTACTTACACAAAGCACATGGGCACCTGCGACACTTATTAATGGATGTGCTAATATAATAGACACTTTTTCCAGTGCCTTGCACTAATGATGGTTGTAACATAAGGTCACTGGTTTGAAAAATAGGGTTGGGGAGGATTTTCTCGGTGTGAGAAAGCTTTGTAGTGTTTCATGATTCTTTGACTATGTAAAATATATGTTAGAGGGGTTTTGAGTAGGTGCTTTCCCCAAGAACATCTTGTGTTGTGTGATTGATAATTTCTTTTCTCTTACTCTCATGTGATTGAGCGATCGTGTTTTATATTCCACAAATATTGTAGAAGGATTAAGTATCTTTCTTTAGTACATTGCACGATCGGATTGAAGTCCATTGATATAATTTCTACATGGTATTATAGTTGTGTTAGAGATTTTCTACATGGTATTAAAGCTTCTATAAATTTTCTACATGGTATCAGAGCAGGAATTATTTGGGCGACGAGTTTGCAGAGAATATCTGAAAATTTTCATGCAATATTTTCTAAAACAAATATCATATTTGGATTCCTTGCGAAAAAATACCCAAATTAAAAAAACAAATCGGTCGAATTAGAGCTCTGATGAGGGATATATCGTTGATTTAAAATTAGCTCTTTTGTTAGAATATTTTGCGACGTCAAGACAATTACAATGTGCACAAGTGAGCAAAGGAAAGAAAGCCAAGGGAAATAAGTCCCAAGGCGAAGAAGGCAAGAGAGACTTGTCCAAGATAAGATGTTTGCACTATCACGAGCATGGGAACTGTGCTTCGAATTGTCCACAGAAGAAGACAAACAAGAAGGAGCCTGCAGTTGCAACAGGTGAAGCATTAGCTTCATAATTCGAGCTTGATTTTACTCTCATTGCATGCATGGCCAACACTGCAATGGGATACATGTGGTATCTAGACATCGGTGATTCGTTCCATATGACAGGGAATAGATATATCTTCAGTGACTTGGAGGAGAAGGACCTCCAATAGAACATAGAGTTTGGAGATGAAGGGAGGTATAGCGTGACAGACATAGGTACATTTACCTTTCAGAGGGAGTCTAGCTCCCCTCTCATACTAGCAGATGTTTTTTATATTCTAGGCCTAAGGAAGAATCTTGTCTCTGTAGTGGTATTGGAAGACCATGGTTATGAGGTGATGTTTAGAAAAGGAAAGGTGTTCCTTAAACACATAGCTGCGAGACAGTTGAAACATATCAGTTCAAGAGTCAAGAAACTGTATGCTCTCAAGGTTGAGGATAGATGCAAGGCTTTGAGGAGAAAATCAGTGGTTAATGACTTAGTGGTTGAGAGGGAGAAATTATCTCTCAACATGCAGCCTCATAAGCAGTCTTGGAAGGTTGTGGAGCAACCACAATTGGAGAAGCAGAGAGGAGACTGAGTGGAAGAGTCCACTCAAGAAGAGACCTCCAGGAGGGGAAAATTTCGAGCCAGATGGGAAGAAGGAGTACATGCAGCTATACCTCCAGGTGTGAGGTGGGGCGATGTGCAGATATAATCCTAAGAAGAAATTTGGGCAGGGTCCATTGAGATGGTGTGTCTCATGGGTCAAACCTGGCTATGAGAAGCCCACAATAAAACAGTAGCAGGAAGGATCAGTTAGATTGATGCAGTCAGATGTTAGAAGGACATAAATCAGAGTGACAGGTGTCAAATACTGGAGCGCAGATAAGAGTTGGTAGCAGTCCAAAGTGCATGGATGCAGATGTCAGCAGCAGGGCAGGGAGTCCAGTATACATGTGCAGTAGCTAGCAGTAGTCAGAAGACACTGACGATAGATGCATTATACTGATTCAGTTGTTTGGAGGATATTCAGTTTCAGGAGAGTTGCATGTGTGAACAACAATAGGAAGTGTTGCATGCAAGAACATTACAAAGGTACTGGATCGAGACAGATTGATTCCTTTCTTGTTAAGAGGGAGTGTTGAAATTTTCAACAAGAAACAATGAAATTGGCATCCAGAAACAACACACACACTAATGTGGGATCACAGGTCACATAGTGATGGATCCTAGCGACACATTAGTGTGCAACCAATTTTTAAATAAATTGGAAAATAAATTGTAATCTTATCTCATAACAACTTATAATAGTTAACTAAATGTGGTAGACTGAGTTAGCTCAAGAATTTCGAGTTGAGGGTCAAAGGATAGGCATGTAGAGTGATTCTATTATTTGCAGGGTCCAATTTCAGTTGTAGCACTAGTGTGGTGTGAGTGGGATCAATTAACTCACATTAATCGAGTTAAAATTAGTTTAACTAGTTCTAAATGATTGATGAGCTTGTGGAAGATCAAGTGAATTAAAATAGATTTAATTCACAAGTAGTGATCTGCCAAGTAACTGACGATTCACTATTAATAGCTGCATGCATGTCAATTTTGATGGAGACCCAGTTGAGACAAAGGTTTAGGATAAGTAAACTATCCATTGTATTTTTGGCGAACTGCACAGGTGCACTTATAATATCCTATTTAAAAGGGATTAATTTCCTAGGGATTGCGTGAGCAAGGCAGGGCTAAGGAGGGGCTGAGAATTGGCTAAGTGTTGGTCAATTTCGCCTAAGAATTGCTAGACAGTTTTGAGTAGGATCAGAGTGAGACAGTTAAGATAGTGCAGGATTTTCTCGGTGTGAGAAAGCATTGTATTGTTTCATGATTCTTTGACTATGTACAATATATGATAGAGGGGTTTTGATCAGGTGCTTTCCTAAGAAAACCTTGTGTTGTGTGATTGAAAATTTCCTTTCTCTTACTTGCATGTGATTGAGCGATTGTGTTTTATATTCCGCAAATATTGTAGAAGGATTCAATATCTTTCTTTAGTACATTGCATGATCGGATTGAATCCATTGATATAATTTCTACATGGTATTATAGCCGTGTTAGAGATTTTCTACAATGAAATTTGTGCCTTAAAAATGGTAAGAAACAAATTATTACGATACTCTTCGATAGGAAAACCTCCTTCTATAATTAATACAATGTATAAGACACTATTTGATGATCCTTAGATTAGGTCTCCTTAGTAAAATGGGACCTAAGAGACAAAGGGTGTAATTATTATAAAATGGGACATAACAATATAAATGTGATAACTCAATATCTAGGGATTAAAAAGGAGTTTTACGGTTAACATGGGGCTTATATAGGGCTTAACATGACCCCCATGTCAAACAAGTGATGCCCTCAATGCTTGACTATCTCAAGTGTTCATGCATGAACAACTCATCTTCCCATGTCACCTCTTCCACTAGTAGGTTCTTCTATTTGATGAGGTACTCGATAATTTCTTGATTTCTTAGCTGCTTAATACTTGTTTCTAGACTTGTTTATGGTTGTATGATGATTTCCCCTTCTTCATTAATCTCTATTAAAATAGTTTGGACTGGGATATTATCACCGATTACCTTATTTAAGAAAGAAACATGGAATATTGGATTCACACACGAAGATGGAGGCAACTCCAATTTGTAATCCATACTTCCAATCCCCAACAACATATTATAGGGGCCATAATAACTTAGTGCTAATTTATTGTCCTTATTTGTTGCTTGAGAGACATTTTTTTTACATGGTTGTAGTCTCACAAATACTCAATCCCCCATTTCAAGTTCTCTTTCACTGCGATGCTAATTTACTTGTTATTTCATCCTATTTTTCTATATAACCAAGTTTTCCGTTAATATTTTGAGAACCTCTTGTTGGTTATGTATGTGGTTCTCTACTACTTGAGCCTTTATAGTACCTTTAAAGGGTGATGTGATGGTTGGAGGACGATATCCATAAAATTCTATAAGTGGTGACATTTTTGATGAAGTATAGAAGGATGTGTTGTACATCCATTCCATCAAGGGAAGTTATTTGACCCATTATGTCTTTTAGTCATATGGAAAGAAATCTATATATCCTTCTAAAATTTTATTCACAATCTTAGTTTTCTTATCATATTGAGGATGTTAAGATGACAGGTGAGCCAATTGAGTACCCAAACAAGAAAAAATCCATTCCAAATTTTTTTAGTAAAAAAACAGAATTCTATCACTTACAATGATCTTCAATATTCCATGTATATTTTGGTTTGTTTCCACGAATTCTTCTTCAACTTTACTTGCTTTAAAAGGATGAGAAAAAGAGAAAAAAAGGGCATACTTTTTCAGTCGATCAACCACTACCATAATGACACTCTTTCCTTCATATTTGGTTAAAATTGCAATAAAATCCATTGAAACTTCTTCCCAACATTGGCTTGGTATGGATAATGGTTGAATGAGCCTTTGGGTCATGATTGTCTTTCCCTTATTTTGTTGGCATACCACACATTCATTCAAAAAAATTTGCACATCTAGTTTAAGACCTTCCCATTTTTTTTCTTAATCCTATGGTATGCCTTCAAGAACCCTGAATGTCCTCCTATAAGAGAAGAGTGTAATTCCAAAAGGGCCTTTTGTTGGAGTTGAGAATTTTTAGATTAATTATAACCTATCTTGGTGCCACGACAAATCATTTTTCCATATATATTTTTCTATTACATTAGGGTCTTCTTGTAGTTGTTGACTGATCTTGCATACCTTCTCATATTGCTTCCATTCTATTCTTACTCCTTCCACCCAATTAAACTATGAAATTGAAATTATGAATTTAAACCCTTTGTGTCTTCCTATTTCCTTGAAAGTGCATTTGCCACAATATTTTTTTCCCATTTTGTAGATAATTTCAAAGTCATAACTCAAAATATTTGTAACCCATTTTTTTGGATCTTCTGAAGATAGTTTTTTTCCAATAATTACTTGAAACTACCATGATCTATTTTTACTTTGAAGTGTCACGATATTGGGTATGGATGCCATTTATTAAATACATGTAGTATGACCAACATTTTTTTTCATACATGGTTTTGAGTAAGTTATTTCCTTTAATTTCACTTCTTTCAAAAAGGGGCCTTCCTTATTGCATCAAAATTGAACCAACGCCATTTCTTCAGGCATAACATTTCACATTGAAAATTTTTGTGAAGTAAATTCCACCAAGATGAGAGTTGTACACATAGTCTCCTTATGTTTTTAAAAATATTTTGTTGCTTATTTAGTCTAAGAAAATGCTTCTTTCTTTAATAATTTTGTTAGAGGTGCTGTTATTTGACCATGATTCTTGACAAATTGGCGCTAATATCCTATTAATATTAACAATCCTATGAGTTTCTTCAAGGTACTGGGGATTGGACATTCCCTTTAGGATCCAATTTAACACACTCATGGGATACAATATGAACCAAATATTCCACTTCTTGGACCCAAAGGTGCAAATGGAAGGAGTTTCATATATTTGTTACTCTTCCAATAGTGTTAAGGCCTTATCAACATATTGTGCATGTTATTACCAAGATATTATGTAGATTAGTATATCATAAAAAATACCAACACAAATTTTCTAATGCCGGCTTTGAAGATAGAATTCATCAATTTTGGAAATGTTGAAGTTGCTTTTATAAGTCCAAATGGTGTAACCAAAAAATCATGATGAAATTCATGTGTTTTAAGAATAATTTTGGTAATTTTTTCTTGCCTCATCTTGATTTGATGATATCTAGGATGAAAATACAACTTAGTAAAGAAAATTTCTCCATGCCATTCGTCTAATAATTAAGAAATAATAGGAATATGAAACTTATCTTTGATTTTCATTTTGTTGAGTTGTTAATAATCTAGACACATACTCCATGAACCATCCTTTTTGATAACCAACACCATTGGTAAAGAGAAAGCACTCTATGTAGGTTGAATGATGCGAGCCTCTAATATTTCTAAAAGCATACACTCAATCCCACTTTTATATGCATATGGATACCTATAAGGCCTAATGTTAGGTGGTACACTTCCAAGTTGCAAATGAATAATTGGTAATGAACTCAAATAGGTGGAAGAACCTTAGGCATATATCCAAATATCTTGGAATAATTGTTGACAATATTTTGGAGATCCACTAGAGTAGAGGATATATAAGTTTGAACATCTAATTGACACAATTGTGCAATTACACCATCGTGTCCCCTTTTTAGAACTTTTTTCGTGCTATTAGAGCTTATCACTTTGTTATGTTTCCCATGGATATGTCTTTGCTCAATTTCCTTCCCTACAAGGAAAATATTATGAAAAAATCTTAAAAAATAAGGGCCATTTTTCCTAATGATTACAACATTGGACCCCTAATACAAAATCAACACCACACATTTGGATTACAATCATGACTATCCAACAAATACTTCCCCATATCCAATGTAATACTATGACACTTTTTTAATTCATGATGCATCCATCTATAATCATTACTTGAAATTCTAGTGTTAGATATACAAAGCAATTAAGAAGTTTAACCAATTTGTAATTGATGAAGTTATGCGTACTACCTCAATAAATTGATAGTATTAGATTTTTATTTTAGATATATCCTTCTATATTGAGGGTCTATGGAGTATTAATGCCAACCAATGAATGAAAAGATATTGTTGGAGTAGTCTCTTCTAGCTCTAGATCATGTGATGGTTCCACATATTGATCTTATTCATCTTCAGAGTCTATATAGAATGGATTTATTTTCACTACATTTATACTCCTTATTTTACTTGCTTTCATAGTGGAAACATAGTCCCTTCCTCTTATTTCATCAATTGTCCACGGTGTCAACCTTGTCGATATAGGAGGGAGCATGATTTTTCAATATTTATTAGAGACCAATTTTCACTTTCAACTTTCCTTGCTAAACTAAAAGAACACTCTATATATTTGAGTTCAAAGAGATGCACCTCATGTTGGATGATTTCCTTTAAATTTCCCATAAATAGGTATAAAAAATTATTCTTTGAAATTATTCTTTACCTTGGGAATCAACTTTTGGAATTGTTGAATGTGCTTCGTAATTAGACCTTTTTTTCCAAATATTTACCAGTCGATTAAAGAATGTGTTTCTCTTAATATTCCCATAATGTGCTATCAAATATTCTATAAAAATGGACCAATATATAACATAATTATTTTTCCTTTCACAAAGCCATGGGTGCCAAACATGTTGAACTTGTTTTAAAAAAATGGATGTAATAATCACCTTTTGTAAGGCCTCTATTTGGTGTACATCAAATGATTACTCCATTTGGAATACCCATGTTATAGGACCATTACCATTAAACTTCCTCCAATCGATCTTTAGAATGTAGTAGTTCCTTGGTGCTGAATTGAATCCCTATGATGTGGATCTTGTATTAAACGTCCAAATTATGTTTTTATGATTTAATTTTTGTGCTCTCCAAGTGTGATAATATACTTGTCATATATCTTGCTGTTGGGCGCAACCAAAATTGGCCTATATTTTGGCAAAGGCTCTACATTTTGTGGGGCAGAGCGTGTAGTGGAGCATGCAGCAGAGTGCATTTTTAGGAATTAAATACATTGCGTGGTTTCGTAAGGGCTTCGGGGTGGGTCGAAGCCCCTCCTTTTTGTAAGGGATCAATGGTTTTGGGACCATAGTTGCTTGTTTTAAGGAGTCTAGGGTAAAATAATAATAAGAGAATCATAAAATCAATCAGTTTTGATCCAGATTAGAGTTATGGACGAATGATTATTGTGATATGTAATTTTCTAGTGAAGGAGAGGCTCTGCAGTTAAGTGCGCAGAGGCCTGGAGAAGAGTGTGCAACTGAGTGCGTAGACAACCTGCAACTTAGTGCGCGGGCCAAGAACTGGCTGTTGTTCGAAGATTCGTTATACTAAGTAACAATTCTTGTGGACGTAGCCCTACACTGGGGTGAACCACGGTAATTTGGTGTTCTTATGTGATTGATGTGTATATTTTCTTATTATTTGTTGTAGAGTAGTAGTTATTACAGTTTCATTTTACTTCAACACAATGATGGTTTATGGTTTTATATGGCATACTTAAGTGATTAATCTAATGCGTCGAAGTGAATTAAAAGTGCTAAGAATAACATAACATAATAATACCACATCTCCTAGTCCTTCAAGGCTACAAAAACCTAGTTCTACATCCTCACATAGTCACTTTGGTTGAGAGTGCGATTTGCTTGCAGGTCGTTGCTGAAAGGGCTAGTGATCAAGGGTTTTGTTGGTGCGCAGTATAGATTGAACCTGGGTCAACCCAAATAGAGCCAAAAAATGGTTCCATTTCTAGGATCGACATATGTTTGAGGGATTTGTGGATGTGGTACCCATCGAAGAAGGATATTCAAGACTGGATAGACCTGAAATTACGAGAATTTACGGATCAAGAAAATAGAAACCCTCGTCTGGCATCCGAAGCTTGGTTACAGAAGTAAATTTTTACATATAGATATAAGATTTTCTTCGATTATTTTCCTGTTGATATATATGAGTGGATATCTAGGTTGACCAAAGGAAGAACTGTTTTAAGGGTGGAGAACCTACGGTGTGGACTCTTGAACTGATACAGTGACTCAAGAGCACTGACAATAGGATTTCAAGGGCTTTCAAGTTCTGGATTGATAGCGTCTCAGGAGGATTAAATATTGAGTTCGCTGCAGACTCAACCGTGTCCTACAAAAAAGAAAAATGATGATTATTCAAAGGATCAAGAGGTAAGTATTTAAAATCTCCAAAACTTTGGATTAAGATGCTTCTGTTTGAAAAGGGAGTTTTACGGATGCAATCATATTGCTAGTTTACTTATGTTTGGAAGAAGAGAGAATAAATTAGATAAAGAGAGCGGAGAAACATGAAATGGAAAGAGATATAGAGTAGATATCATAAAGAGATTTTGTGGACAAGACCCAAAGACCTTTGTAGAGATTGATTATAGTCCTCTTTTGAGTGGATTTGAAAGTGAAAGAGAAGAAAGGCACCCTGATTGGTGAGCCCTGGTATTGCACCAAGAATGATGCAACTCCTAGAGGCTGCCCTAATTTACTTTATCAATCCAGGGTTCGTACATAATTGGAGGTGACAGTGCTATATACATATTAGATGCATTCTACTCATGCCATCCTCTTCTAAGCTTTACAAAAGGGTGCTACTTCTAGGGTTTCTGGATGAAGTCCGTCACACTTTTGAAATTAGGCCTAGGGCTACAAATGTTTCAAATCAATGGCACTATAAACAAGTACATAATTTATACACTACAACATGCAAGTACATCTAACTATTCTGCAATGAAAGAAATCTACTCATTTAAATATGATAAGAAATGAAAGCAACCTAGGCAGCTTGCATGAAGTAAATTGCTGAATTGAAATGGCATAAAGGAAACTAATATAATCAAAATTTTCTGGGCCAAATGGCTAAACACACTTTACTTAATCTATGTTCTATCTATCAAGCTTTTAATCACACAACTACTCATGACCTAACTATGCTCGTAAATGTGTTGTTTTGCAGCTAGGAGAAGAAAGTGCTAAGCAGGGAAAATTTTAAGAACCCTTGTAAATTTATATGTATAATAAATGGGCGAATTCCCATGATACATAGGAAAAATGGAAGGCGATTTTATTAATAATATAATATGTATATATAATTTTTTGGCGAATCTCTCACGAGATTATATTATCTTGTAAAATCATGGCAAAACTAGTACAAAATGGCGAATCGTTGTCTAGTGGAGTTCGAGGTGTTGGTTCCAATGAAGATATGGAAGTTGAACCAAGATTTGAAGGAAGTGAACCATCGAGACCAAGCATCAAGGAAAATTTTAGGGGCGAATTTTAGCCCAAGGGCGAAATTTAAGGGATTTTAGATTTTAGAGGGGCGAATTTTTTATATAAAACCTATTTTGTATAGTTTTATAAATACACCTCCATCATGAAGAATGTTGTTTGGGACATAGTGTCAGGACTAAAGGGGAAGTCAATAGTGAGTTCCAAATGGCTCTACAAGATCAAGCATGCAACAATTGGGAACATTGAGAAGTTCAATGCAAAGTTCGTAGTGAAAGGATTGTTGGCCCTCGTTTTTTATCTCTTTTTGTTTATGAAAATACACTTTATTTTCCATACTAACCATCTATACACCATCATATTCACCCCATTTTTCCTAATAAATGCATATACAGGTATTTAAATTAAGTTTTTCAATTCTTAGAAGTTTTTATAAAAAATGAATTTTAAGTGCATTTTTGGACCAGATCAGAAATTCCCGTAATGGCCTCATGGTTTGCATATTTGCAGGACACTTGGACTCGAGTTGGATATATTTCTAGAAAGCTTGGGAACTAAGATTAAATTTACACCTGTTGGTTCAGTCAAACCAAGCTTTAATATGCCTGGTCAAAGGCGGTCAAACAAGACCTGTTTTTATGGAGGATCCTTAGCAACTAGGTCAAATTTCTTATTTTATGGGATTTTCCAGATTTTGATGGATCTTATGGATGAATTCGACATGATTGAATAAGATAAGGATAACCATGGCTATAGGAGGCATTTTAGATGAATTTGTTGCATATTTTATCTATTTAAGCCTCAGACTTTGAAGGCATTGATGTAGAAATTGTATGACTTAACATTATTAATTTTTAGACTTTGGAGAGTTAATTGAAGACCTATTCTATTCCATTTGCTGTTGTTATATGCTGATTTCTTGACTGAATTTTTAGTAGCTGAAAGCACTTTCAGTGTGCGAGGCAAGAGTGGAGGGCCCCCACACTGAGCTAAGTGCACTTTCTAGTTATTTGTAGTTGCAGTTTCTGAACTAGTTTGTTTTATGCTTAACTTGTTGATTAGATATATGCTGATGTTTTATGGGTGATGATGAATCTAATTATCATTCTTATTCTGCATATGAAAGGATAATCAAATGTTTAAGTTAAACATTCTTTCTATCTAATTAAGATCTTAATCTAGAATTCTTCTTTTCATGCTTTTTAATGATTTTCCGAATTCCTGTTTTCTAACAATAGTATTATTGATGAATGAATCTGTGATGAAGGGAAACTAGGTTCTCTATAGTTAAGAGCCTCTTCAATTATTGTTTCATGCATCTTAATATATTTCTCAATTAGTGGTTTTTTATTTCTAATTCATGAAGTAATCTTGTGAGAGAAGGACAAACAAATCTCTTAAGTTAGTAGATTCTTTTGCTGCTGATTGCATACTTGAATTTAGAAATTATTTAGTTTAGATTTATATTTGTAATATGTATTTCTTTAATCATTGATAAATCATCTTCTAACTTGATCATAGCTGAAACCCATATACCTTGGAGATGCTTCTAAGTCCTACTAGCCCCTATTGATAATAAATACTTGTGTTTGTTTACTTGTTAAACAACCCAACAAGGATTCTTCCAGAAAGTGGGGGTGAACTATGAGAAGGCATTTGCTCTAGTCACCAGGTAGAATTCCATTAGAGTAGTTATGTCCTTGGTTTCATTTATCATATGCAAGATACATCAGATGGATGTGAGGACAACTTCCATTAATAGGAACATTGAGGAGGAAGTGTACATAGAGTATTCTCAAGGATTTGAGGTGTAAATAGGAAAGAGTCCCACCTCAAGGATTTGATGTAAATGGGAAAGAGTCCCATGTTTGCAAGCTTAAAAAGGTCTTGTATGGACTCACATAGGCACCGAGTGCGCAGTATTCCAGGATAGATGGACATTTGCAGAGCATGGGTTTAACCAAAAGAGAGGTAGATCCTAACTTATATTATATATTTGTCATATGTGATATGTTTGCATTAGTGTTGTATATAGTGGCGTGTTTCTTACAGGTTCATAGAAACTTATTAGAAGGTGGAAAGCAGAAATAGAAAGCATAAATAGCAACTAAGTTTGAGATAAGAACATTGGCATGATGCATTACTTCTTGAGTTCGAAGGTTTGACATAAATTGTTGAGAAATATGGGGGCAGAAAGGTAAGTGATTTCTCTTCTCTTTGATAACTGTTTGTGATGTGTTTTTACTTCTTTTAGTTAGCTTCTTCCTTTAGTTATTATTATTAGTGTTTTTCCATCATCAAATAGCTACCAAACCATAAATAACAATAAGTAAAAGGACACAAGATATAGGCGATCATCCAGGGCCAAAACCTCTCCAATCTTGAGAGGAAAACCCACACGAATTCCTCTTCTTATAGAATCTTCAATTGATGAATTCCAAGACCTAGACCCTTGACCAAAAACTCCTCCAAGACCAAGTCAACTTTGCCTCTTTTTCCAAATCAAACGAGCTACTTCTTCCTTGTCTTCAATTTTGGCTTGACACCACCTTGATTGCAACTTCATCCTTCCCTTCTGCAATTTCAGTCTTCCTGCAACTTCTGCACTTTTCGGCCCTTATTTCAGAAACCCTAGGCCGCATGTGTGAGAGGAAAATGGATATTTTTTTCCTCTTTTTCCTTCGCTAGGCATCCTTCTTGTTCTTAGAGAACTTGGTCCTTAAAACAGTGCTTACTTGCCCCAATCCTTAACACTTCGTTGGATCTATAACTCGGCTTCCTTACAACAAATTGAAGCCCTAATTTCTTCGCACATGTCGAGAGAAGTAGCCCAAAAGAATTCAGAAATCACGTCCTTCTTTTCTTCTTTCGTTCTCTTTCTTTTTCACACCTTTTCCTCCTTATGATCGAACTAGGAATGAGTGAAGTGTGTCTCTCAAGTGTGGTCGAAGTCTTCCTTTTATAGGCTTTCTTGTCCATGAAAGCAAGTCGACTTGTAACTGTCTCTAGGCCAACTTGTCTTTGGGAAGGCCAACTTGTAGCTTGCACATTTGATGAGGTCTTGGAGGGCCTTTTGACTCAACTATGACTCAAATAAACTCTTTTACAATATGTAATATGCCCAAATGGGTCATTCATACATGACAATGACTTTCTTGACTTGTAGAATAGCTAACAAACCCTAGGAGCTCACAATGGGAGCTAGAGCTAAAAAATATATTTCCTTGAGCATGAAACCCATGCCTCAACAACAATAATAAATTTATTTTTCTCATTACATCAAATACATAAAATCATGATTACATATGTCATTATGAAGACCAAACCTAGTTACATATTTCAACACTCCCTCTTAACTAGGGAGGCATTCATAATCCTTACAAGGTACTCAGACATTCTCAATCTGAAGAATTCTCGTAAGAAGAGTCGAATTGGTAACCCATCTGTTTAGCATCATATCAACCATCATTGTCACATAACAAGGCTTTGACTAATATCTCTATCTCTCCATAAGAATAGAGCACAATGTTGGAAAGACCAATGATTTATAGACACCATCATCATTGTCTCTCAAGGCACATACCCCACCTGGGTGTTCACAGGGTATGTCCTCCCAAGACTATTCTTATCCTGGATTCCCAGTCCTCAAAGAATATCAGTCCTTTACCACTACTCTTGTTGTGGATTCCCTACCACATCCTCGAAGAGTATCGGATGCCAGATGCTTACCCAATCCTCCATTCTTTCTTCCAAAGTGAATACAAGAATGATGTGTCTATCTCTCCCTCTTAACTAGGGAGGGTATACCCATTCTTATTAAGGAATGTACCCATTCCTATAAAGGAATGTACCCATTCCTATAAAGGAATGTACCCAAGCTCCATCCAAACTAGGGACTTGATTTCCAATAGCAGCTCTTTGGTGGAGATTATGGTACTTTCAGCTGCTTGAAGAGATCCTACATTCCATGTCATGAATTTCATCTTTAACATTATGCAGCTTTTATCTTTTGGGGCTTCTTCATAGGGCATTGACCATCCATCACTTTCATTCACGAACCATGTTAGTCATGTCATCCTTCCTTTCATCAGAAAGTGATATGCTAGTCCATATATGGCTTTCCTTCATACATCTACCTTTTCCACATCATGCGTCCTTCGGGATCTTTCATCCACCACATGAGTACTAGTTGTAGGTGACATCCACAACTCCCTTTTAGTAGCCCTATATTAGCCCATCCAAACATGTTCAAAAATAAAAAATGAACATCAAACAAAATTTACCTTTTGTGATGGTCCTTCATCATGACATTTGCTTATTGTAATATCAACTTTTTGCATACATATTGACACATCTCCAAGATATTCAATTGTTAAGGGTCTTCTTTCTTTTCAGACTTTCCCAAGGTTTACATATCTTTCCCATGGAGATATCATGGTCAATTCTACTAGTCATCAAATGTTGATTTCCTTTTCCATGCGACCATAGTTGCATCTTTCATGATCTCTTCTTTTATCTATTCACATATCACTTCCTAGGAACTTCTAATCATATTTCCTCCATCTTTGTCAACCACCTCATATTTCATATGAGGACATATTATGTTGATTTATTCTAGTCAATATGTGAACCGTACCCCTTCATGCATCTTTCCAACAAAAGAGAACCCTTTCCTTTGATAAAATTCATGAGGTAGAGTATCTATCCCAGTTATCTGCAACTATATGATGACATGACCTAACTTATCAAACATATCCATACACACCTACTTCCTTCTTTTCGTCATCTAGACTTCCTTCAGCAACTTATTTTCCTTGATTGAGAGTACTTAAATAAAAAATGATAAAGAGTCTGCTAACCCTAAAAAAATGATAGAGTCCGCTAACATTAAAAAAATGATAAAGAGGCATCTTGCAAGAGAAGATAGTTGTTTAAGACTTTCACAAGACAAAATTTCTACCCATAAGTTGATAAATTTTACTAAATTATTAGTAATGTTAATAATAATCTAATTTTAAGGTGACAACCAACCATGTGCTAAATTGGTGTATAAGAGTCGTTTGTTTATGGGACAAGGGACCTGCCTCTGCATAGAAATTTCACTGCTAAAGTCTACAAAAGTGTGCATACTCTACCCCTTTGGATTTGAACTTGTGACATTACCCCCTTTGCATTTAAACTTGTGACGTCTTATGTGGAACCACATGTTCTTAACCATTAGGCCCGGTATTTGGAGACAAGGAACATGACAACGTGCAAAATGTCTATACCTACAAGGTTGACATTGATATCCACAACACGTCCTTCTTTAAGGATGGCTCAAGAACCTATTTAGAGGTAGTTGAATAGTCACAAAGTGAACCAATAGCCTTTGTACATTTTGCATGTACACCCTAGTTAAAGATCAATGGGAATCCATTGAGATATCGAGGGAATTAATAGGTGTTTTTCTTAATAGAGAGAGTCAATAAGTGGACAAATTCAGCATTTTTGGTAAGTTTATTTTTCTAGTTTATTTATTCAGCAAAGCAAATTTTCTCTTTGGTCTATTCATTTTTCAAAATTTGGATGATGTGGATAGTCTTAAAATAGGTCAAAACCTTTAAAAGAAAATTTCCAAAGCCAAAATTTCCATCAATTAAGTGGAACTATAACTTCCAATAAAATTTTTACCCGATTAAGGGAAGAGTTTCATTAAAAAAAGATTGACTTCATCCACTAATTAACTTACTCCTTTCCAACCTAGAGTAGCATCTAATTTCACCTCTTCAAACTTGGGTGAAAAAAAGTGTAATTTGATTTCTTGGTGCCATCTATGTGATAAAGAAAATTAGGGTTCTCAAGTATCTTCTTTTGTAACCCTTAATATTGCTTTTATTCAATGGCTGTTACAAGCGTGTTGTGCCATGGAGGTCTTGTTATAATATAAACTCATAACAAAGGGGTTTTTTTGGCATACAGTTTTCTTAGTGTGCAAAGTTCCAACTTATCCTGACGGTTATAAGGCAAGATTGTCTTTAAATGAAAAAATTTAATGAGAAATCAAGCCCATGTTTTTTCAGCGACATCTCTTTCATTGAGATTATTTCTGTTAATATTGATTTTTTGGTAGCTATGGTCTCATCCCAACCATTTTGGGAGGCAATTGAAGTACCAAGTGATCCAAAGATGGATATGAATATTTATACAACAGATTATTATAAGCATTTGGATACAATACATTTCTGTGTGTGGCTTATATAAATATATATGTTACCAAAATAAATACCATGAAATATAACATATCCAAGATTGTTATAACAATTATAACCTAAATAATTTATTTGGGATCTTTACTACTTTTTGGAGGTTTCACATTTTAACATGTTTACTCCTAGTTGTATTTGAAAAGGCAGTGTCGTCTCATATAAGCATAAACTTGTTTTGCATCAATTCAAAAGTCATGAATGCAATTGAGGTCAGAAAATACCATGGTTGTTTGTCTTTCTCTATACCTATGAAACAGTTGCCTCGTGGTTAGTTATCACTCTCATTGTTTCTATAGTTTTGTTGCAAGTTATTTTTATGTTTTTCTGGGGGACACATTCAATTACTAAGCCCTCTAAAGGAGAGATAACTACAAAATCCATAACATTGTTTCATTACACAATACTTTTACTAAAACTACATAAGAAAAATCATCAGGATCTCAATTCAACAGATTTCAGCTGGTGGCATGTCATGCAACCCAAAAAACTACAATTCCCCCGTAAAATGAAATGTGCAGATGGGAACAAATACAAACACTAGGTGACTTTGACAAAATAATAACCCCTTGTCATAACAGCTTAGCCACATGAAAGTGCTTTTGTTAAGCCCCTTGGGGGTTGTTTCAACTTTCACATGCACAAGTGAACCAATTATGGTGCCTCGCCTCTTTGGGCCAACTATAATGCTTCTATTAAGTTTAAAGGAATCACTTTCAAATAAAACCTATATAAGAACATAAGCATTTCAATTTTAAGCCTACAAACATCTTTACACTAATATGAAAAGTGCATTGAACAAATCATTTACCAGTTAACCATTGAGTGAGTTGGTGTTCTCTTTATGTTATTAAACCATTAACTATTCAGGATTGTGTAGATATTGTCAAGAAAACTAACATAAACAAATACTATGAAAGATCTCTATACCTTTTTAACAGGCTTTCTCTTAATTATACTTGAAAGGCTAGTGTCATTTTTATTATTAGGGTTTTTTCTTCTTATTTTAAACTTTTACTGGATATGAGATAGATTATGTTTAACCCATATTCAGGTTACATCCAGGTTGTATCATGTAGCATCCATATCATATACAATTTTATACAAATCGAGGTGGAAAAGAAAGAAGGCTTAGTGACATAATTGTGGTATGTAGACTAGAAAAAGTGATGCATTTTAATTTGAGTTCAAAAGAATGAACAATTGCATAATAATGCTAGACAACAAGCCAAGGTTTGGATGTTTTTAGAGAGTCTTACTGTCAAAATGATCTCATCTACTCTTCTTATTAAGGCTTTTATATCCCTAACCTAGACCAGCTACTCAATTCAGCTAAGGAGATTTGAATTTCTCTACCTCACGAAGCTTGTTACAATTTCACCATGTTAGGTTAATAGAAAAACTATTTACAATTTAAAATAAATAGAAAACAAATGGAGGAAACTAGCATTTTTATGTTGCTTGATTCAACCATCCTAAAAACATGTATCCAGTCCCAAATTACTTCTCTATAAAGGAGAGTAATCTCAAAAACTAGGCACAAAAGCATCCTAAATGCATTCAGACTCCAGAGCAGTAGTTGACTACTCATTGGAACTTTTATATATTCTTGAGAATACAGTGCGAGTTGATTTGGTTCTGCTGCCTGAAAACCTAATAATTAACAAGTAGCTATCTTGATGTTGAAGCCTTGAGTTTATTACTTAGGATGGAGGGATATTATTTCTTCTTAATTTCTGATAACCGTTCAACAATGGCAGTAACACCATGGAAAATAGGTAAGAACCAACTACAGTAATCTGCATAAGACATAACAACTAAAGCAAAGATGATAGTATTAGCTTGATCAGAATAACTAAAACAAAGAGAACGGATTAAAGAGTCAAGAAGTTTCTCAAAGAAAATCAGACAACAAACAGAAGCATAGCAACAAGTAGCAAAGCAAAGAGGAAATCTTCAAAATAATGTTCAAGGAATGACCTTACAACTAGACTACTTGGATAGTTGGTTCTTAACTAGATCCCAGTGGTCAAAGATATGCTCCACCCCTCAGGCCTAACAAATGGTTGCTGTCTGGTTTCACAAAGTAACATGTGTTGTGGGAATCTAGAGTTGCTAGAGCATTTTGGGAATGGGTTACCACTGAGTACAACAATCTCTTTGTCAGTCATCTTCTTTGGGAGGGCGTCAGTTTGGTGATGGATGGATGATCAGGCAGTCTAGCAGAGGTATATAGAACACCTAAGCATCTCTTTTGAGAGAAAATAGATGTTGTGCTACCTAACAGGAATGCCTCCCCCTTCATGTGAGAAAGATTGCAAATGCTAGATCAATGTTAGCAGCATAGATTTCAGCCAGAATTGGAATTTTAAAAAGAGTGTAGAACCTCTCTTTAGAATATGGGCCAAAGAAGATATACTTGCATTCCTTGCATATGTAGGGAGAGGTAGACTATAACCACAGCTTGGCCCAATGATACATACTACTTTATGTACTCTTCTATCATTCATAAACGAAATATGAGATGCAATTTCACGAAAAAACACAAACGAATATCAAGGCTGTGAACCCGCAATAAATGTTATAAATTCCTTAGAGAAATGGATAATGTAACTCCATGTTCTTATCCAAGTGGCGGATATGAATCCTTTTGAAGAACCAAGAAAAGAGGTCAAAGCACTCACTAAAATTGACACACTCATCTTGGATCTGCAAGGAAAATTTTTACCAAATGTGAAATTACTACTTAGGACAGGTAGAATTCCATTATATATTTGAATTGTCCATTATACTAAATAATAAAATAGTTGCTCTTTGAAATTTATGGAGGAAAAATAAATGGCTCAACTAAGGTTGCTTTCAATGCCAATTGAGTAACCCAGTTGAAATACACTGGTATAAATTTTAGTGTCACAGATGCAGTATTTTGTCCACTGAGGTTCATTTTTTTGGCAACCATCCTAGCAAAGGCACATAAGTTAGTTTCTTCTATCAGACTTTAACATCACTCCAGTTCATCTTTCAAATAATGTCTCTTCCACGAAGGGTCAGAAAAAGAGACCTGCAATACTCATGGATGGAATTAAAGTATCAATGTATGTTATTTATGAAATAATGTCTGTATATATGTTATAGTAGAAAGATACAAGCAATATTCTGGAATGTTAAACCTTCTGTAAGTGTAGATTTAAATGCAGAACATAAACACGCAGTAAAAATTTTCATGAATTGCAATAAATATATTATTTCACAAGAGTTAGACTTTCTAATTACATATTATATGAAAGTTAGTTGTGACATCTACCAGGAATTGAGAGCTTTGCAATATTATTGTAACAAAAAGAAGTAAGCCACATAACTTTGCATTATTTGTCAACTCAACTAGAGATGCAATGCTGCAATTTTGATCTGGATCATCCAGAAGCACATCTAACCATCTCTCAATATTGTCTTCAGTCATGTCATTGAAATTCTCAGATGATGTTTCAGATGACAGTTTTAAGTTTGTGTTATTTTCACCTTCTTGCAAAACTGGTGATTGATGCTCACTATAGAATGTTTGAGCCAGATTGCCAGGTAAGGTGCTGTTATTTGCACCATCTGAATCATTTTTCTCAGTTGGGGCAACAGACTGGTCACCACTTTTTGTTACTAATCCATTTTTCTTGACGAAGCGACATAAGACAAAAGAAACCTGCAAAAGTAATTCCATCAATACTTCCTATTGAAACAGTTCTTAATGACATTTAAAGAGATCTAAAATAAGTTATAACTAAAGAAACTCCCCAAGAGACAGTATCTCGTAATACCAACAACTTTAATGGTGCAGAGAGACTCAAAATTATCATATACTTCCCACAGGTTTAATGGCTACAAATGAAAAATATCAACATCCAAAGAAGAAGAGACAAACAAGAAACATGTAAACCTGCTGCTTGGCACTGCTTCTCATCAAGCCGATACTCATGCATAACCCAATCTGTCCTTTCTCCAAATGGAGCACGACCCCTATAGAATACTAGTGTCTTTTTTGATCCAATTGTACTCCGCTGAGATGTAACTTTCCGGTCCTTTCCAGTGCTTCAGTGGCCCTATTAGTACGTGAGCCATTTGGATACTTCCTATCGCATGGACTAAAGAAATGCCATTATAGATCTTTTCTTGGGAGGCAAATTTTATCTGCCAAAGAACAAGATATTTAAGTCAGCCCAGTAACCAGCAGAATTATTGGTGTTCCAGTGACTACAGAGCATAGTTATCCAAAATAACAGGACAATAAAATTCAAAATAACATGTTACTTAGCAACTAGAAACCTAAACAGAGAAGATAAAGTTCAATTATTGAATATTCAAGCTGCTGAAGAAATGTACACTTGTTTTAATTGTCTACCAATATGTGATGCATGCACACACGGAGCTTAAAAAAAAAATCACTAGACTGCTCAAACTTAATTTAAGGCAGCCTTACCTTAAGGATAAAGTATATAAAAATCTTAAACTAACTTGAAGATAAAAGACCTAAAACATAACAGAAAACAAAAGAAATAGAAACAAAATACAACCTACCAGGCAAATCCCACGGTTCAATCTTGTAAAGGTCCACCTCAGGAATAATGTCAAGCTCAATCTTACAGCCATGTACTTTCCTCTTCAAGTAATAAGCAACAAGTTCTTCATCTGTTGGGTGGAAACCAAAGCCAGGAGGCAACGAACATGGTGCCATCAAATTGAAAGAAATCTACCTGTGTAAGAAAATTGATGTTTGAGCAATCTATATGAAAACTAAGAACAAAAAGAAAATGAAAACCACTTCAAATCTGCAAAGGAAATTAAGGATTTCGAGTCTCAGTCAATTTCATCCCAAAACAAAATCCTTTGCTCAACAAATTCAGAATGAGCCAAATCACATGCAAAAGTATGAAGAATTACAAAGAGTTTCAAGTCGACTATCTTTCCTATAAACTAGCTAGAAGGCTATTTAAAACCTGGCACTATTCTAGATTTCATTTTTCCTGGAAAACATTAGGAGTTATAAGAATCTATGCATAAGACCATGTTCATGGCTAGGACAGTTAAGTCACTAGCATAAATTTAATGATTTCGAGGAAGTTCCAACTCAGGCTCCATCCTAGAAAACAGAAAAGGCCAAATAAACTCTGAAAAGAAGATACAATCAAAGCTTATCTTTGTCCATGAAATGGGGACTGGATAGTTCATAGACTCCACCCAAGGAAGATCCTCCAAGCTGAGGATTGGACATGAGCATGAGGTCATGAGAGAACCCATAAAACACAGAAACCAAA
>JAXQQM020057910.1:0-10600 GCA_034641835.2 Pinus albicaulis
CGATCTTGATCCTCGCTTTACAAACATGATTTTGTTTGGTTCTTCATGTGCCTGAGCATGTTATTTTCCTTGTGTTGTACATATTCATCCCCGCCGTAGCCTAAAACCCCATGACTCTGCTCGACGCTATTATCACCGCCCGAAAACCTGCATCGCAATAGTTCAAAGTTCAAATTTAAGCAATCGAGCCGATCCTTTAAGATCTTAGCTCCCTCCCACTTCGGCCTCCATATGACCCAGGTCAGAGAACCACACTTCAAAGCAAGAAGGGGCCTACTGTTTTAACAATCGGACGCAATAATGGCCACCCGATCTAGCTCAAATCGACGGTGCGGCATTTAACATATATGGTGGGTCCGCGCGTGGTCGATCGGCGATTTTCTTTGCTCCGCCACTTTATTTCCCTCCGATGCAAGCACAGCCATCGATCTTGTTCCAAGATCGAACGGTCCTGGGTTGATCGCCGCCCTGTTTTCAATCGCAATTGGAATATAAAAGATGTGCCACTCCCGATCTACCCACTCTGCTTTCCGATTCCGATTGCTGATTCGGGTCCCACCTCCTGTGGCCGTGTCCTCATGTTTCACAAGTGTACGCTGCATTCTTCCTCCACCATTCGTGTGTCCTGATGACGTGTCATGGTTTATGAACCTTTAGCCCGTTCATTCATTGTCGCCCCATTGACTTCTGCCTCTTCACTATCTGTTTCTCCATTGTGTTCATGTGTTTCCTGTCACCCCGCCTCCTCTCAGGTGTCTCGTCTAAAATGTATTACCGAATTCATGGCCGCTGTTGTAACCACACCCCATGTCGCCGAGTCGTTTTTCTCTAATGGTTTGCGGGTTTTGCAGGTTTTCATTTGGCTTTGTTGGCGCTTTTAATTTCCGCCTCCACTGAAAAATCTAGAGCATAACAAAGGACAGACCATACTGGCAGCAATTAAAGGAAGGAGCCGAGGGTAGGTGGGAGAGATGACTACCATTAAAGAAGACAGGGATGTGAACTCTCAGAATTCTCCAGATGCGTCCGCCCTGCATTAAAGATACAGGATTCAAATCCATAGTCAGAAGCCGAGAGTACAGTACTTAAATCCAGATTGTTCCAAATCTCTTACGGCAGCAGATTTTCTTTCAGCCGCAGGCGACAAATTGTATATATTTTATTGCTCCCATCCTGTATATAAGGAGATTTTATCTCCCAGCATTTATTTCTTGAACAGACTGTTCAGTACCATCATTTATAGCCAGTCATTCATAAGAGATGGCGCGAATGTTTTCCACCATTGGGTTTCAAACTGAGTGATTAATTGTGCCTCGTTTTCCTCCTCCTCGGGAAGTTTCTGTCTTCTCTATAAATACTCAAAAATAAGACATTGTAGAGGTTCCAGATTTCTGTGAGCAAGCTGTGCAGCGAAAAGACTACTGTATTCATCTTGTAACATTTCTGTATGAGGTTTCAGAGCCCGTAGGGTCTCAGTGAGGAGGAGTTATGACTGTATTGAGGATTCTGGTCTTTGGTATGTCACAGTATGTAACTTTTCTCATGTGTTAATATATCATCCTTTTTCATGCAAACTTTCTTCTTGTATCATGTTCTAGAATGCGAGTGGCTCACTAGTTTGCAGTAAGGATTCATCTTAAGTGGTGCCCTTTTTGGAATTAGTCAAGCGCTTTAAATAGGCCTAGAAGTGATATGTTGTTCCATGTTCACTCTTTTCATAATTTCTGCTATATTAGTGGCTTAAGGATTCGTAAATTGGTGCGCCCTTCTGCCAGTAATATCTTCTTATGTTTCCTCACTGCTTGCACATCCTAATACTTGATTTTTGTGATATATTATTGAATCGGCCCTCTCTACAGTAGGCGGTCTCTTAACTGTCTGATACTTTAATGCTGAAGTTTTACATGATGCCTTTACATTACTCCTATCCTTGTATCAGCCTTTGAGAGAGAATTTGGACCAATTCAATCTAATACAATTTCCTTGTTTAGAACAAGAGATAGTAGGAGAGTCCCTTGGACTGACAACCCAAACTATAAAGGACTCCTTGCTATATCAAGATGTCCTAGGCACTGGTCTATGGCAACTCTAGGCTGTCCCTAGGAGGGTGAAAAAATCATCCACAACATCTTTATGGCGCCGTTGCCGGGGAACGAATTCAAGAATATCTGTTTCCCTGGGTTCGACATCCTATATTCACTCTCTAATCAGGTGAGCACAGAGAGGTGAAGAGTTGTAGATTTCTCACCTTGGCGACTCCACTGGTCTTTATTTGATAAATTTTATTGGAAGTTCTGGCTTCCCGGAGGCCCCATTTGAGGTCAGATACCTCACCACCGAAAACACCCGTGTCTGACCCGGAGAAGATTATTCGTAAAAAGGGTTGGAAAGAGAAGAAGTCGGTTCGTCCCGAAAATTCTGAATATTCTGTTGAAGACTACCCGCCTTCTTCTTCTCAAGAAGTTAGAACAGAAAAAACCGAGTTTCACTCAGAAAATCCACGTAGAGGAAACGCCCGGATTGAAGGAGGATCTCACCCTACTTTCGAGGCTGAAGAAATTAAAGAGGTCACAGAAGTAGCTACTGTTAACCGTGAGTTATTCCCTTCTACACCTCAGGCTTCTGTGCAATATATTCCCATTGTTATTCATACTTCACTTCCTCCTACTTCTCTCCCTTCATCTGTATCTCAAATTTTTGTGCAACCCCCACCTCCCCCAATGGCCAATGTTCCTGATTTTATGTTAAATAAATATGCTCCACTGGCTCTACCCCCAGTACTGCATGACATGCCACAAGATTACCTGAAGATCCTACCGAGGTTTAATGGTGAAAGTGACATTGATGCTCAGAAGCATCTCGAGACCTTCTGCTCTTTCGCGGAGAACTTGAATGTTGAACATCTGGATGTGGTTTTGAGGTTGTTTGTGCAGTCTTTAGAAGGCAAAGCCAGAAAATGGTTTAAGACATTGGGGAATAATTCCGTGACTACCTGGGACCAAATGGAAACTGCTTTTCTCAGGAAGTGGGGGGAAAAGAAAGATTATGGAATGTGCCTTACTGAATTTAATACCATGAAGAAGAAACAGAATGAAGGGGTATCCGAGTTCATCAAGAGATTTAACAAGTTATACCTGAGCCTACCTCCCAAAATGAAGCCACATGAAGCTGCGGCCAAAGTTGTTTTCATAACAGCTTTCGACTCCGATTTTGGTTTCTCGTTGTGGGAAAGAATGCCTGTCACCTTAGATGATGCTCAAACAGATGCTCTAGAATTGGAAGCAAATTTTTCCGCCACTGGTAAGTCGAAGGGAAAAGTTGAGCAAGACACTAGAAGGAGAGGTAAAGAAGAGGTTTCTACCTCCAGTCAAGACAAAGACTCCGACAAAATGGATGAGATAAGCAAGATGATAAAGAAAATGGTCAAGCTAGAGCTGGAAGCTAAGAATGCAGCTCCCAGGAACTATTATAATGCTCCAAACAGAGGATATAATCCTCAGTACAGAAAGCCCCCGTTACAGATAATTCCAAGAGAACAGCAAGACCAGGTACCCCATCCCTTGTACCTGGAGGGACCAGCAGATGACTCCGTTAGAGATGCGGCTTATAAACTTGAAGATTCAAATCTGGCTTTCTCTAATAATGATGATATGGAATTCCCCCTACAAGAAGAAGATGAAGAGGCAGAGATTGACCATTACTGCAAGCAGTTTGCTGATTTCATGGAAGCACAATTCAACGTCAAATATGATCTTAGATCCTCAAGGAAGAGGACCCGAACCCAGGAGCAAGAGGAAGAGCACCCTCGAGAGGAAACATCGGCTCAGAAGGAATCAGCAGCAAAAAGGTGTATAGAAAAAGGTAAGAATCTTCTGAATACCCCCTTGCAGTCTAATGATCAAGTTCCCTCCTCTTCTAAACTAGTTGGTCCCCCTAATGCTGAGCCAGTGTCAAAAGAAGTTAAGTCTTCAGTTGAAAATAGGGAGTCCAAAGAAGTAGCGCTAGAAAAGCCCACATCTGCTTTCAATTTGCAAAAAGAGCTTGAGAAGATTAAGATTCCTGTTCCTCTGACTGAATTATTAAAACAGCCTGCATATCAGTCTCAAGTTACCTCTTTCATTCTTCCTCCTGAACTACCCATCGCACCTGATAGTTTAAATCTGCAAGAAGAGAGACCAATGGTAGTCTTTGGTCCACATGTCGAGGAGATAGACCCCTCTACTCCCCCCTTTTACGTGTCCCTAGTCATTCATGATCTGCTGCTACACAACTGTATGTTAGATTCTGGGGCTTCCCATAATCTTATGCCTTTGTCTGTCATGGAGCAACTAGGGCTGCAAATTACAAGACCATATAAAGATTTATATTCATTTGATTCTAAAAGGGTTAAATGCCTGGGAATGATTAAAGATTTAGTGGTGAATCTAGCTCAAATCCCAGCAAAAAGTGTGGTCATGGACATCGTGGTTGCTGATATCCCAGCCCGCTTTGGCATGTTGTTGTCAAGGTCCTGGGGTACCAAGATTGGGGGGTCAATCAAATTGGATCTAACATATGCTACTGTCCCAGTCTTTGGAGGTCAAGAAAGGAGGTTATACAGGGAGACCAGATTTGTCAAAACGGTAACCAGGGCTGACTGCTCAGATAATTCTCCAATTTATAACAAAGAAGGGGACTTTTCATGTTTTATGTTGGAAGAAAATCAGGATTACGCACATGAGACCCTTTTTGGTCAGGTTCAGGCTGAGCAGCCTAAAGAAGAGCAGGAATCAGGAATATGGACTTTGCATTTTGATGGAGCTAATTCAAGGGAGGGTAATGGAGCAGGAGTGTTGTTGATTTCCCCTGCAGGAAAATGGGTCCCACTGTCTTTTAAATTGGAATATGAGGCTACAAACAATGTGGCTGAGTATGAGGCATTATTACTGGGGCTGCAGACAGCTAGAAACATGGGCATCCAGTGTCTAAAAGTGTTTGGAGACTCTGAGCTAGTCGTAAGGCAGATTAAAAATGAATGTCAAACTAAGCATCCTCGGATCAGAACATATAGAAATGAAGTATGGGACATGATAGAAAACTTCTTTTCATCATTTAACATACAGTTCATGCCCCGGGAGCAAAACAGAATAGCAGACTCTCTTGCGGTAGCTGCCAGTACTTTCCGTCCTCCTCAGAACCCACTCCTAAGATATGAGGTGGAGGTACGTTACAGACCATCCATTCCAGACAATATAAAGCATTGGCAGGTATTCGAAGATGATGAACAGATGAAAAGATTTATAGAGACTGTGGGAGAATTCTCCAACATGGAGATTGATGATAATGGAGAAGAAGAAGTTGAAAATATTGTTGAAAATAAATGGGAAGAAAGAATAGCAGGTAGCAAAGTGCTGCAGCTAAAGGGTAATGTCATACCCAGAGGGTTGGTACCACTAGAGAAGTTGTTCAATAAAGATGACGTACCCGTGCAGCCAAATAAAATAGTAGAAGATAGTCAAGTAGAAGATTTGAATCTGGGTACTTCCACTGATCCCAAGATTGTTAAACTGTCCAAAAAGATCCCAGAAGAATACAAAGAAAAGTATTTGAAGTTATTTCAATCTTACAAAGATGTTTTTGCTTGGTCCTATGAGGACCTGAAAACTTTTGATGTAAATATTATACAGCATAAAATTCCGTTGAAGGAAGACGCAAAGCCATACAAACAGAAGCTCAGGCAAATAAATCCTTTGCTTCTTCCTTCTATTGAAAAAGAAATCAAGAAGCTGTTGAAAGCCAAGATAATCGTGCCGCTAAGGTACTCAGAATGGATAGCGAACCTTGTTCCTGTTAGAAAGAAGAATGGAGAAATAAGGCTGTGTGTGGACTTCAGAAATTTGAATAGAGCATCTCTCAAAGATAATTACCCATTGCCTAAAATGGACCATATCCTGCAGAAGGTGGTGGGAGCATCCAGAATGTCAATGATGGATGGATTTTCAGGCTACAATCAGGTAGCTGTTTTCCCAGAAGACCAAAAGAAGACTGCGTTGACCACGCCATGGGGAACCTTTATGTATGCAAGAATGCCATTTGGACTAATTAATGCAGGTGCTACTTTTCAAAGGGAAATGGACATAGCCTTTATTGGAGAACAGGACAAGTTCTTGGTGGTATATCTTGATGATATCACGGTATTCTCAAAGAATGATGATGAGCATATTGTGCATTTGAGAAGAACTTTCGAAAAATGCAGAAGGTATGGCCTTTCTCTTAATCCCCAAAAATCTTTGTTTGCATTAGACGAAGGAAAAATCTTAGGACATATCGTGACTAAGGATGGTGTAAAAATTGATCCTAAGAGAGTTGAAGTGATAAACAACATTCCTTTGCCAAGAAATAAGAAAGAAGTACAGGTGTTTTTGGGGCGAATAAATTTTTTGAGAAGATTTATCCCTAACTATGCAGAGATAGTTAGGCACATTACCAATATGCTGAAAAAGGAAAATGAAGTAAAATGGTCTCAGGAGTCTAGAGATGCATTCACAAGGATAAAACAGGCATTTTCTGAAGCTCCTGTATTAGCAGGACCAGATTATAGTAAGCCATTTATGGTATTCTCATTTGCTTCACCTCATACCATTGCTGGAGTATTATTGCAGAAAAATGAAGAGGGATATGAACAGCCAATAGCATTCTTCAGTCAGGTGCTATACGATGCTGAATTGAAGTATAATATACTGGAGAAGCAGGCATATGCCCTGGTAAAGTCCCTTAAAGCTTTCAGAGTTTATATTTTGCAATCTCATATTACTGCTTATGTTCCCACAGCAGCTGTAAAAGACATTCTAGTACAAGGGGATAGTGAAGGTAGGAGGGGAAGATGGATTGCAAAAATTCAGGAGTATGATCTGGATATAAAGCCTACCAAACTGATCAAAGGACAGGGACTTGCCAAGATGCTATCTGAATCAAATCACCAAGCTCTGGGGATTAACCTGTCTGTGATAGCAAATGAAGAATCAGAAAAAGAAGAAGAGCAACATGGACTAGAGAAGGCAACACAAAAGATACATGTGAAATATCTGACTAGTCCTTGGTATAAGCAAATAGTTGAATATCTGTTAACACTTAGCTGTCCTCCAGGATGTGACAAGGCGAAATACAGAGCTGTAAGGATGAAATCTCAGAAATACGCAATTGCCAATGGACAGCTCTACTGGAGAGACCCTCTTGGCATATTACTTTTATGCCTTACCGAAAATGAAGTGCAAAATGTAATGATGGAATTTCATGAGGGGATATGTGGAGGACACTACAGCTGGAGGGCAACAACCCATAAAATCTTGAAGGCCGGTTTTTACTGGCCAAAATTGTATTCAGATACTTTTGCTTGGGTCAGATCGTGTGACAAATGCCAAAGGTTTGCGGAAAGACAGAAATTAGTGGCATTGCCCTTGATCCCTATTCATGTAAATGAACCATTTCAGAAATGGGGATTAGATTTTATAGGAGAGATACATCCCCCATCAAGTGGCCAGCATAAATGGATATTGACAGCCACAGACTATTTTACGAAATGGGTGGAAGCCATACCTACTAGAAATGCGACAGATGCTGTAATAATGAATTTTATAGAAGATAATATCATATCCAGGTTTGGCTGTCCTGCAAGAATCGTAACCGACAATGCACAGGCTTTCAAGTCTGCCAGGTTCGTAAAATTCTGCCAAAGATACAACATCATCCTTACTCATTCTACAGCATATTATCCACAGGGAAATGGTCTAGCAGAGTCATCCAATAAAACCCTGGTGAGAGCCCTAAAGAAGACAATAGCTGAAAATCAGAAGAACTGGGATTCTAAATTAAAGTTTGCCCTATGGGAAAATAGGGTAACCAGCAAAAGAGCCACCGGAAAGTCACCTTATGAGCTGGTGTATGGGCGGGCTGCAGTGTTTCCTTTGCAATTAGCATTGCCAGTAGCACGTTTCATGCAAGAGAACCAAGAAGAACCAGATAACATGATCCGAAGAATTAATCAGCTGGTAGAATTGGAGGAGACAAGGAACCAGGTGGATCAGAGACTAATAGAATACCAAGAAAAAATGAAGAATGTCTTCGATCAGCATGCGAAGGATAGAAATTTTCAAGTTGGCGACCTGGTTCTTAGATGGGATGTTTGAAGAGCAGAAAAGGGCAAACATGCTAAATTTGATCCATTATGGTTTGGGCCATTCAAAATAGTGGAGCTGGGGAGAAACAACACCTTTACTTTAGAAAATCTACAGGGTGATTTGTTGGACGCGCCCGTGAATGGCCAGTTCCTCAAGCCTTATTTTCAATTCTGATCTTGGCTAGGAACGCCTGGTTGTATATACTGTATATAATGTATATAATTTACTTTTGTTTTTATTTCTTCTCTTTGTAAAGGAAAAGAACGCTGATATGTGCTTAAAGTTAAAGTGCAGGAAAATTCAAAATAAGGTGAAACAATTGATGGTCTGCATGTTCTCGACATGTCCGAGGACGAACATGCCGTCCCCAGATGGAGCCGATGTTGTACATATTCATCCCCGCCGTAGCCTAAAACCCCATGACTCTGCTCGACGCTATTATCACCGCCCGAAAACCTGCATCGCAATAGTTCAAAGTTCAAATTTAAGCAATCGGGCCGATCCTTTAAGATCTTAGCTCCCTCCCACTTCGGCCTCCATATGACCCAGGTCAGAGAACCACACTTCAAAGCAAGAAGGGGCCTACTGTTTTAACAATCGGACGCAATAATGGCCACCCGATCTAGCTCAAATCGATGGTGCGGCATTTAACATATATGGTGGGTCCGCGCGCGGTCGATCGACGATTTTCTTTGCTCCACCACTTTATTTCCGTCCGATGCAAGCACTGCCATCGATCTTGTTTCAAGATCGAACGGTCCTAGGTTGATCGCCGCCCTGTTTTCAATCGCAATCGGAATATAAAAGATGTGCCACTCCCGATCTACCCACTCTGCTTTCCGATTCCGATTGCCGATTCAGGTCCCACCTCCTGTGGCCATGTCATCATGTTTCACAAGAGTACGCTGCATCCTTCCTCCACCATTTGTGTGTCCTGATGACGTGTCATGGTTTATGAACTCTTAGTCCGTTCATTCATCGTCGCCCCATTGTTTTCTGCCTCGTCACTCTCCGCCTCTTCATTGTGTTCATGTGTTTCCTGTCACCCCACCTCCTCTCAGATGTCTCGTCTAAAATGTATTACCGAATTCATGGCCGCTGTTGTAACCACACCCCATGTCGCCGAGTCGTTTTTCTCTAATGGTTTGCGGGTTTTGCAGGTTTTCATTTGGCCTTGTTGGCGCTTTAACTTTCCGCCTCCACTGAAAAATCTAGAGCATAACAAAGGACAGACCATACTGGCAGCAATTAAAGGAAGGAGCCGAGGGTAGGTGGGAGAGATGACCACCATTAAAGAAGACAGGGATGTGAACTCGTAATCTTCCGTATGCGTCCCATTAAAGATACACAGGATTCAAATCCATAGCCGAAATCCGAGAGTACAGTATTAAATCCGCATTGTTCCAAGTCTCTTACTACAGTTGTATTTTCCGCCGCGGCGGCAAATTGTATATATTTTATTACTCCCAATTTGTATATAAGGAAATTTTATTCTAACATTTATTTCTTGGAACAAACACTCGTTCAAATACTCATCATTTATAGTCATCATTCATAAGAGAAGGCGCGACGTTTTCCGCCCATCGGGTTTCAAACCGAGTCATTAATTGTGCCATTGCCTCGTTTTTCTCTCCTCGGGAAGTTTCTCGTCTTCTCTATAAATACTCAAAATTAAGACATCGTAGGGGTTCCGTATTTCTCTATATGTTTTGGGCAAAATGAGATAGAAGACTTCTGTATTCATCTTGTAACATTTCTGTATGAAGTTTCAGAGCCCGTAGGGTCTCAGTGAGGAGGGGTTATAACTGTATTGAGGATTCTGGTCTTTGATATCTCACAGTATGTAACTTTTCTTATGTGTTAATACATTGCCACTTTTCATGCAATTTGTCTTCTTGTATCACGTTCTAGAATGCGAGTGGCTCACTAGTTTGCAACAAGGATTCATCTTAAGTGGTGCCCTTTCTGGAATTAGTCAAGCGCTTTAAATAGGCCTAGAAGTGATATGTTGTTCCATTTTCACTCTTTCATATTTTCTGCTATATTAGTGGCTTAAGGATTCGTAAATTGGTGCGCCTTCTCGCTAATATCTTCTTATGTTTCCTCACTGCCTGCACACCCTAATACTTGATTTCTGTGATATATCATTGAATCGGCCCTCTTTACAGTAGGCGGTCTCTTAGCTGTCTGATACTTTAATGCTGAAGTTTTACATGATGCCTTTACATTACTCCTATCCTTGTATCAGCCTCTGAAAGAGAATTTGGACCAATTCAATCTAATTCAATTTCCTTGTTTAGAACAAGAGATAGTAGGTGAGTCCCTTGGACTGACAACCCAAACTATAAAGGACTCCTTGCTATACTAAGATGTCCTAGGCACTGGTCTATGGCAACTCTAGGCTGTCCCTAGGAGGGTTATAAAATCATCCACAACACGGAAGT
>JAXQQM020062763.1:0-56519 GCA_034641835.2 Pinus albicaulis
AAGCCCTCTCAGGTTGAGGAGGATAAGCCTCAACCAAAGGATTGGTTTGAAACAGTTACACAATTTTTATTTGATGAGCAACCCATCAGGCCTGATTTTGTGATAACACCATGATTATTTCATTGGATCTATTTCTTCCTTATGTGATGAGTCATTTGCATCTCGTAAGAACTTGGGAGGAGCATTTCATAGAGGGATGGATTGGGAGACACTTAGCATATGAGGTAATATTATCACATGGAGGTGTCACTAATGATGGAGGAGAAGAGTTACAACACTCACCTTATCAGTTGCTTGAGGACAAGAAACATTTGGGAGGGGAGGACTGTAATATTACCAATTAGCCATGAGCTAGCTGGAATATTAATTTTTGTTTTTCTTTCTTTTTTAATGAATAAGAGGATAATGGAGATCCATAAATCTCCCTAAATAAGATAAAACCAATGCCAATGTGAAAAGAAGACATCTTCGCATCTTAATTGAGCACCCTTAGGTATGAAAAGGGGTTGGAACACCTTGACTGAGTCAACTTTGACCAAATCAACAACGCTGTCATGGAGTAGTGGCATTCAATGAAGGACAATGCAATTTTAGATGGATAATCTTTGCATGGAAGTAATGTCATTAATGGATGGTACTTAGGGTTAGAAAGCTGATTTCTTACATAAGGAAGAGGATGGCATCCATATTGCATTATGTTGAGTATATGATATTTCTGAATATATATTTAGCTAATATTGCAAGTTTTGTTTAGCACAGGGTGTTCCTGATCGGGAATCATTGTACTTTACTTCCACATTCAGGATTTAGGCCAAGATTCATCTTTCATCTACAGTGCAGATCCTATTGAAGGTTCAATTGTGTTGCAGGTTGTAGTAATGGAGAACATATTTGGGTTACTTTAGTGCTTATTTTCAGTGGAGAAGGGTTCCTTTCCATTGGGAGGACAGTAAGGAAGGCCCTTGAGCCTATTTTAATATCTTGGCATCAAGCCACTTATTTATATTCCCCTACAACACAGTTTCTATCTTGGACTGCATTATTTTGAGGGAGGAGTTGTTGGGTGGTTTCAGTACACCATTTGGGGAGGAGGTTTTCTAGAGAAGGGATCAGCCTTTTATCTAGAGAGTCTATTGGAGGAGGCTATACTTTTTGGCATATCAGATCAGCCACACCTTATAGTTTATATGTTGCAGTGAATCTTTAGCTCTAGGGCTTTGATTTAGATCTTGTACATTGGTGTATTGGTGAAAACCCTTTGGTGGTTCTTCATTGGAGGTTGTATAGAGCCTAGATCTGAAATTGTTGTATCTATTGAGGAATATATCAGCCCATGTTATTTGTATGTTCATTTGATGTAGCAGTGCATTTTATGACTGCGTTGTAGCAGTCTTCCGACATTTTGATATATAGTAGCAGCACCTCTTTTGAGGGCTTTGTCCATTGGAGGCTTGTTATATCTTATTGTACATTTTGTGGCCCGTTATTTTACATATATATGCTACTATTATGATGAATGGAAGGTCTCCATATTGGCCTCTTGCTTTTATATGATGTTATACACTCCTATTCCAACATTTTTCATTATATACTTGCTTTTCCCATTTGGGAATATTACATAGCCCTATTCAGGCATACATAGACGGGTCTAGAAGCACTGTTGCATCACCTCTTCCCATTGGAAAGAGAGAGACTGAGACACCTAGTCAGAGCTCATATGTTTATCAAGATGGTGAGATGAGGTGAGATGAGTTGCGTAGGGTGCAACACTCGCAGGATGCACAGATTGTTCTATGTGTGGGGATTCTTGCATTTGATTCCTCTATCAAGGTTTGATGGGGAATGGTACTGAATTGGTAACCCATGGAGCAGGTTAGGTAGATGGATATATCCATGGACACATTTCGGCAGAGCCCATGGATTACCAGAGGGACACGTTGACCAGGTTAATGTTGGGATCCATGTGGGATTTCCCAACACATCATAGATTCGGTCGTTGTTGTTAGTCGTTGTGCGATGGATTTGATGTTTGGGCGCACACAAATTTTCAGATCTCTATCAGAGCCCTGGACATCCCTAGTGACATGATGGTTTGACAAGAGGGTATACCCTTTTCAGGAGCTATCTCAGCATATCGAACTTATGTGGAGTCATAGGGTGATTAGCCTACTTTGATAAGAGCTGGTCGAAGGAGGTGGCATCAACAGGCCACCAGACAGGCCAGTATGTAGAGACGGTGCTCTCTCATGGGTATATGGTACACTTGAGCTATGGAGGATAGGAGCAATGATGTCATTGTAATTTGTGTTAGCCCCCTATAAATTTCTTGATAAGCAAGCGAGGGGCTAATTTGTTTCATGAGCCTTCAAGGAATGAATTTCTTTGAAAAACACATCATCCTTGAAGCCTTTTCAGTTCCTTTCCCTTTGATCAATTCCCTCTGTTGTCCTTGTGTCAATAAGCCTCACTTATTGCAAAAAATTGTGCTCCAAAAGGCCTTTATTTGCCCCTTGTATCCCTGCAGAATGTCCCATTTCACCCCTATTTTCCTCTTTTCAAAGTCCCCTTTCCATCCCAAAATTTATCCCTTGGTCCTCCAAAATCTCCCCAAAATCCCTTTTAAATTCTAACCTTACCCTTTTTTGGCCAAATTCCCCTTTTTTCCCCTTACCGTTACCCTTTCCCAATCTTAAAATTCATTAAAAAGGGCCCGAAAACCCACTTTCCAACTTATAATAGGGCCTAGCCCCTTTTCCGCCAGCCCCTAACCACTTCCCCATGAAACCGACACCTAGGACCAAGCGCTAACGGTCCGGGAACTAATCACAATCGCAGCTTGCAGATCAGTGCATTCCTTTGTTAAATACAAAAAATCCGATGCGATTGTGTTATGTTATGAAGACCCACGATGCGATTTACACCGTTGATCCACTTTGCGATTCGACGGTCGAGCGCCAATCGCACCTCCTGCCCCGATCACAATCGCAACTTTCACCATGTCACCCTTTTTCCCACTCCAATTGTGATTCGCCGATCCAATCTCAATCTTTCGTTTAATCCATGATCCGACGACCATCACAATCCTGCTCTAATCGCAATCGCAAAGTCTTGCCATGCCACTCCTCCGTTCTCTGTGATTGCGGTCTCCCAATCAGATCACAGTTGTCCATCCCTCCGAGATCCAATGATTCAGATTTATTCCCCTCCTTCCCCTTTCTCCCCGCTGACTAAATCCACGTTGTTGATTTTGATCCAAGATCAATGGCTAGCGCTCAATCGTGTCCCCACTCCCAATCGCAATCAGAAACTTTGTAATGTGTCACCCTTTCCCCCCCCTGATTGCAATCCTCCGACTTGATCTCAACCATCCGTTGGATCTAAGATCGACGGTCCGAAACTAATCACCCTCTGCTTACGCCGGGTCCCACCACACGATCATTTTTCTTGCATTTCAATCCATTTATTTTCATTTACGCCTATATCAAAACTTTAGTGATATGCATTAAATTTTAATGTTTCATATTCATTCCACCCAACTTCATATGCCATCCCACGGATTAATCTCCACCGTCGATCTTCATCACCAGACCATGATCTAACGGTCCACACTCATTTCTCCGCCAAAACCCTATTCGTTGTTTTTTATGCCATATTATTTCATTATACACCATTTTTTCATCTAAAAACCACCACCGCCATGCTATCACTCGACCCGCCCTTCATAGCCACCTCCCTATGCATGAATTTCATTACTGAGTTGCGTATTTTTGCAGGTACAAGTGGTAGAAGCCACCATGATTTACAGCCTCTGTCACAGTTACAGAAAACACGGGAAAGGACCATTCTCAGGGACTGAAATCGTGAGGAAAGGTCTGGGAAGACGTGTGGTAGAGTGTGCATTAAAGGAATAGAGTTTAAACTCTGTAAAAACTTCTCCAGAGCCATTAAAGCTCAGATTTCGCAGTTAGAGACAAACGTGGAAGCGGCAAAGAGTATCAGTGTGAAAATTGAGTGTTCAAGGCCTATCATTGAAAGTTTCGAGCCTAATCCATTGATTTGGAGGTAGAGTACCAGGTCAAAGACGTCATGGGAAATGCTATCAGAGTTTCACATCAGCAGATTGCTCGTTCCCTAAAGTACCAAGCGCCCATATTGTTTCCTTTGTTTACCGTGTTCCTAAAGAAATTTCCACCTTGACCACGGTCCAAAGCTACCAGAGCATTTGTCTCTCAAGTATAGCGGACTATTCAGTCATTTATTTACCTTTTGTTTATCCACCAAGAGTACTACAAAGTGCTGCAGCCATAGTACATCAGGGGCATACCCAGAGTAAGTGGAAGCCTGACGAAGACCACCGTTTCATCCAAGAAGTACCAGGGATAAATGCAAAGAGTTTAAACAGAATGGGTTTCGGCCCTCTTTCTTCTCCGAGTATTAATGCTACATTTAGTTTCCACCTACCTCCTTGGCTCATCTTTCTGCTATAAAACTCATGAGAAAATTATTGTAAAGGTTGTTGATCGATTATCAGAGAATTGCACGCTGTTTCCTTTAAGACATAGTCTCTGTGTAAAGTTGTAAGATAGGCTGAGGAAGATGTTTTCAGACTGAGTATTTAGCTATTGGAAATTTTGTACTTGACTGGTACTGCTATTTAATATGACAAGCACATTTCTTTGGATCCTGATCTAAAGCAGCAGTGATGTTTTCCTATCTCTGTGTTTTAATTCACTTCATTTCGTTTCTACTGGCTTGCATCATAATATTGGCATAGGATTTACCCTTGTTAGGTACCATATGTTTCTACTCTCCTTGCCTTTGATGTTTTCTACTAAATGTGTTATCTAAGAATTGATTTCAGTTGATTTAACCAGTGTAGTGGATGTTATTGCCTGCTCTCTAATGTATGAATTAAATGAATCTATTCTTAGATGTTCTTGTTAGGATTTAGTTTGAATATTTGGGAACACTGGGGATTAGAATTAAGCCCTGTCCACTAGGATCCTTGTACGACCAGCTAGCCTTTCTAAGATCCCTCAAGCTGGAGGCCGAAGCATTGAGAGTTCAAAATCTCTCTCTGATCTCAGGTCTTTAACTTTATGTTCTAATCTGTGTTGTTTCCTTCTCTCCTACCATTCCACACCACACTATTATCTTTAAGATCCAACATTTTAGATGACTAGCCCAATTGAAAGCTTGCATATTGATTAGCAAGCAAATCCTTTCCTAACTCCATTGCCCAATGGTTTTGAATGCTCCCTGGAATATTTCACCTCTGCCTAAACCCTCTTTTCTCATCCTTGTCTTACATTGAACCCTTCTTTCCTGATAACCAGCAACCAAACAAATAATGAAACAAACAAACCTTGTGCCTATAACTAGCCTAACATTTGAAACTTTGAGCTTCAAAGACATAAAACCTTTGCTTATATAGAGAGATCCCTCTCTGGACCCAGGAGGGCTAGATCTTGAGGTCTGAAAGTGGTTTGATGTTGTCTCATCTTTTGGTCTTGCCAATCTGGCCAAAACATGGGAACCCCAACATAATGGCGACTCCACTGGGGAACTTCTGAGTATTTTCCATCCTACTACATCATAAGAGCCTCAGAAACCTATAAACTCTCATTAGATTGGCAGTAAAACACTCCTATTCACAAATCAACCTCTATACCATTTGTTGTGTTTCTCCCACACTCTTAGACAGAGTCTGGAAAGGTCCAGGTAGCCACCATATCTCACACTCTTTCAGAGGTGACATATCTAGTAAAAGCCCTCCCAGTCAATCTCTGGTTAGAGTTTGTTGTGTTGTGAAGATATCCTTGACAAGGGACATCTCATAAGCACTGTGGTGGACAGTGTACTCACCAAAAACATCCTAAACCTTCCACCTGGCGACTCCACAGCTCCTTAAAGATCAAAGACTCCACTGGTGATTAGTAGGCCTGCTGATTATCTTGCTTCACGTAAGACTCGACTGGGAGACCAGCCTCCATAACAACATCAACCACAATAGAAGTAACACTTAGGTTTAAGCTGCTTGGTTAGAAACAACATTCTGGCTTCAAGAACCATCCACACAAGAGCTTATCCTAACCCAAACCCACCTGAAATAGTTGAAAAACCTGAGAGCATCCTCAAGATATCTCCTACACCTAAACAATCAACTATTTCTAGTCACATCCATAGAGCTAACTCTGCACCAGAAAACTTTACAGCTCTATCAGATCCATTTTTTGACCTAGGCACTCAAAACAGTTTATCAAGAACTAGGTCATTTAGTGTCCTAGACCAGCCAGATCTTGAGTTCCCTAGTTCACCACCTCATAGTGGTAAACACATTAGGGACAAGGAGACCCCTCCATCCACTCCCCCTGACATTCATTTTATTCAGAACTTGGGGCTCAATCATCCTAAATCTGCTCAACAGACTTCTGCTGGTCCTAGTATCCATGTCATCCATATACCAGTTGCTCAAGTTAGCCCTTTACCTCATCAGAACATCATCATGGCAGCTTGGTATGCACCTTTGGTATTACCCCAGCCTCTAGTGCCCTTACCCAATGATTATGAATAAAAAATCCCACACTTCACTGCCAAAGAATCTACCACAGCACAACACCATGTAGATAGGATGGAGGACTCCTTTAACTACATGGAAATAGATGATGATACAGTCAAAATGAGAATATTTTCCCAGAGCTTAGGAGGTGATGTGTAGAAATGGTTCAAAGGCTTACCTCCAAATAGTATCCAAGACCTCCCTACTTTATATCAGACCTTCATAAATAGATGGGAAGTTAAGGCAAACCCTCGCCAAATCTTAGCAGAATATATGAACCTTAAAAGAAACGCAGGAGAGAGTGTCCATGACTACACTACAAGGTTTAACAGCGTTTATAACGCCCTTCCTCCACACATGAAACCTCCCCAAGGTATGGCTCTAGCGAAATAACCTGAAGGTTTTGATGCTGATATGGCCTAACATCTTAGGGAGAGAGAGTACAACATGTTGGAAGACATGAAAAAAGGAGCAGTGAGTGTAGAAGCTAATCTGATTGAGAAGAGAGCAAGATTGAGAGTTGAGAAGAGGGTAACATATAGAGATGACGTTGTAGCTTCCACATCTGATCCCAATTATGACCGTTTATCCAAAAACATGGAAAAGCTACAACAGATGATGGAAAAAATGGTTGTCACAGTCAGTAACCAAAACATAAACCAAAATCACAACCAGAACCAGAACTTTAGAAGAAACAATAACACTCCCAACAGACAAAGAGAGTCAGATCAACAAGTTATTCCCCCCTTTCAAGAGAGATTTCTTGATGAAGATGAGGGAATCATATAAGAGTCTGAAGGGAACATAATAAACATGTTTGAAACAGAAGATTCAATCCATAACTATTACACAGAAGAAGATCAGCCCTCACCCTCATATTGGGATGAGGAAAGATTAGAATCTGAGGATTACAGGTTAGGATATGAAGATGCCATCATGTAGGTTAGAGAACAGTATGAGCTTAGGAGAAAAAGGAGCCCAGACAATTCCAAACCCAAAGCTTCTGAGATCACTATCAAGAAAAGGCAAGAGAGAACTTCTAAAGTGACTGCTGAAAGTAACAAATCAGTAGCTGAGAGTCCTGGGAAGGACAAAGAAAAAGACAACCAAAAAAGTGAAAAACAAAGTCAACCAACTAGAAGCACTAGCACTGCAGTTAGTGCTCCTGATAAAACTGTCATCAACACTGTACATAATGAGAATCATCACACTGATTCAACCACCAAGGTAGTGACTAACAAAATAGAGTCGAACATTCCAAAGAGTCAGTCCACTTTCAATCTAGAAAGTGAGATCGCGAAAATTAAAATCTCTGTCCCACTCTCTGAGTTGGCCACTCAGGATGTATATAAGGGCCAAATTTTTAAAGCTTTGAACCTGGGTGAAATTAGTGACACTTTCAACCCGAGTGATGACCAACTAGCCCTTCTGTTTGGTCCAAATATTGAGGGAAAATTTCAAGAAGGGGTAGTGCCTCTTTTCTATATTAGTCTCAATATCCATGATAAGATCCTTCACAATGCAATGCATGATTCTAGGGCCTCACACAACCTAATGCCAAAGATAGTTATGGAGAGATTAGGCCTAGAGATAACCCGTCCATATAAAGATTTATATTCATTTGACTCTAGCAGAGTAAAATTTCTGGGCCTAATCAAAGACCTGTGTGTAAGCCTAACCCAGATTCTAGCCAAGTGTATGGTCATGGATGTTGTGGTGGCAGATGTGGCACCCAAGTATGGCATGTTATTGTCAAGATCGTGGGGAGCCAAGCTGCAAGGAACAATGCAGATGGATGGGGCTTATGCCACAATCCCAGTCTTTGGCCAACTTAGAAGATTATATAGGGAGGCACAGATGAAATTCCTTGTCAGTAGCCCTGAAAAGCCTAAAAATTTCCCTCTTTACTCTGTACACACAGACCTGGACTCCTTTATCTTCTGTAGTGATGAATCTTTGGGAGGGTCAGAACCAGAAGACATAGATGCAAACAGAGTTTTTGAGACTACAGACCTTAGCATAATGGCTGCACTCAACTTAGAGGAAAACAAAGAAGAAACCCTTAGACAGTGCACTGAAGCAGAGATTCAGACCAAATGCAAAATCACATGTGATCAGCCAGATAGTCACCCCTCACCAACTCATATACCATACGAGGAAAAAAACCCTCCATAGCACAACGCAGAACCCGTAATACAACAAACCAGTGAAACCCACGATAGGGAGGGAAATGATGATAAAACGAAAAATGAACCCCTGTGGGAAATGAACTTTGATGGGTCATGCACCAAGAGAACTGCCGGAGCAGGGGTGTGGCTACATAACACAGAAAGTGACTACGCAGAGAGCCATGTCTACAACCTGCATTTCAAATGTACAAATAATATTGCAGAGTATGAGGCTCTTATCCTAGGCTTAAGTCTGTTGAAGAAAATAGGAGCCCGTAGAATAGTCATGCAGGGATACTCTGAGTTGGTTATAAAACAGGTGAACGGTGAATACACAGCCAAACACCCTAGGTTGAGATCATATAGGAACAACATCGTGTATATATTGAAAAAATTTGTTGAATACGAGTTAGTGTTCGTTCCTAGAAGTCAAAACGTTATTGCAAATGGATTATCTTTCCTAGCCAGTTCATACCCTAAGACTCCAAGCGACCAACAAATCATAATATAGACCAGATTCAAACCTACAGTGCCGGATAAAGAAAAATATTGGCAAGTGTTCGAGGGCGATAAGCAGATTGAATATTTCCTTATAGGCAGGAACGAGTTCGAATTTTCTGATTCAGACTCTATGTCCAGTGACAGCTGCCCAAGTGAGGAACCCTCAGACGAGGAAGAGCCACTCCGTAACATAGAAATAAACACTTTAAACGAACAGATTGGAAACCTAAATGGAAATTGTGAAAACACGGAAAATGAAGAAGTTGAGGAGCTGCAGGCCAAAGATAAGAACATATCGGTGCAGGCAAGAGTAATTCAAATTCATTCAGAGCTATTCTTCAGCAGGGATTGCGTAGTGGAGGCAGGCTAGAAGGAGGCAAATATCGATGCATGGATTTGCAAGATTGTTCCTGATTAGTGTACGACGATTGTAATGTACTGAGAGCTTGATAAGATTTGTATGAGGAATTTCATATGATTCCATGATACATAATATATAGTTGGGGTTTTCAGCTTCAGGATTTCCCGATTAAAAACTTTGTTATGTGCGATTGATTATTTTTTGTTTACGCTTCACATGTGTGTGCAATTAATTTTTCCGCAAAAGATTAACAAGTGGAATTGATTCAGTATTTTGCATAAAGTTAAATAGCATGAGATCAAGTGAATCAAGGACATATGCATTCTTAGTGCATATAATTTCTAAATGGTATCAAAGCATTGTTGATTGAAGATTGCAATTGTGAAGTGAGTTTGTGCTGGTGGACAATTCGAATTTGCTGCAGAATATTCTTGGTGCAGAAGTTGAGTATACATTGAAATGTCTTTCAATGGGTTGTGATGGGAGTATTCCCTTGATGGGAGATCAAATTACATAGCCTGGAAGGACAAGATGGAGGCAGTGCTAGAGGATAATGGGCTGAAGGATTTCATCGATAGCGATGTTCCTAAGCCAGGATCTAGAAATGTTGCATTACTTGACGCATGGAAAAAGATGACAGTAAAGACGAGGAGAATTCTGTTGGAAGGTGTGAAGGACCATATTGTGTCTAGAATTCATGGGAATGCCACTCTATTCTTAATGTGGAAGGCTTTGATAGACTTATTCCAAAGCAGAAGTGACCAGAGGAAGTTGGCGCTTAAAGACAAGCTCAGAAAAATAAAAATGGAGAAGGGTGACAGTATTCCAAAATACCTCACGAAGTTTGTCCACTGCAAGGATGAATTGGGAAGTGTGGGGGTTACTGTTAATGAAGAAGACTTGGTGAGCTTGGCTCTCCTTGGGCTTCCGAAGAGTTAGCATAGCTACGAAGACTCTATCAATGGACAGGAGAAACTGTCGGGATGGGAGCGACTTTGGTCGGATCTTATGCAGGAGGAGATAAGGTGGGGTACGAGGGATGGATCTTCATCAAAGAATGAAGATGAAGAGAATTGCGCTTTGGCTGCCAAAGCAGGGAAAGGGAAGGGGAAAAAACATCCTTCAAAATCCAATGCTAAAGGCAAGAAGCAAGATTTTTCCAAAGTGAAGTGCTTTCACTATCACGAACATGGACATTGTGCCACTAACTGTCCACAGAAGAAGAAGAACAAAAAGGTTGTTGGATCTGCAGCTGGAGAGACCTTAGCCTCACAATTTGAGCTTGAATTCTCCTTGATCTCTTGCTTGGTTTCAAGCTATATGGGATTGGTTTGGTACCTTGATAGTGGTGCGTCTTTCCATATGACAGGAGACAAAGAGTTGTTTAGTGACTTGGAGGAGAAGGACCTCTAGATGCATATAGAGATGGGTGATGATGGTCGGTACAGTGCAACTAGAATTGGGACCATTACCTTTGAGAGGGAGTCCAGAAATCCATTCTTGTTGAAGAATGGCATGCATGTTCCAGTTCTGAAGAAGAACTTGGTCTCAGTCACAATGTTGGAAGAAAAAGGTTATGATGTTGTTTTCAGTGAAGGAAAATCCTTCCTTCGACATAAAACAATGGGTCAAACCAAGAAGATAGGGGTTAAAATTAAGAATCTCCACAAGCTGGAGGTAGATGGCTGCGTTGCAATGGTGGGAAAAGCAAAAGAAGTGGTCAGTCGTGATGAGGGTGAATTATGGCACAGGAGATTGGGCCATCTTCACCATGGCACTTTGAATATTTTGCAGCAAATTTCTATTGGACTTCCCAAGGGTACTCTTATGCAGTCATATCAGTTCAAGGGATGTACTATGGGTAAGTTTGTGAAGACCACCTTTCATGAGAAGGAGAACAGTGCTTCGGTGATCTTGGAGAGAATTCACACAGATGTGTGTGGACCTTTCTCGGTTGCTTCAACAACGAAAAACAGGTATTATGTTATATTTTTTTATGAATATTCTCGTAGATGCTAGATCTTCTTCATGCAGAAGAAGAGTGAAACATTCTCAAAGTTCTGTGAGTTCAAGGCATTGGTGGAGAAGGAGTTGGGGAAGCAAGTGAAAGCTCTACGGAGTGATAATGGTGGTGAATACATATTGGGCGAATTCAAAGACTTTTGTAGCAAATAAGGAATTAGAAGAGAACTCATAGCGCCTCATAAACCACAGAAGAATGGGGTTGCGAAGAAAAAGAACATAACAATCATGGGTGCTACACGAGCGATGCTTCATGACCAGGGCCTACCGATGCACTTGTGGGCGAAAACATGCAACACTACGGTTTATGTGCAAAACCATTATCCTCATAGAGTACTTGGCATGAGTACACCCGAAGAAGCTTTTATTGGTAAGAAGCCTAATATTTCTCATTTGAAGATTTTTGGCTCACCTGTTTACATTCATGTGACAAAGGAAGCCAGGAAGAAGCTGGAGCTGAATGCAAAAGTTGGGATATTTTTTGGGTACATAGAAACACCCCATAATTATCATGTATATTTTCCAGACAATCGAATGACTGTTGTGTGGCGGGATATAAAATTCAATGAGGTGAAAGCCATGAAGTTGTCGCTTGAGAGGGAGCTACACTTGCATGCAGAGGAGGAACTTCTTATTCCCAAAGATGAGCCTCTAGATGTGGATCAGCCACAGGAGGAGATTCATGGAGTGGAGGAGTCCACTCATGTAGAACCAAACATCATACAAGGAAGAAATCATACCACAGAAGCTGAGAGACTGAAGCTTGATGCGGCACAGAATGTAGGAGTCCCTACATCACAACACAGACAGAGATAGTCACCTGACCGATTTACTAGATACATGGCTCTTATGAGAAAGTGTATCATGACATAGCCATATTATTTTGAAGAAGCAGTGCAGGAGCCCATATGGGTAGATTCCATGGTGGAGGAGTATGACTCCATTGTCAGAAATAGTGCTTGGGATATTGTTCCAAGGCTGGTGGGAAAATAAGTTTTAGGATCAAGATGGATCTACAAGGTAAAGAAAGCTACTGATGGGAGCATCGAGAAGTATAAGGAAATATTTTTTGCTCGGGGCTTCTCACAGATCGAGGGGATTGACTATGAAGAAACCTTTTCACTTGTCACACGGTATTCTTCCATACAGACCATCCTTGCTCTCTCAGCGCAGATGGGTTGGCACATTCATCATATGGATGTGAAGACTACGTTCCTTAATGGGATCATTGAGGAATAGGTGTACATTGAGTAGCCTGAAGGATTTGAGATCTTTAGTAGCGAGTCGCATGTGTGCAGGCTCAAAAGAGCGCTATATGGGCTGAAACAAGCACCACATGCTTGGTACACTCGGATCGACAACTATTTCACTGGACTTGGCTTCACCAAGAGTGAGGCGGACACAAACTTGTACCAGATTGTGGTGGAGGGTAAGATTTTCATCATTGTACTTTATGTCGATGATTTAATACTAACAGGTGATGAGCAGTTGATACACTCATGCAAGGTAGATCTTGCAAAGGAGTTTGAGATGAAGGATTTGGGCCTCCTTCATTATTTCCTTGGATTGGAAATATGGCAGCGGGAAGAAGAAATGTTTGTGTCTCAAGGCAAGTATGCCCGGGAGATATTGGAGAAGTTTCACATGCAAGGCTGCAAGCCTAGCGACACTCCTCTTCCAGGAAATTGGAAGAAAGAGGATGCTACATCGACAGAGGTAGTGGATGCCACTGTTTATCGACAGTTGGTTGGTTCACTCATGTATTTATTCAATACAAGACCGGACATATGCTATGCGGTGAGCTAACTTTCACAAGAAATGGTTAAGCCTACCAAGCTCTTTTGGAAGGCAGGCAAGCATGTTTTGAGATATCTCAGGGGCACATCTGAGTATGGTTTATGGTACAGACAGACTGATGAGGTAAATTTTCATGGCTTCATGGATGCATATTGGGCAGGAAGCCCAACAGACCGAAAGAGCACATCAGGAGGGATTTTCAGTATCAGATCTATGACAGTTTCTTGGTACAGCAGGAAACAAAGATCCATGGCACTCAGTTCAGCAGAAACAGAATACATGGCAGCAAGTCAAGCTACATGTGAGGTTACCTGGATGAGGAAGATTCTGGTTGGTTTGTTCGGTTCACATTTAGATCCCACAGTGATACATTGTGATAATAAGAGTTGAATTAAACTCTCGGTTAATCCTGTGTTTCATGATAGATCTAAACATATTGATAGCCGGTATCATCATTGTAGAAATTTCCTGTTTTTCCCACCCCGGTTTTCAGTTTCACCTTATTTCTCCAAAATAGTTAAATTCCCTTTCCCATATCCATACATTCAACAACTGGAAAATAAATTTTGCTGAAAACACAAATTCTGGAAATATTACAGAATGCTGGAAAATGTAGAAATAAATATCAGCAGATACAAACAGCCATTCAACACATTTAAACACAGGGATTTTTGGTCAAGGTGACCCTGGAAAACCCCCCTACAACTCTTGGGGAAAACCAGTCTAGAAGCTTCTCTTTTATTTCTGAAAAATGCTTTTACAGTGAGCAGTAATACACAGAAAATTACAACAAACACAAAAATCACTTATCTTGACTTTCGTGCCACCCACCACCTTGAAAACCGTGCCAAACAGCCAGCAGAAAATTTTCAGAGAAATTACAGCATTAAATGCTGCCTTTACTACCTCGAAAAATGTGCCAGGAATGACCGTACGGACTGTATGAATTCCGTACAGTCAGGACAACAATCTATTTTCTCGATTTTCGTGCCCATAAAATCTGTCTAGAAAATCGTGCTCCTTGCTGCTGCTCCAGCTCCTCAAAAATAGTGCTGCCCCTCTCTCGAAAACCGTGCAAACTGCTGTATGGAATTTCTGCCATGGTTAATGTGCCAATGAAACTCTACTATATGGATTTTCAGCCTTGGGAAGTGTGCCCTTTTGCTGTACGGACTTTCTGTGCAACCTTTGCTGCTCTCCCTCTGCTCAGAAATTACACTTCAGCTCCCTCTCCTCCTCTCTCAATCTGCTCATGAAAGAATGAATGATCTCTTCCTCCTTTTCCTCCTTTAACCTAACCCTAAGTGACTTTTGGGGAATCCCTAAATCCAATGGCTGAGATAGATTGAGATCTAGGGCTGAGATTAAATGCTCATTTAAATCTCACTTTCTATTTTTTAATCCACCCCACTTTAATAAAGACCCACTTAGTTATTTACTTCCAAAGTCACTTTTCCTTTCTAATTTTACATTGAATTTATTAAAGTCACTTTAAAATTAGACTTTAGTAACTTTATCACATACAGTCACTTTTAAATTAGATTTGACTTTATAAAATTATAAAGTCACTTTAGGAGAAAAATTAAATTATTTTGGACACTTTTCCCTAGGCCAAAGATCAAAGCATTAGGGAACCACCTGTGCTCTGGTACCAAATTTCAACACTCCCTCTTACCGAGGAAGGTGTTCCTCACCACACCCATCTTGTCTCTGAAGTAGACATGCTTGCCTCGTGGTAAGGCTTTGGTAAGAATATCTGCAACCTGCTCATCAGTGGGAATATACTCAAGCTTCACAGCTCCTTTCTGAACATAGTCTCCGATGAAATGATATTTGATCCCGATATGCTTTGACCTGTCATGAAATACTGGATTCTCCGTGAGTTTAATGCAACTCTGATTATCACAGTAAATCACTGAAGGTCTCAACGACTGACCAAATAAGCCAAACAACATCTTGCGAAGCCAGATGGCCTCACAGCTAGCTAGACTGGCTGCCATATACTCTGCTTCCGCTGAACTCAATGCCTCTTGGAAATATTGCTTTGACAGTTTTCAAACTTTAACCTTAGAACCCAACCCCAAAATGGCACCCTGACTAACTCTTCTATTAGAGGCTTTCTTTGTTAATCGAAATCAGTGTAACCTTCCAATCTCACTCCATCCCCCTACCTGTAGTCCAGACCATAATCCACTGTCCCCTGCAAGTATCGCAAAATGTGTTTTGCAGCCACCCAGTGAACCTTCCTAGGCTCACACATAAATTGACTCATCGTGTTGACTGCAAAAAAAATATCTGGTCTAGTGTTGACCAAATAAATCAAGGAACCAATCAGCTGTCTGTACAATGTGGGATCCACCAACTCGGAATCCGAAGCATGGAGCTTCTTCCAATTGGTGATCATCAATGTCGACATGGGTTTACAGTCCTCAATGTGGAATCTGCCAAGGATATCCACAATATACTTCCCCTGCCCCAGGAAGAAATGCCCCTCCTCCTGCCACACCTCCAAACCCAAAAAATAATGCATCAGGCCGATGTCCTTCATCTCAAACTCCACCACAAGATCTCTCTTGCAGTGCTCTATGAATCTCTCTGCACCCGTAATGACCAGGTCATCCACATACAGCACCAGAATGAGAGGCTCCTCACCTATCACAATATAGTAAAGTTTCAGATCTTCCTCACTGTTTGTGAAACCCATCTCTTGCAAGTATGTATCTATCCTAGAGTACCAAGCTCTGGGAGCTTGCTTCAGGCCATAAAGGGCCTTCTTCAATCCGCACACATGGGATTCCTTCCCATGCACCTCAAAGCCATGTGGGTTCTCAATGTACACCTCCTCCTATATGAAGCCATTGAGAAATGCGGTCTTCAAATCCATCTGGTGGATCTTCCAACCCATCTCTGCTATTATCGATATAATGGAGCGGATCGAAGTATATCGAGCCACGGGAGCGAAGGTTTCCTCATAATCAACTCCCTCTACCTGGGAGAACCCTCTAGCCACAAACCTCACTTTGAATTTCTCAATGCTTCCATCTGCAGCATGATTTACCTTGTAAAGCCATCTGGAAGTAACCATGGATTTTCTTTCAGGCCTAGGCACCACCTCCCAAACATCATTCTTCATGACAGAAGAATACTCCTCCTACATGGCCTCTCTCCAGACCTGCTGGCTAGCTGCTTCCTCATAGCTAGAAGGCTCAGAGTTAAGGATGCTGGTAGCCATTGCCATATAGCTACAAAACCTCTCAGGTGGTCTGCTCTCTCTGACCGGCCTCTTAGGCTCAGCAACAGATGTCGCATCTCTCAAGGTGTCCTGAAGCCACTTGGGCTTCCTCTTCCCTGAGCACACTTCTCCCACTGGAGAATCAAACTCCTCCTCCTCATCATCATCAGGAGCCTGAACTCCTGACTCTTTGTCTGCTATCCTCCTGCCTGCACCTGAACCTGTAGATGCTGAAGTACCGTGTGAACTATCCATCAGTGGACTCCCCAGTGAACTACTCGGTGGACTGCTCTGCATGCTGCCCGTAGCACCACCCCTCTGACTCTGTGAGCCACTGCCCACTGACGGACCTGATATCGTCATAGATGTACCTCTGAATCCTCCTAATCCCTGCCCACTAGATCCCTGTGACTGACTCAACTGCTGCTGAGGGTCTATCTGATCCAGGTACTCTAACTCCCATGACCTTATGAAGGCCCTGTCCTCCTCGAACTTCACATCCCGCCTGACAACAACTTTCCTCTGTGCAAGAATGTAAATCCGAAAGGCCTTGGAGGTCTCACTATAGCCCACAAAGATACCCTTCTCTGTTGTGGGATCTAGTTTGGTCCTCTTCTCCTTGGGTATGTAGGAGTATCTGATACACCCAAAGATACGAAGATGACCAATATCAGGCTTCTTCCCAGAAAAATCCTCCTCTAGAGTCATGTGCCCCAAGGCACGATGCGGACTCCTGTTCTGCAAATAAATAGCTGTGTTGCAGGCCTCTACCCACAAAAACAATGGCAACCCCTAATCATGTAACATGGCTTTGGCAGCCCCTCCGATGGATATGTTCTTCCTCTCCGCAACCCCGTTCTGCTGGGGGTTGTAAGGAACAGTGAACTCCCTCCTAATGCCTGCCTCCACACAATAGTCAACAAACTCTCCAAGGGTGTACTCTCCCCCATTGTCCGACCTCAAGGACTTGATCTTCCAACCTGTCTGTGTCTCTACAAGAGCTCTGAACTCCTGAAACCGCTTGAAGACCTCACTCTTGGTCTTCAAGAAATAAATCCAGGTCCTCCTAGAGTGATCATCAATGAATAAAACATAGTACTGATATCCACTCAAGGAAACATGAGACATTCGACCATTCACATCGGAATGAATCAAATCAAGTATCCCAGTCGCTCTGCTGTCACTGCCGGGAAAGGGGATTTGGAAAACTTGCCCATCGCACATCCTCTGCAAGTATCAAAGTGATCAGTACTGAAATCTAGTACACCTGTAGTGATCTCCCGCAAAGTCCTCAAGGCTCCATGATACATGTGCCCCATCCTGCGGTGCCAAATCTCACATAGCTCAGAACTGCTAGCTCTGTTGTTGGTACTACTGCTCAATGCCAAAAGGGGCTGAAATGAAAACTTGTACACCTTTGCATGGCATACACCTATCACTCTAGCTGAATCAGCTGGAGTGCCCTTGGGATACATCAGCACCTGTCCTCCCCTGAACAGTACCTCATATCCTTTATCCTCCAATGCTGAGACGGATATGAGGTTCTTCCTCATCCCTGGCACATAAATAACATCTGACACCGTCAAGGGAGGTTTGGACTCCCTCTGAAATGTCAGTGTCCCCACACTGACTGCTCTAACAACTCTGTCATCATCGAGTACTACCTCTATATCAGTGCCACTCTCTGAAAGCTCTGAGAAGTACTCACGGACTCCTGTCATATGACGTGAAGCCCCACTGTCCACATACCAGATACCCGAAGATGCTCCGCTAGTCGAGGGAAAAGCATGCTCCCTCTGAACCTCTATGGCAGATAATCCCGCACTAGAGGACTCACACGCAGTGAACCCAAACTCCCGGTCAAAACGATCTGCAAAGTCCTCAACCTTTGCTGAAGCTGCCATGCTCTGGTTCTTCCCCTTCTTCTTCTTCTTCTCCGGACACACAACTGCATAGTGTCCCATCTTCTGACAATTCCAACACTTCACTTTGGAATAGTCCTTCTGTGTGTTATCCTGTTTACCTTTACCTTTGCCTTTGCCCCCACCATCGCTTGTGGAAGCCTGCTTCTTCCCTTTGCCTTTCTTGCGTCCTGCCAACAGTGCTACATCCTCATCCTGCTCAACTGGCTTGGCTGCCCCAAGCTGACCTTTCCTGATCTCTGTCTGAATGCAATCATCCCATAACCTCTCCCATGTGGGAAGGGTCTCACGTGCACAAACCCCATCAGCAAAGTTCATCCATGAACGGGGGAGGCCATTCACTGCAATCCGCACCAACTCAGTGGGTGGAATGGCCTCTCCAATCGCTACCAACTCATCTCTCACATTAGTAATCTTTGTGAGATATCCAGCTGCACTATCAGTCTTACCCATCTTAATGTTCTTCAGCTTCTCCTTCAGGACCATTTTCCGGTTTTCATTGGTACTCTGGTAGAGGTTGGTCAATGTTGTCCACATCTCATGAGCATTTCTCTTTCCTCTCACATGAGGAATGCAATGGTCTTTGATTCCGTCTAGAATTAGTCTCTTACCCTTGTTGTTCTTTTTATTATATGTTGCCAACTGAGTAGCATCAGTAGGCACATTTACAGGGTTCTGTGTGGTATGCACCATTATGTCCCAGACTTTCGCCTCCTCAAAGATACTCTGCATTCTCTCCTTCCAAACACTGTAATTGGTATGCCCATCCAACCTATCCTCCACCCTCAGTCCCAAAGACATCTTGCTGTCCTAAAACTGAAAAATAACACTGCTGTAGTAAAGGTAAAAATTATGTTTGTGAAAAGATCAGCTTGTTGGAATTTTCTGAGTGAAAAATAAGCAAGCTGTATTTTTCTCCTTGCTGTCCCAAACTGCCCTTTCAGCACTCAACCTCTGATACCATGTAGAAATTTCCTGTTTTTCCCACCCCGGTTTTCAGTTTCACCTTATTTCTCCAAAATAGTTAAATGCCCTTTCCCATATCCATACATTCAACAACTGGAAAATAAATTTTGCTGAAAACACAAATTCTGGAAATATTACAGAATACTGGAAAATGCAGAAATAAATATCAGTAGATACAAACATCCATTCAACACATTTAAACACAGTGATTTTTGGTCAAGGTGACCCTGGAAAAACCCCCTACAACTCTTGGGGAAAACCAGTCTGGAAGCTTCTCTTTTATTTCTGAAAAATGCTTTTACAGTGAGCAGTAATACACAGAAAATTACAGCGAACACAAAAATCACTTATCTCGACTTTCGTGCCACCCACCACCTTGAAAACCGTGCCAAACAGCCAGTAGAAATTTTTCAGAGAAATTACAGCATTAAATGCTGCCTTTACTGCCTCGAAAAATGTGCCAAGAATGACCATACGGACTGTACGGATTCTGTACAATGAGGACAGAAGCCTATTTTCTCGATTTTCGTGCCCAGAAAATCTATCTAGAAAACCGTGCTCCTTGCGGCTGCTCCAGCTCCTCGAAAACAGTGTTGCCCCTCTCTCGAAAACCATGCAAACTGCTGTACGGACTTTCTGCCTTGGTTAATGTGCCAATGAAACTCTACTGTATGGATTTTCAGCCTTGGGAAGTGTGCCCTCTTGCTATACAGACTTGTTGTGCTGCCTTTGCTGCTCTCCCTCTGCTCAGAAATTACTCTTTAGCTCCCTCTCCTCCTCTCTCAATCTGCTCATGAAAGAATGAATGACCTTTTCCTCCTTTTCCTCCTTTAACCTAACCCTAAGTGACTTTTGGGAAATCCCTAAATCCAATGGCTGAAATAGATTGAGATCTAGGGCTGAGATTAAATGCTCATTTAAATCTCACTTTCTATTTTTTAATTCACTCCACTTTAATAAAGACCCACTTAGTCATTTATTTCCAAAGTCACTTTTCCTTTATAATTTTACATTGACTTTATTAAAGTCACTTTAAAATTAGACTTTAGTAACTTTATCACATAAAGTCACTTTTAAATTAGATTTGAATTTATAAAATTATAAAGTCACTTTAGGAGAAAAATTAAATTCTTTTGGACACTTTTCCTTAGGCCAAAGTTCAAAGACTTAGGGAACCACCTGTCCTCCGGTACCAAATTTCAACAATCATATCAGAGATTGTGTGTAGCGGAAGATCATGTTGCTTCAGTACATTCCTACGGAGGATCATGATGCAGATATTCTGACAAAGGTGCTCACCAGGAGAAAATTCGAATACCATAGAGGCAGGATCGGGGTGAAATATAATCCCTATCTTGTTGAGAGGGAGTGTTGAGATTCAAAAAGATGATGAGCTTAGTGAAAAGAGTCGCCTTCACTAAGTGGGCCCGCACGTTATTTTTGGTGCAAGTCTATTTTTAGACATGATGATCACATTTCAGAATTTGCAGGATGCTATTTGTGGATGGTTGATCAATTTGGAAAAATAGATGAAATTCTATTTTTAGAATATTGGGCGAAGTCTATTTATAGATCGCTGATCTAAAAATACATGCATGTCGATTATTATTAGCTCGTAATAATAATCAGACACTAAACAACAAGTTATTCTCTTGGAGCACTTTGTTTCAGTGCACACATGTGGCACATAAGTGGAATGAGGAAATTACGCAATTCCCAAGGGTTTACTAGAGCTAATGCATGGAGGACTAAGTTAGAACTCAAGTGGCAGAGGTATGACATAGTTGGAAGAAGTAGTTATGGAGTTGTATTTAGTTTAACTCAATTAGACTCAGTTGAGCTAGTTGTATCTAGTCTAACTAAATGATACACTAGTGAGAGTGGAGTGAATTAATTAGTTAATTAATTCACAAATAATAACTCATTAATCAACTAAACAATACAATAGTTAACTACAATGCATGGCAGTTTCAGTGGAGACCCAGTGGAGAGGTAGGTGAAAGGGCAAGATAGAATATATGTTGTGACTATAGTGATGCATTGATTGCATCACACACACATTGGAGTTGCCAATGAGGATTGTGCAGTCAAGGAAAGAGTAATTTGAATTCATTCAGAGCTATTCTTCAACAGGGATTGCGCAGTGGAGGCAGGCTAGCAGGAGGAAAATATCTGTGCATGGATTTGCAATATTTTTCCTGATTAGGGTATGATGATTGTACTATACTGAGAGCTTGATAAGATTTGTATGAGGATTTTCATATGATTCCATGATACATAATATATATTTGGGTTTTTCAGCTTCAGGCTTTCCTAGTTAAAAACTATGTTATGTGCGATTGATTATTTTTTGTTTATGGTTCACATGTGTGTGCAATTAATTTTTCCGCAAAAGATTAACAAGTGGAATTGATTCAATATTTTGTATAAAGTTAAATAGTGTGAGATCAGGTGAATCAAGGACATATGCATGCTTAGTGCATATAATTTCTACAACCTCCAAGGGGACTTATGGATAGGAGCATTAGGTGTACCCTGGGATACAACTCACCTAGGATTGATGAGGATATTGTTGAGCATATGGATACACCACGGTTAGCAGAGACAGGGTTATGAGGGTGTTATGGGAAGATCTGAGGTAGAGGGAGTTTCTCCTGAAGGATTACTCTTGAGCATTCAGGTATACTCTTGATCACACCCATATGGACATACCCACTTCTCATCCTCCAGTGTGGTTTTCGGACGTAAAGTGTTTGGTTGTTTCCCCTTTACACTCTCCAATCAGGCAGCAGGGCATGGGAGGCTCACCCTAGGCATTCAAATGAGATACCATGTCTCATGAACTAGAAGGAGACTCTCCAATTGAGACACTTGGTAGGTTCACGATGTTAGGCATCTGTAATTTGCAAGATTGGCAAGAACAAATGCTGCAGAGCCTACATCAAAACCAATTTGGAATCCTAGGATCTAGCCCTCCTAGATTCAGAGAGGGATCTCTTTATATAAGTGTTTTCAAAGATATTTCTTTAAGGCTTATGATATGATAATAGGCTAGTTATGAAGTACAAGGTTTTGTTTGTTTTTGGTTGGGTGAGATATCATCAAAATGAAGGAAGTATTTTTTAAGGGGTAAAGGTGTGAGTAGGTTGAAATAATGGTTTAGCTGATAGGATAGGTAAGAAATAATATCAATCCATTAGGCTATGGAGTCACAAAAGGATTTAATTGCACAAAAAGTTTCAAGAGTGGTCCATGGGGCAAGTCATCTATGTCAAAGGATTCTTTAGATTGATTTGTGATATGGAAACATAAAAAGTGTTGTGAAAGAAACAAACACACAAGAAAAACAAAGGACAACCTAAGATCAGGTAAGTACTTTTAAACTGGCTTGCTTTAGCATGCACTTAATGGAAAGACACAAAAGTAACCTAAGATCAGGTAAGTACTTTTAACTAGCCTACTTTTGATATACCTTTAAGGGAAAACATTAAAAACAAAGAATAACTTAAGATCAAGTAAGAAATTTGAATCTAGCCTGCTTTTAGCATATTATTAAAGGAACTTTTCAAAGCAACTGTTGGAGAAGAAAATAGAGGACAGGGCTAACCATAAACTTCTCTCATTCAACTTTAATTAGCAAAATTTTCAAAAAATTTCAAAGACAATATCTCAAGCTATACTCAGTAAACATGGGCTCACCAACACTTCACTGGTTATACTCTATTGAATTATCCTCAAAACAACATTGGAAGAAAACATAAAGATAAATATTTATCAGTGAGATTTAGGGTACTTTATAGTAAATCCTAATCTATATTTTTTGTTCTTTATCAGAGAAAGTGGAAAGTATGGAAAACATAAGAAAAATGACAATTACAGTAAGAAAAACATCACCATTGACATAAAACAGGATCCCATAAATTAGCTTATGTATTTGATGTTCAAACCAGTTACAATCTTCAAGTCCAATGGGTCTTTTACAGCTTCAAAACTCTCTTATCAACCTATCTTTCTTCAATTACAAAACAGAGCTTCAACTGCCTCAATAACTATTTACACTTGATATGTATTCAACCAACAACAATACTGAACTCCTCATATGATATATATTGGTAAATTCGAGAAGGTGGAGTGAAAGAAGGTCTAACTAATCAATAAATATAGAGTAAATGTTTCTCGACCTTTGGGAGGCCTTAGGGAGAAGATTTTAGACTTTTATCTCTGTTTTAATCAATTTTACATTAACTTTCATCTACATCAGTCACTTTTGTTGACTTTGGATGCTTTTGGTAGGATGGAAATTAATTTTGAGCTATCTTTGGCAAATATCTCTGACTGTGCATTCAATCTGTATTCTTTTGAGGGAAATGAACTTGTAGGTGGCATTTTGAGGATTAATTTCCTCACTGATGTGGCATTTGGAGGCTCTCTTTGTTGATGTGTCTGCTTTAGTGACTCTAAACATTGATTAGGCCTCGATCTTGCTTTAAGGCCTTCTTTTCATCTTCGGGGTTTTAAAAAAAAATTTGCTAACTGTTTTATCCTTTAAACTATGTATTTACCCCTAAAATTGTAGGATTAAACCTTTAACCTTCATCTTTATGCATAATCCTTTATCTTTAATCTCTGTCTTCACTGTTTTTCTTCTTTTTCCTTTGTTAGTGTACATGTGGCTTTGTTTGATGTGGTAGGGTTTAATTATATGACCAATGCTCATAAAGCACCGATAAAACCATGGAATTAACCCTGAAAGCTTCTATTCTGCATTTTTTGGGCTCCATAGGTGGTAATCTTTGGGTTTGTTTCTTATTGAACCCTGAGAAGGCCTTTTGGCCTTAAAACTTCCCTCGAATCCTACAAAAAATGAATAAAATCATTAAAAAAACCTACGAGGGAGGGTTTTGACTGCTTTCGAGGCTGGTGGAGGTGGAGGAGCAGGATATGCAGGCAGAAGAGGAATTTTCATGGCAGAGAGGTGAAAACCTGTGAAAACAGGGTTCAAATTCGGTTTTGGCCCGAAAAATGGCTTGGTGGTTTTGTGAAAACCGTTGGCAGTTTTCGCGCGACATCTAAGTGGTAAGTAGTTTACGCTCAATTGCACGTGATTCCATACGCTGCGCGACATGCGTCCCTTATGAAACCAGCAATTTTGCACGGATTCGGGTGGTTAAACCCTGACGGCAAAAGTTATGTGAAACGTGATGTTGACCGTTGGATGATGGGGTGTAGATCCAATGGTGGGGGGGGAGTGCGATGGTGAAAGGTGCATGGGCGAGGGTTTTAGTGGGAGCCAAGTGTCAAGAGGGGATTGGATGAGCGGTAGGGTAGTGGGAGGTGGGCCATATGGTGACGTAAGCTATTTTGTTCGATAGTGGGAATGCTATGTGCAATGGGTTATACGTCGGGTTGAATGGGAACTGTCAGATCTAATCGATCTACGGTGTAGATTTATTGCGAGGGTGGATGGATAGATATCGGTCGGGAAATCGGAGGGTGAAAGGGGAAGAATGGTGGCCGTCAGATCAAGGCTTGAGGCCTTTGATCCATGACTGATATTTGTTGGGGATTGGACAAGTAGGGAAAAAATAGAAATAAAGGGAAGGGGGCTTAAAGAATAAGGAAGGGAAGGGTCTGATGAGGAGTATAGGACCGGAAGCAGGGTGTGAAGGGCTAGGAGGAGGTATGAGGGAGGTGATCCAGCGCCGTTGGATCAGAAAGATCTACGACTAGGATTAATGCAGGGTTTGACAAAGGTAGTGGGGAAAATATATAAAGGAAAATGTATTTTGCAGGGGCGCAGGGGAAAAAATAAAGGTAAGGGAAGGGGCTAGGGATAAGGTAGAAACGAGGTTCTGTGGAGAAAAAGGATCGAGGGCGGAGGAAAAAGGGGCTAGGGGGCTAACACTTGGTTGCAGGTGTAGGTCATATGCAAAGAAGGAGCTGGGGGCTAAACCAAAAATGGGCTTAAGAGCCTGCATATAAAAGGATGCATTTTTAGGCCGAAAGACGGGCTTTTTAGTGTTTTTTGAGGTTCTGATAGGAAAAATAGGGTAATTTAAACCATAAAAAAGGGTTTTTTATGGTTTTTAAAAGGGGTTTTTCGAAGGTTTTTTAAGAATATGAAGGGTAAATGAGAAGGAGAAAAGGAGATTTTCAGAGGTAAAAATGAATGAAATAGGCTTAGGAAATGATGGAAAATGGCCTAAAAAATAGTTTCTTTTGATATCAGCAGGGTTTCTTGGTGGATTTTTTAATGAAACAGCAATGAAGATTACTTTTTGAGCTTAGAAAGCATTATACGGCTTCAATAATGAGAAATTTTCTATGAAAATAATCTCTTGAAGGCTCAAGACTTGTTTTAGCCATCATTTGCTATGATAAAATTTACTGATGGCTAACAATGGCTCCACTTGGGGATGACAGCTCCTTGGAGGTGTCAAGAACTTCAGAAATTGATCTCTGGGATGTAGACCTGTGCCTTATCCATTGAAAAAAATTTCTTCCCTGATCATGCTGCTTAGAAAGATGATCAGTACTTCATATAAACAAACTTCTTTCAAACATTCTACCTACACAGCCTACTTTTCCTAGTATTTTTTTCTTCATAAGGTGCACTTGGACGTGCAAACCTTTGACATCAACATTTTATTCTTTTTATTGAAAGCAGGAAGCTATTCTAAATCTACCCTTATTTCTTCCACGAGTTCATATTAAACAGTTGAACTCATTAATTCTCTACCTAAGCTACTATCTGCTAGGATTAAACTGTCTGACATATTTTTACTCTCTATTTTCTAAAACAGAAATTTAAACAGAGTCAAATCAAGATTAGAATGTCTGATTTGCCATGGTGATATGGTTGTATATACAAGCTGCACATAGACTTTATTTTCAGAATTTTAAAACAAAACTATGAAGGCTTAAGATCTGCAAATTAAAAATAACCTTCATTCTTCTTATGACTCAGATTTGGATTTGTTTTGAGTCATATTTTTTATTTTTTCTTTGTTCAAGTTTTCAGTGTATTAGAACCATTATTTTTCTTTTTCTTTGGCTCAAATTTTGGTCTGATTAGAGCCATTTATTTCTATCCTAATCTAATCAACTGATAAGCCAAGATTAAACAATTTGGCAGATCTGATTCACTAACCTATCAGCAGTAAATTGAAATCTATCTAATCATGCTTAGGGTGTATGACTAAATAGCAGTGCTCTCTTTTGGTAGTGGCATTTAAGCTTTCACACTTTTAGATTTTTCCTTTTCTTTTTTGGTATGGGGCTGTACCTTTCTTGTTTTATTTCTGCCCTTTTTTCTCTTTTTCTGTTGTTTTTGTATTTTTTTTTTCTTTTCTCAAATTTTTAAAAGCAGTGTTATATACAATGAACAAAAAAAAAACTTGGAAACTTAAAATATCAGTTAACAGAAATAATGTTTGAGAACCCTGCCATTGACAGGACCTCCAAAATATTCAGCTCCATCCAATTCTTGCAGAAATAATGCATTGTTTCCAATAGAAGATTGAATAAGATAAGGGTCTTGCCATAAGTTATCAAAATTTCCATGTTTGCCCTTATTTTCTCTCCTTAAATCCCATTTCAATACTTTATCACCAATCTTAAAATCACTTGCCTTGGTTCTTTTGTCAAAAAACTTCTTGATGTTTTCTTGTAGTTTTTGTGCTCTGATGTATACTTCCTCCCTGGTTTGTTGTAGATGTATAGTCTAATTTATTCTTCATTTCATATCATCATCTTCAGACTGTACTTCTTGGATCAGCTTCATGACAGGCACTCCTAGACTAGTTGGAAATATTGCATCCGTCCCACAAACTATCTAGTAAGGAGACATCCCAATTGACTTTTTAAATTTCAATATGTCTGCTCATAATGCATGTACTAGCTTATTGTGCCATGATTTCTTGTTATCTTCCAGCAACTTCTTGATTATGTTTACCAAAATTTTATTTGAGGATTTTTCCAAACCATTACCTTGAGGGTAATAAGCTGTAGAATGACCCAATATAATATGATATTTATGATAGAATTCTACCATATTTTTAGACCCAAATGTAGCAGCATTGTCAGTTATGATCTTTCTAGGACAGCCAGATCTAGACAGTATATGGTTTTCAAGAAATGAAATGATGACTAAGTCTGTGGCATTCCTAGATGGGATGGCTTTTATCCACTTGGTAAAATATTATGTTTCTATGAGGATCCATCTATGTTGGGCAGATGAGGCAAGATGGATTTCCCCAATGAAGTCTAGACCCCACTGTTGAAAAGGGGCTTCAACAGTGATTGGTTGCAGAGGTAAGGGAAGCAGTTTTCTTTTGCCTTAAAAAAATTGGCATTTGTGACAGACAGTAATAATTTTGTGGACATCTTGAAAGAGAGTGGGCCAGTAATAGCCAACTCTAAGGATTTTGTTAGCAGTTGACTTCCAGTAAAGGTGGCCTCCACATTCTCCTTCATGAAACTCATGCTTGATCTTATCTGCATCATTCTCAGGCAAACATTTAAGCAATAATCCACTAGCATTTTTCCTATATAAACATCTATCCAAAATGCAGTAATTTACAACTTTCAACTTTAAGAATATTGCCTTTGTTTTAGACAAACCAGGAGGAACATTAATATTGAGCAAAACATACAAAATGTCAGCATACCAAGATGAAATCAGAAAATGATCCTCAATATTTGGAGTTGTCAACTCCTCCTGTTCATCTAATGCATTAAACATGTTTATATCAAGATCTTGAAAGTTAGATTCAACCATAAGTTTTGCTAGACCTTGACCTTTCATGTGCTTAGTGAGCTTGATTTCTAAGTAATATTCTAAAATTACAGCAATCCACTTTCCTCTTTTTCCATCTGGATCTTGGGTCAATATGTCTTTTACAACTGAATGAGGCACAAATGCTATGATGTGGGAATGTAAAATGTAAACTATGAAGTATTTTAAGGCTTTGACCAAGGCAAAGGCTTGTTTTTCCATTATATTGTACTTCAGAGGCGCATCACTTAATGCCTTGCTGAAAAATGCAATTGGATACTCTTGTCCATTCATGTTTTTCTGTAATAGGACAACAACTACTATGTGTTCTGATGCAAATGAAAAAATGAATAAATCCTTTGTAAAATCAGGACTGATAAGAACTGGTGTTTTGGTAAGTGCTTGCTTTACCAGTTCAAATGATTTCTTTGCTTCTAAGGTCCACTTAAATCCTTCTTGTCTTTTAAGCATATTTATCATGTTTCTAAGGAGTTCAGCTAAATTGGGTATGAACCTTCTCAAGAAATTAATCTTCCCAATGAAAGATTGAAGTTCCTTGATGTTTTTGAGATGGCTGATTTGCAATATACCATCAATCCTCTTTGGGTCTATCCTTATTCCCTCTTCAGATATGATATGTCCAAGAAGTTTACCTTCTTGAAGGCTAAACAATATTTTCTTTGGATTTAAGGAAAACCCATATTTTTTGCATTTCTCAAAGACTTTTGTCAAGTGTATTAGGTGTTCTTCATCTGTTTTAGAATAGACAGTGATATCATCTAAGTAAATCACTATGAAGTAACCTATTTCTTCTAAGAATGCAATATCCATGGCTCTCTGAAATGTGGCACCAACATTCATTAAACCAAAAGGAATTTTCAAATACATGAAAGTACCCAGGGTGTAGTAAACGTTGTTGTAAGTTAATCATCAGGATGTACCAATATTTTATTGTAACCTAAGAAGCAATCTAGCAAAGAAATTATTTTTGAACCAACTACCTTTTGTAAGATATGATCCATTTTGGGCAAGGGGTAGTTGTCCTTTAATGAGTCTTTGTTTAAGTTTCTAAAGTCAATGAAAAACATTATTTCTCCTATTTCCTTCCTATAAAATACAATATTAGACACCCACTCTGAGTATCTAACAGGTATTATAATTCCAACATCATAATTTTTTCTAATTTCTTTCTCTACCAGAGGTAATTGAACAGGGTTAATTCTACGCAATTTTTGTTTAAAAGGCTTCTGGTTTTCTTTGAGGGGTATCTTATGCTGGATTATTTTTGTATCATATGATTTCAGATCTTCATAAATCCATGCAAAAACATCAGAAAACTCTCTAAAAAGCTCAATGTATTTCAGTTTAATGTGAGCTGGCAGTGTCTTGGATAGTTTGATCATTTTGGGTTTTTCCTCACTGCCTACATTGCATTCTTCCACTTCAGATTCAATTGGTTTCAGTTTTGGATTTTTGGCAACATCATTCAAGTCAAACAATTCTTCTAATGGGACCAGTCCTCTTAGCAAGCTGTGTTCTTTCAATTTCAACACTTTTAAGTCTTCATTTTCTACGTCTGTGCTATTTTGTGTTGTATGTTTGGGTTGATGCGTTAACAAATTTATTTCAGCAATCTCAGGAGATTTTTCTTCTTCAAAAAGTGGATTTTCTTCAGTAGGACAGTCTTGTTCATAGTCTGAATCTGAGTTTGGTATTTCAAATTCATTTTTGGACTGTAGGAAGTCTTCTATTTTTTTTATCTCCATCAAAAACTTGCCAGTATTTTTCATTGTGTGTGTCAACTGGTCTATATTTGACTTGGGTGGTGCATTACTTGGTTTCATAAGGTGTAAGACAAGTTCTAGCAGCAAAAGCTAATCCATTAGCAAGAATTTTTTGGTCCCTTGGGACAAAGGTAAGTTGAAATTCAGAAAATGTTTTCAACAAGTCCATGTCATCGTCTCTATAGGCTCTAAGTCTGGGATGTTTAGCAGTGTATTCCCCATTTACTTGTCTAATTATCAATTCTGAATCCTCATGAACTTTTATTCTTTTGGCCCCTAACTTCTTCAATAAATGTAGGCCTAAAAGGAGAGCTTCATACTCTGTGATTTTATTGGTGCATTGGAAGTTTAATCTATAGGAATGACCCTCAGCATGATTGTTTTCAATTTTGTGCACCCATATGCCTGCTCCTGCACTAGTTTTAGAGCAAGACCCATCAAAACTCATAATCCAAAGAGGATTGTTTTCAAATTTGTCATCAATTTCCTCTCTGTCTTGTTTATTATGGTTACACTGCGTTGTTCTTGTAGGTCTACATCATGTTGAATTTTGTTTTGTTCCTCAATATTTACAATGTTTTGAGGATTTTTTCTATGATGTTCATGATCTGCAGTATATTTATGACTGTTTCAGACCTTAAGAACTATGATATGTTTGTTGTAATTTTCTGAATTAGCAAACTGTCTTTTAGTTTTCTCCTTGTTTTCCTCTTCATCTATGGCTACCATTATGTTTGGATGTGGAGTGACCACTATATTGGGTGATGTTTCAATGACTAACTCTTGCTCATTAGGAATCTCATCATTGTAAAGAATGAATGATTCAAGGTTAGTGTGTATGGAATAAAGAGGAGATTTTTCTGGTCTTTCTTGGTTACTCACCATATATTTCATGTGTGTTTCCTTATAAAGTCTTCTAGGTTGACTGAAGACATGGATGGTGGCATAAGTCATATCCATCTGCATAGTACCCTGTAACCTAGCACCCCATGATCTTGAAAGGAGCATGCCATATTTGGGGGGTATATCAGCCACTATAATGTCCATCACTAAGCTTTTGGCTGGAATGTGAGCTAAGTTAACACATAGATCTTTAATAGGCCTAGGAATCTTACTCTACTTGAATCAAAGGAATAGAAATCTTTATAAGGTCTAGTTACCTCAAGGCCTAGTTTTTCCATGATTACTTTAGGCATGAGATTATGTGATACCCCTGAATCAAGCATGGAATTGTGAAAAATATTATCAGGGATGTTCAAACTGATGTAGAATGGAGGGGTAGTTCCTTCTTGAAATTTTCCTTCAATTTTAGGATCAAACAAAAGCTCTGGTGTATCATCATTCAAGTTAACAGTATCATGAATTTCTTCTATGTTCAGAGCTTTCGAAAATTGACATATATATATACATTCTGAGTGACTAATTCAATGAGTGGGACAAAGATTTTAATTTTGGCAATTTCACTCTCTAGGCTAAAGGGAATCTGATTTTTCGAAATGTTTGATTCGGCCTTCTTAGTCACTGATTCATCAACGAAATCATCTTGATTATTTCTCTTATTTACAATAGTTAAAATGGTTTTTTCAGGAGCATTAGCTGAAATTCTAGTGCTACTAGGGTCACCACTATGTTTTTCATTGATTTGGGTGTTTTTTCCCTTGTTTGGATCAGAACTTTCAGCCATTGTTTTATGATTTTCTTCTGTCCTTTTAGAAGTATTTTCAGGGCTTTTTTTGGTAGAATTTTCAGAGGTTTTCTTCTTGGGAGTTTCTTGATTCTTTTTACTTCTTAGGTCATATTTTTTAGGTGATCCTATGATGGAATTTTCAAAGTCTAGTTCATATTATTCGGTTTCTGGTCTTCTATCATCATAGGGTGTATATAGACCTTGTTTTATTTCATAAATGAAATCAAAATCTTCATTGCTTACTCCCAACATGTTTATGTGCTCATCCTCTGTTTTTTCATTTGTTTCTTCATCCTCATCGACATAATTTTCTTGAAAAGGAGGTCTGATCTGTTGATCAACGTCTCTTTTTCTGTTTTGAGGTTGATTTCTCCTAAAGTTCTGATTTTGGTTTTGGGATTGATTCCTGTTTTGAGGAGATGTTTGATTTTCTCTAGATTGAGCTCTCTCATACATGCTCATTCTCTCCATCATCTTCTCCATCATCCTTTCTAGTTTTGTTTCAGATGTGGAAGGTGAAATTTCATCCCTATATGATACCCTCTTCTCGGTCTTCATTCTAGCTCTTTTCTCAATTAGATTTGTTTCCACACTAAGAGCTCCATTATGCATGTATTCTAAAGTCAAGGGATCTCTTTCTCTTAGCTGATAGGCCATTTCAGGATCGAATCCTTCAGGGAATTTGGCCAAAGCTGAGCCTTATGGAGGTTTCAAATCTGGGGGCAGTGCATTATAAACACTATTAAATCTAGTGGAATAATCTTGAACACTTTCCCCAGTATTTCTCTTGAGGTTGTTATAATCTGAAAGTGTTTGGAGAGGGTTCTTCTTAACTTGCCATTTTTTTATGAATTTTTAATGGAGAGCTTCGAGATCATTGATACTATGAGGGGTTAAGCCTTTGAACCATTTTATTTCTTCTCCCCCTAATATTTGAGCAAATAATCTGAATTTAATGGTCTCATCATCTATCTCATTTCTATCAAAATATTCATTCATCTTGTCTACATGTATTTGAGCAGTAATAGTACCACCAGCATCATATAATGGGATCTTGGACTAATAGTCCTGTGGAAAATTGGCTAAAGGTAAAGGAAGGACTAGAGGAGCATACCATGTTGCCAAGATAAGAGGTTGTGGAAAAAATGGGAGGTTTATAAGTGGAGGTTTTATGAAAGGAGGGGGAGGATGGAATGGAGTATTTTGAACAGTGGGTGTATGAATAACATAAGTACATGGACCAGCAAAAGAGTGTTGAGCAGATCTAGGATGAGAAAAACCAAAGTAATGAATGAAATGAAGGTCAGGTGTGGTGGTTTCTCTACTACCAAGATGTTCACCACTATGTTGGGGTGAGTGTGGAGACTCAAAGCCTATCTGATCTATATCATCAAGTGACCTAGTTCTGAATGGATTTCTTAAGTCAACTTTTGTATCTTGTAAAGCTGAGAGATTTTCAAGGACAGAGTTAGCTCTTTGAATTGGTCTGAAAACAGTTGAAGTTTTGGATTTAGGAGATTTCCTAAGGATACTTTCCAGATTATCAACTATCTCAGGAGGATTTGGGTTAGGATAGTCTCTAGTGTAAATTCTTCTAGAAGCCACTATGTGGTATTTTTAGACCCAATGATGAGAAAATTTCAGCCAAGTATGATAGTCTTTTAAAGGCTAACTAATATTTTTCAAAGAAAAATTAATCCTCAAAGTCTTCTTAACTGAGTTGGTATGATGTTATAATAAAATTTTCCTAGTGGAGTCTTAGGAAAAACCAGTGGGGTCAGCAGGCCTACTGAATACCAATGGAGTCGGGAGGTGAAGGATTTTTACTTGTTTTCAAGGTTTGGTTGTTGTTCACCATCAACAATCAATAATAACCAGTCTTAGTGACACTTGATTCATTACGTAATAGAGGTTATTTGAGTTGTGAAGTTATCTATTACTCAATAGTATCCCTAGTATGGTCACCAATATGTTAGGCCTCTGTAATTTGCAAGATTGGAAAGAAAAAATGCTACAGAGCCTACATCAAAACCACTTTGGAATCCTAGGATCTAGCCCTCCTAGATTTAAAGAGGGATCTCTCTGTATAAGTGTTTTAAAAGATATTTCTTTAAGGCTTATGATATGATATTAGGCTAGTTATGAAGTACAAGGGTTTGTTTGTTTTTGGTTGGGTGAGATATCATCAAAACGAAGGAAGTCTTTTTTAAGGGGTAAAGGTGTGAGTAGGTTGAAATAATGGTTTAGATGATAGGATAGGTAAAAAACAATATCAATCCATTGGGCTATGGAGTCACAAAAGGATTTAATTGCACAACAAGTTTCAAGAGTGGTCCATGGGGCAAGTCATCTAATTCAAAGGATTCTTTAGATTGATTTGTGATATGGAAACATAAAAAGTGTTGTGAAACAAACAAACACACAAGAAAAAAAAAGGACAGCCTAAGATCAGGTAAGTACTTTTAAACTAGCCTGATTTTGGCATGCACTTAATGGAAAGACACAAAAGTAACCTAAGATCAGGTAAGTACTTTTAAATTAGCCTGATTTTGATATGCTTTTAGGGGAAAAAATTAAAAACAAATAATAGCTTAAGATCAAGTAAGAACTTTGAATCTAGCCTGCTTTCAGCATATTATTAAAGGAAAAAATTCATGATAAACATAAAAATTAGCCTATGATCAGGTAAGTACTTTTAAACTATCCTGCTTTTGACATACTCTTAAGGGAACTTTTCAAAGCAACTGTTGGAGAAGAAAATAGAGGACAGGGCTAACCATAAACTTCTCTAATTCAACTTTAATAAGAAGAATTTTCAAGCACTTTTAAAGACAATATCTCAAGCTATACTCAATAAGCATGGGCTCACCAACACTTCCCTGGTTGTACTCTATTGGATTATCCTCAAAACAACATTGGAAGAAAAGATAGAGATAAAGATTTATCAGTGAGATTTAGGGTACTTTACAGTAAATCCTAATCTATATTTGTTGTTCTTTATCAGAGAAAGTGGACAGTATGGAAAACATGAGAAAAATCACAATTACAGTAAGAAAAACATCACCATTGACATAAACTAGGATCCCATAAATCAACTTGTGTATTTGATGTTCAAACCAATTACAATATTCAAGTCCAGTGGGTCTTTTACAGCTTCAAAACTCTCTTCTCATCCTATCTTTAGTCAATTACAAAACAGAGCTTCAACGACCTCAATAGCTATTTACACTTGATAAGTATTCAACCAACAACAATAATGAACTCCGCATATGATATATATAGGTAAATTCGAGGAGGTGGAGTGAAAGGAGATCTAACTAATCAATAAATACATAGTAAATGTTTCTCGACCTTTGGGAGGCCTTAGGGAGAAGATTTCAGAATTTTATCTCTGTTTTAATCAATTTTACATTAAATTTCATCTACTTCAGTCACTTTTGTTGACTTTGGATGCTTTTGGTAGGCTGGCAATTAATTTTGAGCTGTCTTTGGCAAATATCTCTAACTATGCATTCAATTTGTATTCTTTTGATGAAAATGAACTTTTAGGTGGCATTTTGAGGATTAATTGCCTCACTAATGTGCCATTTGGAGGCTCTCTTTGTTGATGTGTGTGCTTTAGTGACTTTAAACACTGATTAGGCCTCGATCTTGCTTTAAGGCCTTCTTTTCATCTTTGGGATTTTAAATTTTTTCTACTAATTGTTTTATCCTTTAAACTGTGTATTTACCCTTAAAATTGTAGGATTAAACCTTTAGCCTTCATCTTTATGCGTAATCCTATATCTTCAATCTCTGTCTTCATTGTTTTTCTTCTTTTTCCTTTGTTAGTGTACAGGTGGCTTTCTTTGATGTGGGAGGATTTAATTATATTACCAATGCTCATAAAGCACCAATGAAACCATGGAATTAACCCTGGAAGCTTCTATTCTGCATTTTTTGGGCTCCATAGGTGGTAATCTCCGGCTCTGTTTCTTATTTAACTATGAGAAGGCCTTTTGGCATTAAAAATTCTTTCGAATCCTGCAAAAAACCAACAAAATCGTTAATAAAACTTGCAAGGGAGGGTTTTGACTACTTTGGAGGTTGACAGAGGCGGAGGAGCAGGATATGCAGGAAGAAGAGGAATTTTCATGGCGGAGAGGTGAAAACTTGTGAAAACAAGGTTCAAATTTATTTTTGGCATGAAAAATGGCTTGGTGGTTTTGTGAAAAACGTCGACGGTTTTCTCACGACATCTAAGCAGTAAGAGGTTTACACTCAATTTCACGTGATTCCATACGCTGCGTGACACACGTCCTTTATGAAACCAGCGGTTTCGCGTGGATTTGGGTGGTTAAAACCCGACAGCAAAAGTTATGCAAAACACGATGATGATCGTTGGATGATGGGGTGTAGATCCAACGGTGGGGGAGGAGCGCGATGGTGAAAGGTGCATGGGCGAGGGTTTTAGTGGGAGCCAGGTGTCAAGAGGGGATTGGATGAGTGGCAGGGTAGTGGGAGGTGGGCCATATGCTAACATAAGCTATTTTGTTCGATAGCGGGAATGCTATGTGAAATGGGTTATACGTTGAGTTGAATCGGAACCATCAGATCTAATCGATCTACAGTGTAGATTGATTATGAGGGTGGATGGATAGATATCGGTCGGGTGATCGGAGGGTGAAAGGGGAAGGATGGTGGCCGTCAGATCAAGGCTTGAGGCCTTTGATCTACGACTGAGATTTTTTGGGGATTGGAAAAGTAGGGAAAAAAGAGAAATAAAGGGAAGGGGGCTTAAAGAATAAGGAAGGGAAGGGTCCGATGAGGAGTATAGGACTAGAAGCGGGGTGTGAAGGGCTAGAAGGAGATATGAGCGAGGTGATCTAGAGCCGTTGGATTGGAAAGATCTATGGCTAGGATTAACACAGGGTTTGATAAAGGTAGCAGGGAAAATATCTAAAGGAAAATGCATTTTGCAGGGGGGTGGGGGAAAAAATAAAGGTAAGGGAAGGGGCTAGGGATAAGGCAGAAGCAAAACATGGTTGCGGGTGAAGGAAAAAGTGGCTAGGGGGCTAGAACCTGGTTGCGGGTGCAGGTCATATGCAGAGAAGGAGTTTGGGGCTAAACCAAAAAGGGGTTTAAGAGCTTGCATATAAAAGGATGCATTTTTAGGTCGAAAGAGGGGTTTTTTAGTGTTGTTTAAGGTTCTGATAGAAAAAATAGGGTAATTCAAACCACAAAAAGGGTTTTTTTATGGTTTTTAAAAGGGGGTTTTTGAAGGTTTTTTAAGAAGATGAAGGGTAAATGAGAAGGAGAAAAGGGGATTTTCAAAGAGAAAATGAAGGGAAAAATGAATGAAATAGGCTTAGGAAATGATGGAAAATGGCCTAAAAAACAATTTATTTTGATATCAGTAGGGTTTCTTGGTGGATTTTTGAATGAAACAGCAGTGAAGATTACTTTTTGAGCTTAGAAAGCATCAGAAGGCTTCAAGAATGAGAAATTTTCTATGAAAATAATCTCTTGAAGGCTCAAGACTTATTTTAGCCATCATTTGCTATGACAAAAATTTACCGATGGCTAACACACGAGTCGACATATACCAGCTTGGCAATGGCATTTTCGATTGCCAAGGTCGCATATGTTCCACCCCTAGGCTCACATTTGAGTGATGGTGGATGGTAGAATTCATCTAACAGTGTGTAGATGTATCATCAGGAGTTAGGACAACGAATTTTACTACAAGGTCTGACAGGAGCAGGGTGGGTATGAATGCATGGGACAAACTCTTGATACTTGGATTCCACCCAGGGGATACATATAGGGGTCAGATGGGTTCTAGAAGGTAGCAATGCTTCGCAAACTTATCATATTGTTGCTCAAGATCATGATTGAGAGTGGACGGGCAAATATCAACATCATGGGAATGCTCATGTAGGATGAGCTTGGCCTACACATATTTTTCACCACAAAGCCCCATGAGAAAGGGGTACAGTCCACACCTAATTGGGGTATATTATAGTCAGAGTGGTGCAGTGTCAGCATGGTGGCACCTCTACGAGACTAGCTTGGGACTCGAGCATTACAACTCTACACAACTCAATAACCTTTAAGGGTGAGATGCATACTACATAGGGGGATCATGTAGATATTCCATTAGTCTTTAGCGAGTCACTGATGGAGTGGGGGACTTCATTAGTATGGCAGGTTGTTCAATGTAATATCCCCAAATGGGAATACACAGCAATGCCTGCTAAAATAACGCACTTCTAGGAAATATGTAAACTGAAATGAGTTTGCAGCTCCTGGATCCCTTAGATCAGTGGATCTGGGGTCTAGATCCAAAATCAGAGAAAAAAAAAATCAAACTATGTGTGGTAAATAGATCTCCCACCACCTAGTCTAGCTGAAAAACACCCAAAAGAGAGGGGCTACAGCTATGTACAACAAACTGCTTCAGAAATAACACAGTTTTGGAAAGAATGAGTAGGAGGCCAATAATAAAGATCATATTTTGAATATACATTAGCAAATCATATCCATAATGATGCTTTTACATTATACAACAAAAGATAGAAGGCAAAAGAGAAGAAAACCTCTCGAAAAGAGGGCTGCAACACATGTATTAACTGCAAAATGTCTTAACAACATTATTTTATGGAGCTGTAGCAGCTGAATGTTACACTTCAGATCTAGATCAGATATGTGTATAAAATATCATATCCATTTAAAATTTGTACACTAGAAAGGCTCTATTACAAGATCCCCTTGGGGTTTTGATCAAATCATGCAATACAAAGAATAGATCTGAGTTTAAAGTAGCAGATATGCAATATTATTCAGAAATTTCTGAAGATTTTTTACAATAGGAACAAATCAGATATATACAGAACATGTATCAGCAATCTAATCCATGGATCACCAAAGTTAAAGGCAAGGCCTAGCACCAGAGATATATTCTCAAAAAGGGGATCAAAACACCCTGCAAATATTCCTCTGAAAATAACGCAATCCTGGAAGGGAAAATTTTTTGTAGCTTGAAGCAGTCAGTTGGCATGATGCCAAGATGTGAAATATCATCTCTAGAGGTTCATAACTCTCTTTCCCTTGGGATAGAAGACTCTCCTAGTGAAAAGAGGGCCTGAAATGGCCTAGATCTGAGCAAATCTGACCTCCACTTGCTACAGCTTGCAAGGAAAACCTAATCCTAAACAAGATCAGTGCTATAGTTGGAAGATGAGCTTGGCCAAATTCCTGATAGTGGATGAAATCAACAAGTCTCCTCCAAGAAATCCTCAATGGAAGAGGTGGAATCCCTGCATAGGAACTACCAAGTGCTAAGCAACACTATTCTCAGCTAAACAACAGAGAATGGTATTTTTCTAAATAGACAAGATACTCAGAAAATAAGCATAATCAACAACCCTCTCTTCCTGCTCTCCTCTTCCTTTTATAATATGAAGGCCTTGTCAAACCCTAAACCACTTCAATGAATTATCTCCTTTCACATGAGGGGCCTCCATCTAGAACTGCATTGTCTATCCATGAGGTACATTGCATCTAGACAATGTTGTAGATTTGGTCAAGGTTGACCCAGTCTCATAGCTCAAACCCCTTTCATAACTGCAAGTGATTTGTTTACATGGCCTAGATTTATCCTTGTTAATATGGGCATTGATTTATTCATTATTTTTAGGAGTTTTACATGTCCTCCTTTATTCATTTATTCATGTAACAGAAAATGAGACAAAAATGTATATTCCTCTTAGCTTAGGCTAAGTAGGAATACTACAGTCCTCCCCTCCAAAATGTTGCTTGTCCTCAAGCAACTAATAGGGTGAGTGCTGCAATACTTCTCCTCCTACATTAGTGACACCATTAAGGATCAAGTCCTCCTCATAATACAAGTGTTCACCAAGCCAACACAACATGAATTGTTCCTCCAAAGTCATCATAAGATGTACATAGTCCATCCCACAAGGAGTGAAAAATTCACAGAAATAAACATGGCTGGAGCAATGCTCTCTCTAAAACATGTAGCATGAGGTACATGGAGAAGTTTCATTCCATGTGGTACATAAAAACTGCCCATCCTCTCTCTATACAATCCCATGAAAAGTACAACTATATCATCCAAGTATGGAAGCATAAGGACATATATACAAATAGAAATTTAGCATGAGGAGGGGGTTCAAAATCCCACATAGGGTGCCAACGCAGTGTATCTCCTACCTGTATCAGATCAAGGTATGGTAAGTGGTTTTTCCCCCACTTACTTGCTGCACAAGCTATCTCACCATGGCTGAAAGTGTGAGATATGTTTGGTGCCTTTGGGAAGCACCCATCATGAAAAGGAATCTCCGTTTGCATAGCAGGGGAGTCGCCAAGTTCAGAATTTGCAGTGGCCCAAAGTTTTCCATGAGATCTATATGGTACAACACTCCTCTTGGGAGCCATGTCCTACAACAACATAGTGAAAGAATACATCAAATCAGAAAATAAAGCTTGCATTACATGTTCAGATTTTTCATCATCAATGTTTCTTTTAAACATGGAATTGTGCACAAATTTTTCTCCCTCTTTAAGGGAAGGAAGAAATGACTGAAATTAATCTTGCATAGAGTGCTTTTGCTGCCCCAACTCCACATAGCTCTTGCATTCTAGAAAATTTTGATGTATCTCTCCTCCAAGGCCTTCTCATTCAAAAATCTCATGATAGTGTTGTAGATCTTCATAGAATAGGTAGGGTTGAAAAAGAAGTCCTTGAAGGCCCTTTGTAGCATCTCATCATTGAGCTTGGAGTCTCTAGGAAAGAAGATCCTATAATAGTGATAGATTAATCCCTCATGGATTAGATAACCCTCTCCATGAACTTGGTCATCCAGCATCATATAAGTGTAGAGATCCTTGGAGTAATCCACCAACAGCTGAGATCTCCAATATAGATCTACACTCCCCAACAAGGATAGCGTTGATGATGCATCAATAAGATTGCATGTCTTGTTTCTGATCTCTCCTTTGACATATATTATGCCAAAGGTACAAGTAGGAAGGACATACCTCTCCTTTTCCTCCTCCAACAGCGCAGAATCAGAAATGTAGGATGGTGAGGATGATGAGAGAGGTGAATTCCCCTCCTCCTGGTGCTTGCTCCAGCTTACCGGCACTGTAGATGTGTCTCTTAATGCTCCCTTCCCTCCTGGATATGATTTTGGAGCATCAAGTAATGAGATATATCCCACTAAAACAAAATCTGTTGGCCTCCCTGGTGGTTTGCCACAAGATGGGAATGTCCCTTGCAAGAATCTCATGAACATGATTCAAGGGATAGTGAGATCCTTGCTTTCACTGCACAAATCCATCTCTATTTTCTATGTGGAAGTGTTAGATGTGGGGTAAGAATGCATGCCTCTAATCATGTGAGGTGTACCACTCTTCTTGTCCACCCATTCCATTTGCAAAGCCTCCCAATCAGTGGTGACTTTCCCCAATGTAATCAGCCATTGAACAACCAAAATAACATTGGTGTCTGGTATGTCAACTACAAAGAAGTGATCCACCAAAGTGTAGGATCCCATGGTGACTGTAAGTGATGGAACATAATGCATGCATTGCATTGTTCTATCTCTTGGAACTAGAACAGAAAATTCCTCAAAGGTATCGGTGGGTATGTACCTCCTTTGCACCAGGTGAGCATCAATAAAGTTGTGGGTAGCCCCACTGTCAATAAGAATAGATACCATTTGATTCATGATTTAACCATGAACTCTTAGGTTTAAGTACTTAGCTACTCCCCTCAAAGATGCAATAGTTCCTCCAATAGGAGCAAAATCTCCACTCCCATCTCTTGATGGTGATGGATCTCCCTCAACTTTGTCAGCGTTGTGACCCCTCCTTGGTTCTTCATCTTCTTCTTTCTCCTCAAAATCTAAGAAGACTTATATGTAGTTTGATTTCCCAGTATCACATCTATGTCCCTATGCCCATGATTCTCGGCAAGTGAAACATAGCTTCTTCTTCCTCAGCTCCCTTCGGACTTCAATATCAAGAGGCTTCTTGACTGTGCTCTCCTTGGAAGGAGAAACATTCTCTTCCTTCTCCTTAGAAAGGTAAGAGGGCTTGTTATGGAAAGTTTCCTTTTCTTCTGGCAAGGCATCTTGAAGGTATCTAGCCCTCTCAATGGCATCATGCAATGTGATTGGCCATTGATGAACATGTACACCCTCCTTGTAGCAGATAGATTAGGAACCATAAAAAATAATCTTAGAAACTCAGAGATATAAGATTCTGCTTCAACTTTGCAAGGCTCATGAAAGGTGCTTCTAGATCTTTTTTGTCAAACCTCTCCTCTAGTCTTCTATTAAACTCAGAATAGGAAGTCACATTGGCATGGCCTAATGTAGACAACCCATGGAACCACCAGTTGTGTGCTTCACCTTCAAAGTGCAGTGCTTCAATCTTGATGGCTTCCAAGTCAGGGAATTTGTTCAATTGGAAATAGATATCTAGCTTCTCTACTCATGCCTTGGAAGAACTAGTGGATGACCCATCAAACTTGAGTAAAAAGAATCTGCCCATAGAGTGATGTCGATCATGATTCTGAGTGAATCCACCATCTCTATACTGATACCTTGGTCTTCTTTTGTCCTTAAGATGAAAAAACTCTTGAAAACTCAAGTGGTCCTTGAATCTTTGATTCTAGGACTCATACTCTTCAAAATATTCTTCAAGAGATGCTTTCTCATGAAGCCCTTCATTCTCTATAGCAAAAAAGGTAGGCATAGTAGAACGTTGTGGAGCTTGTGGCTGATTCACTGGTTGATCATTCCAGTGGTGGTACATGCCAGAGCTTTCCCCGGGATGAGGCCTTCTAGGAGACTCCTTGAGTCTGTCTATTCTCATCTCTTTGATATCTATAGTAAGATCTTGCATGGATACCAAAAGAGTTCTTGCAAACTCTACTCCTTCTTTATCACTTCCAGTTTCAGGGGCTTTACCCTTGTCTTGATCATCAGTAGTGTAATAAAATTCCTTGTGAATTCTATTCTAATACCTCTTCTCCCTTTCAGTAAGTGGCTCATCTTCTTCTGAAAGCATGCTAGCCTTGTCTCTTCAATGTAATCATAGGCTGTGCCAAGAAAGGAGCTTTGATACTGTTAGCCACCCATAAAATTATGTCATATCAGATTGTGGCTAAATAATGTTGGATAGCCTTCAAGAAACAATTTCATGATTAAAATTGCTGATACTTGAAGGCTTTTTTATAATGTCCTATCCTTGGTTAATATTCACTACTGTTTCCATTCAGAACTCAGAAATCCTGCTGATTCCTAAAGCCTAAGTGCTACTGCTAACCCCCTTTTTCCTTTCCTTCCCCTCAAAGCTAACCTCCTCTTCTATTCCTCCATTTCCCATGAAAACCCCACAATTTCATATTTCTCCCTATTCCCCCTCATCAGAATCCATTCCATAAGGTCTAAGACCCCTTCTTAGCCTTATCGGAACCTTCATTTCCCTTGAAAAACCCATTAAAAAACCATAGGAAATGCATATTTCCTATACATTAGACTTGAGCCCCCGCAGGCCAAGTTCCTAGCATCCCTCCGTCCATATAACTGAGCGCCAGAACCAACTGCTTTAAGCATCAGGCGCTTATCTTTCCAAAGAAATTCCTCCGCCCGAAAACACCAAAAACCTTGGTAAACTATGAAAATCGGGTTTTTTATTAATTTCTAAGGTTTTCTGCCCAAATAATTTATGAAGTTATCTCGACCATCAATCTGCTCCAGAGATCGGACAGCGCGGAGCGCTACTTGCCCTGTGGACCCCGCCATTCCCCGCGCTGTTTTCCAAAACCACGGTTTATTCCGCACCACTCTTCGGGCAAAGGTGGTTTTAACCCGACGGCCAGTGATTCCATACACTGGCTGCCACGCGTCCTCTGTACCATCCAAAAACCACCGCATAAAGTCAATCCCCCACGCATTATCCATCAGACCATAGCCGCCCAGCGGAATAAATAACAGCTGTCCGATCTGGTCCCGCACATCTAACGGTGATCACCTATTCGAGCTGCCCGCCCTTTAATCAAGCTGCATGCGTTTTAGCTGGACCCCGGCGCAACTGAAAATCCATCTCCGCCGTCGATCTCTACAGATCGACGGTCCACATTCAATTTCCTGATTCCATTACGTTGTCAACCTTTTTCCTCCGCGGACTTTCCAAATCTCTCCCGACCGTTGATCACAGTGTGATCAATGGCTCTGATTGCCCCACTCCCTCGCACACCTTCCGATGTAGATTTCCATATAAACACAGGATTTTATAATTTTGTTTGTATTTTGCAGGTTTAAGGTTTTTCTTAATCAAAATGAAGATTTTTCGTGGGACAAGGATGACGATCCTCTGCCTTTCGAATACCTCAGAGAAATTATTCACAGGGTGTATATGTTGTCAGCAAGGTTTCATGAGCCGTTGATGCAGCATGCCCCTATGAAACCTAGAAAACATCAAAAAAACCCAGAAAAAGAGTATTAGAAAGAAGAAATGGATTAGAGTGGGAGTTTAATGGACAGATTGGAAGGGATTACAGCTAAGACGGCCATCAGAAGCCTAATCTCCCAGCTTAAAACACAGTTTAAAAGGAAAACCTAAAAGTGTTTATCAGACATAATGCCTCCACCACCATATCTGAGGTAAATTGATTCCTCAACCACCACAGTGCCACCTGTGCCTCAAAGCATTCAATCAGGAGCTGGATTTAATGATCAGAATCAGATTTTTGCCTCGACACAGCCAAAGAAGTCACTTTTTCCAGGGCCTTCAATGCAAAGAATATCTGCGGAGTTACTTCGGACTACCTGTGCCTCAAAGGTCAACAAATACTCCTACCCAGCTTAAATCATGAGTGTAAATCAATTAATACGGTGAAAAATTCTTCTTTTTCTTCATTGAGCATCCCAAGGGCCAATGGGCCATTTAAATCCTGTATTAATTGTAATTGAGATCTTTTTCAGATCTCACCTCCTCATCTTTCTATATATACCACAGCAGAAATGAGTGAGGGGTTGTTGGTTGTTGGTTGCTGTTTGATCACAAGTTGTAACATTGAAACTCTCTGAAATAAATATACAAGTCTGTTGAAGTTGAAAACAAATTGAAGTCTTGGATGTCTTGATGATGCTGTTGCATCCCTGTTCCTAAGAAGGCTCTATCACTGGATTCATGAGCTTGGTTGTTGGTGAAGTATTCTAACTGTTTAATGTTTTCTCCTGTTTTCATTATGTTTCATAATCTCTTACTACAGTAGGTTGAAAGTTTTAGGCTAAGAAATGACTCCTGGAAGCACCTTAGACCTGTTCATCCTTCACTGTTTTATGTTTTCTTCTGCTGAAGTATTTTAGAGGCTTTAAACCTTCTCTTTAGTCTTCATGCTTGTTTATTTCCTTGATAGCTAAAATAGTTGGTTTCAGCATGATTTATGGTTCTCCCTGCTTGTCTGCCATCACTTGAAAGCTGTTATTGAAGTCTCCCTTTGAAGTACCATTGTCTTAAGTTAATCAAAGAGGTCGATTTTGATCTTACCCTTTTCCCCTGCTTGAACAGTTGTTTTGAAGGTCTTTATAGTTGCAAGCGTAGATGTTATTTAGGTGTTCCCTCTTCTATGAATGCAGCTATCAGTGAATCTTTTATGTTTTCTAAGTCCTTTAAAATAAAATCTTTGAGGAAATAGGGAGTTCCCCAAATCTTAGATTTCATTTTAAAAGTTGTTTTGAAGTCATTATTTGCTTAAAGAATGTTTGTGGAATTTATGGTTAGCCCTGTCTATCAAATATCTCTTTATTGTTAAGTTATGTTTTCAAGTTCCCATTGTTGAGAATTAAGCTTCTCTTTCCAAAACATTAATGTCCATCTCATTCCAAAACAAAGGATCCTGTGGCCAAGTTAGATTTTAGCTTTGATATCCCATATGCCTTGAAGAGTTTGTCATGACCTTATTTTGACTCCATTGCCCAATGAACTAGATATTTCCTCTTTCTGTCTATCTTTCCTAGACCTTTCATATTCTGTTGTATCAACTCAACCCGACCAAACAAACATCTGCACTTAAAATAACTAGTCTAAAATCCATAATCAAAGCAAACAAGATAAACCTTTGCAAACAAATATTTGAGAGATCCCTCTCTGAGAATAGGAGGACTAGATCCTGGAACTCTAAATATTGGTTCTGATGTTGCCTTTTCTTTTGATCTTCCAAACTGTCAAAACACGGGAGACCAACATAATGGCGATCACGGTGGGACCCTACTGAGAATTAGAGGTTTCAAAACCTTTCTTAAAACCTTTAGGTCCAGTATAACATAAGTAACTTTCTTCAAGCACTGCCTAACATAATGGAAATCATGATAGGACTTGATTGAATCAGTGACAAACTAAGTAGCCCTTAGGATTCCTTTTAATCCTTATCGAACCTTGAAGGAACCAGTTACCAAGCCATAAGAGAAACTCTGTTTGTTTGAACACCTTAGCCAAGTGAAAAATTAGACTTAGAACACTCTCTTAACCTATAAAACCAAAATAAACTCAGAAAAACTAAAACATATTCCAATTTTGGCTTCATAATAAACATGGTAGTGGACCATAGAACCTTTTACCTCCTCACGAGCTAAAAACTTCCACTTTATAGTGAAACACTCATTCCCACATATCACTTACCTTTGATGTGTTTTACCTTGTACTGTTAGACAGAGTCTAGAAAGGGCTAGATAGCCTCTGGATCTCATCCTCTTTTAGAGGTGATATATCTGGTGAATGCCCTCCTAGTCAATCTCTTGTTAGAGTTTGTTGTGTTTCGGGATATCCTGAAAAGGATGTTTCACAAGCACTGTGGTGGACAGTGTACCTCTTCAAAAACACTCTAAATTTTCCACCTGGTGACTCCACAATCCTGAGCAGACCTTAAGACTCCACTGGGAAGAACCCTTACCATTATAACATTTTCCAAATCCAGTTAGAGGACTGTAGGATCAAAATTTGTTTAAACAGATCAGTTAACCTCTCAAAGATTTTCATACTTGGTTGAACTTTTATTGTTATTTTGGGTCTGAAAACACACCATAGTGGCTTCTAGAAGTATCTACACTAGAGCCCATCCTGACCCCAACCCACCTGAGATAGTTGATGACTCAGAAAGTATCCTTTGGAAGTCTCCTAAGATTAAATTATCAACTGTTTTCAGATCACCCCCAAGAGCTAAATCAGTTCCTGAAAAACTTTCAGCTCTACAACACTCACAAGTTGACTTAGTTAATCCATTTAGGACTAGGTCATTTAGTGAGTTAGAACAACTAGATTCTGAGTCTTCACTATCATCTCCTGAAACAAGTGAACATCTTGGTAGCAGAGAAACAAGGCCTCCTGATTTACATTTTCTTCTTAAATTAGGTGTCTCTCATCCAAGATCAGCTCAGCAATCTACTCCTGTTCCATCCACTTCTGTTCATCCTCCATCCATTGTTCAAACCACCACACCTCAGCCCACTTTCCCTTTTGTCAATCCACCTGTGAATCCACCTCCACCTCCTGTCGTGGCCGCATGGTATGCTCCCTTAGCGCTTACTGTAATACTATTCAATCTTCCACAGGACTATCAATCCAAAATTCTATTGTATGATGCTAATAATGCTACAACTGCATCACAACATGTGGATAAGATGAATGACTATTTTGACCGAAATGAAATTGATGATGATTCTGTCAAACTTAGATTATTTTCTCATAGCTTAGGGGGAGAAGTAAGAAAATGGTTTAAAGGTTTAGTCCCCTGTAGTATTAACGATCTCCAAGCCTTCCATCAAACATTCCTAAACAAATGGGAAGTAAAGAAAAATCCTCTCCAAGTCCTTGCTGATTACAACAATCTCTGTAGGAATCCTGGGGAGAGTGTGCAAGCATATTGTACTAGATTTAACACTGTATATAATGCACTTTCCCCATAACTAAAACCTCCACAAGGCTCAGCCTTAAGCAAGTTTCCTGAAGGATTTGACTCTGACATGGCTTATTTACTAAGAGAAAGAGATTTTGCAACTCTTGAAGATATGCAAAGGGGTGCGCTTTCTGTGGAGGTCAATTTAATAGAAAAAAGAGAAAGAATGAAAACTGAAAAGAGAGTATCTTTCAGAGAGGAATCCTCTCCCTCCACTTCAAATTCAAAAATGGAGAGAATGTTGGAAGAAATGATGAAAGAGATGAACATAATTGAAAAAGCACAAGCAAATCAAAACCAGACTGCGCTTCAAAACAATCAAAATAGAAATAGAAGTCAGAATTACAGAAGAGATAACAATCAAGATAAGAAAAAAGAAAGTGACCAACAAGTTAGACCTCCCTTTCAACAGAACTATGTAGATCAATATGAGGAAGACAGGGAGTTGGAAAGGTTGGACGAATCACATGTAAACTTGATTGGATCAGACAGTGGTGATGATGTTTTCCTCACTGAGGAAGAACAAGTTTTCTTCTCCAATGATCAGAATACAAACACCTATGAAGATTCTGATGACTATAAATTGGGTTTTGAAAATGCAATCATGGAGGTACACAAACAGTATAATATTAGGAGCAAGGGATAAGAATACTAGCACTGCTGTCAAGAAAAATGCAGAAAACCAGCCCAAGAAGACAGCAGAAAAAATCAACATTTCAGCCAAAAAACCAGATTTAAATAAAGACAAGGGAATCCAGCCAAATTTTGAACAGAGCACCCCTAGCACTTCAGCTAGTGGTCCTAGTAAAACTATTCCTATCACAAATTCAAGCAAGTTTCAGCAAATCAAAGTTGCTGAAAAGAATCCAATTGAAAAAACAGATGTAAATATTAACAAATCAATTATTCCTTTCAGCCTTGAGGGAGAGATTTCTAAGATAAAAATTACCATCCCCCTAGCTGAACTAGTAACCCAAGAAGTGTACAAAAACCAAGTTTTGAAAGCCTTAAACTTAGGAAGTGATACTGACACCTTAAACTTGATAGATGACAAACCTGAGCTGTTGTTTGGCCCTGAGGTTGAAGGAAAATATCAAGAAGGACCAGTCCTGCCCTTCTATGTTAGCTTGAACATACATGATAAAATTCTACACAATGCCATGTTAGATTCCAAAGCTTCACACAACCTAATGCCCAAAGTAGTAATGGAAAGCTTAGGTTTAGAAATTACTAAACCATACAAATATTTGTATTCTTTTGACTCAAGCAGAGTCAAATTTTTGGGTTTAATCAAAGATTTATGTGTTAACCTAGCTCAGATCCCTGCCAAAAATCTAGTGATGGACATAGTTGTAGCTGATATTCCCCTAAGTATGGCATGCTCTTATCAAGATCACGGGGAGCCAAACTTTAGGGCAGCCTTCAAATGGACATGTCTTATGCCACCATTCCCATTTTCAATCAAAACAGAAGATTATATAGGGAATCCCACATGAAGTACATGGTGAGTAACATGGACAGGCCTAACAACACTCCAATCTATTCTATTCAATCAAGTTTAGATTCCTTTATCTTATGTAATGAAGATGAAATTACTCAACAAGGTAAAGAAAACATGGACCCAATCAATTCACCAGAACAATCCAAGCTTACTTCAAATCGGCTTCAAAACATTGAAAATCAACAGCAACAAGAAAATGAAAATGAGTCAAATATACTTTGGACAATAAATTTCGATGGATCCTGTAATAAAACTAGTGCCGGGGCAGGTGTCTAGATTAAAAACACAAATCAGAGTTTTTCATACAAGTTAGATTTCCCATTCACTAACAATATTTCCGAGTATGAAGCACTTCTCCTAGGTTTACAATTGCTTAAAGAATTAGAAGCCCAAAGAATATCTATTTTAAGGGATTCAGAACTTAACATCAAACAAATCAAAGGAGAATACTCAGCCAAGAATCCAAGGCTTAGGGAATATTGAAACGCTGCCCTCGACCTACTAAAAAATTTCGAAAAATATGAACTCATTTTTATCCCTAGAGCACTCAATCATCTAGCAAACGAACTTGCCTTCGCTGCCAGCAATTACCAAGTACCTAAGATAAATGAACAACTCAGTATAAAGGTGAAACACAGACCTGCTGTGCCTGATAACGAAGATCACTAGTAAGTGTTTGAATCTGACAAACAAATAGATGATTTCCTGAAATCAGAAAATGATTTCAGCATACCAACACTAGAAACTAGCCATGAAGAAAACTGTTTGTATATTGAACAAATCCCAGAGATCGAAATGACATATCCTGCTAATATAAATCATTGTGAAAATATATTTGAAGTAGAGGTAGTGAACAATGAATACCAAGAAGACTTGGAAGTCTTACAATGCAAAAATGATAAGATCCCAAGAGGTCTCACACCTCTAGAACACCTGTTTGATCTCAACGATGTAGCTAAAGAACCAAGAATGGAGCCTGTGGAAACAAATATAGAAGATCATAACATAGGCAGTCTAGCAGAACCTAAGACGATCAAGCTATCTAGCACCCTCCCAGCTCACATAAAATTGAAATACATAGAGATTTTCAAAGAATTTAAAGATGTGTTTGCTTGGGAATACAAAGACTTAAAATCATATGATACCAGCATCATCCAACATAAAATTCCCTTGAAGGAAAATCAAAGGCCTTTCAAGCAAAAACTAAGGAGAATAAATCCCCTTTTATTACCTTTGGTTAAGGCAGAAATTGAGAAAATGTACAATGCTGGGATCATAGTACCCATTAGATTTTTAGAATGGATATCAAACTTAGTTTCTGTTAGAAAGAAAACAGGGGAAATCAGGCTTTGTATTGACTTCAGAAATTTAAACATAGCCTCTCTAAAAGACAACTACCCATTACCCAAGATGGACCATATACTTCAAAGGGTAGTTGGGTCAAGAAGAATATCCCTATTAGATGGGTTCTCAGGTTACAATCAGGTGTTAGTGTTCCCAAGTGACCAAATCAAAACTGCTTTTACCACACCTTGGGGCACCTTTATGTATGTCAAAATGCCTTTCAGATTAATGAATGTAGGGGCCACTTTCCAAAGGGCCATGGACATAGCCTTCTCTGAAGATATTGGCTATTTTATAATTATTTACCTTGATGACATAACTGTTTTCTCGAAAACTGATGAAGAACATTTGATTCACCTAAGAAAGGTTTTTGAGAAGTGTAGGAAATTTGGCTTATCATTGAATCCCAAGAAGACCCTCTTTGGTCTCCAAGAAGGGAAACTTCTTGGTCATATAATTTCAGAAGAAGGAATCAAAATAGACCCTACAAGGATAGATGGCATATTGCAAATTAGCCATCCTAGAAGCCTCAAAGAATTGCAATCCTTCATTGGAAAGATAAATTTTTTGAGAAGGTTTATTCCCAACCTTGCTGAACTATTAAAAAAAATTACAAACATGCTTAAGAAAAACGTGGGTATAAAATGGACTTTACCAGCTAAACAATCATTTGAACTGGTCAAACAAGCTCTTACCCAAACACCAGTCCTGATTAGTCCTGATTTTACCAAAGACCTTTATATTTTTTCTTTTGCATCTGAACATACAATAGCTATAGTCTTGCTTTAGAAAAATGATTTAGGACAAGAACAACCAATATCCTTCTTTAGTAAGGCCTTAAGAGACGCTCCTCTCAATTATAATATCATGGAGAAACAAGCCTTAGCATTAGTGAAAGCATTAAAGGACTTTAGGGTCTATATTTTACACTCTCACATAATTTCTTTTGTCCCACATACTGTTGTCAACGACATTCTGAGTCAAGACACTAATGGTAAAAGGGGAAAATGGATTGCAACTATTCTTGAATATGACTTAGAAATCAGGCCCACCAAACTAGTTAAAGGGCAAGGATTAGCAAAACTTATGGCTGAGTCTAACTTCCAAGCACTAGACATGAATATGGTAGATGTGTTGGAAGAAATAGAAGAGTATGATGCTCCTTTTATTGAAGAAACATTTCTAAACTCTCCTTGGTATGCTGATATTGTTTATGTGCTTTTATATTTAAATACCCCTCCTTCTTTATCTAAAACTAAGGCTAGATTCTTGAAACAAAAGGCTTTGAGTTTTTTCATATTAAATGGAGTATTAAATTGGAAAAATGCTGTTGGAATTTTTCTCAAATGTTTACTTGAAGATGATGCAGGAAAAATCAAGCATGAATTACATGGTGGTGAATGTGGAGGGCACCTCTACTGGAAGGCCACGGCGAACAAAATTCTCAGATTAGGTTACTATTGGCCTACCCTTTTTCCAGGCACTCGGAAGCTGGTCATGTCTTGCCATAAGTGTCAAATATTTGATGGCAAGAGAAAAATCCTTCCCTTACCCTTACAACCTATCAGATTTGAGGCACCGTTTCAACAATGGGGGCTGGACTTCATTGGAGAAATTAATCCATCCTCCTCAGCCCAACATAAGTGGATCCTCACAGCCACCAACTTCTTCACCAAATGGATAGAAGCTATACCTACCAGGAATGCTAATGACTCTATCATTATCAAGTTTCTTGAAACCCATATCCTATCCAGATTTGGTTGTCCCAGAAAAATCATAACAGACAATGCTGCTGCTTTCAAATCTAAAAAGCTGGTTGATTTCTGTCACAAATACCATATAACCTTGGGGCATTCCACTGCTTACTATCCCCAAGGGAATGGATTAGCTGAATCCTCCAACAAGAGTCTCATTAATATCATTAAAAAGCTGTTGGAAGAAAATAAAAAATCATGGCACAGTAAGCTGGTCCATGCCTTATGGGCTGATAGATTAACTACAAAGAAATCAATAAATATGTCCCCCTATCAGTTAGTTTATGGCATGGACGCAATTTTTCCTACCTCGTTAGGAATTCCAGTCATGAAGCTCCTTCAAGAAGTGCAGGTTGAAGAAAATGATATGCAAAGGAGGATCAACCAAATAATCCATTTGCAGCAGACCAGAGAAGAGGTTTAGGAAAGAACACAGTTAGTCCAAGAAAATATGAAGAAGCAATTTGATAAAAGGACTAAGGCAAACAACTTCCAGGTCGGAAGTGTTGTTCTTAAATGGGATTCAAGGAGAGAAGAAAAGGGGAAACATGGCAAGTTTGAGAACTTGTGGAAAGGGCCATATGTTACTCATGCTGAGAGGGGTCATAATACATTTTTCTTGAAAGAAATGAATGGAGAAGACCTATATGGAGGTCTTGTCAATGGCAGGATGCTCAAGCATTACTTCTGCCAAGAATCTTAAGTTTCAAAGCATTTGTGTTTTACCATTGTAGATATCATAGCCTAACCATTGCATTCAAAGTTAGAAGAAAATAAAAATACAAAAACAATAGAAAGAAAGAAAAGAGGGCAGTTTGTTAAAAACAAGAAAGGTAAAGCCCCATGCCAAAAAAGACAAACAAATCTGAAAGTGTGCAAGCTTAAATGCCACTCCTGATAACCACACTTCTAGTTAGTCAAACAGACTAATCTTGACTAGTTAGTTTTAAATTTTCTGCTGATAGGGTAGTGAATTTGGTTTGCCAAACTGTTTAATCTTGGCTTATCAGTAGATAGATTAGGATAGAAATTAAAGGTTCAAACAAATTCAAAATCTGAACCAAAGTCTCCAAAGAGAGATGACTCAAAACTGTTTTATTTTCTGAGTCATGAAAGAGAAAAACTGGTTCTAATTTGCCCAAAATCTGAATCAGTTATCAAAGAAGAGACAACTCAAACAAAAGCAAAAACAGAGTTGTGAAGAAAAGAGAAGGCCATGATGAGAAACTTTCAGATCTTAAAAATTCCATTTTGATTTTAATTTTCTGAAAATAATAATCTATGTGCAGCTTATTTTTATGCCATAGATCACAACGAGTTAAAAAGCTTAATCTTGACTTGACTGTTTTTGAATTTATGTTATAGAATTTAGAGAATGGAAGTCTGTTGGACAGCTTAATCCCAACAGACAGTAGATTAGGTAGAGAATCATATGGATCCAACTGTTTAATCTAGATCCATGAAGAAATAAGGAGTAGAGTTAGATTAGTTTTTATGCTTTGAAAAGAATAAAATTTTGTAAGAGAGTTTGCCAATCCAAGTGAACTCTGATGAAGAGAAAATGTTAGATGAGTAGGATTGGGTAGGTAGAAAGTTTGTTGATAAGAGTTCCTTTGTTTCTCAAAGATTGAATATTGGTTTCTGGAGAAAAGAAAGGTCATTCAAGCAGGGGAAACAACCCAATGGATGAGGCGACTGATCAGCCCCCCAGAGAATACAAGCCTGTAGTTCTTGATGCCTTCAAAAAAGATACCATCCCCAAGTGGAGCCACTGTTAGCCACCCATAAAATTCTGTCATATCAGATGGTGGCTAAATAATGTTGGATAGCCTTCAAGAAACAATTTCATGATTAAAATTGCTGATACTTGAAGACTTTTTGATAATGTCCTATCCTTGGTTAATATTCACTACTGTTTCCATTCAGAACTCAGAAATCCTGCTGATTTCTAAAAGCCAAAGTACTACTGCAAAGGACCCCTTTTCCCTTCCCTTCTCCGAAGCTAATCTTAGTTCCTTTTCTCCATCTCCTTTGAAAACCCCTCAACTGCATGATTCTTCCTTTTCTTTCATTTAAATCTTTTTCCTAAAGGTCTAAGACTCACTCTTGGCCTTGCCAAAACCCTCATTTCCCTTTAAAAAACCATAGAAATGCACATTTTCTATGCGCTGGACTTAAGACCCTCAGGCTAAGCCCCTACCCCTTTTTCCTCCATGTGCCCAAGCGCCGGAACCAAACGCTGTGATCATTGGGCGCTTACTCATTTTTCTCCGCCTGAAACATCAAAAACCTTTAAAAATCAGGTTTTATTTAAATCTCAAAGTTTTCCGCTCGCGAAAATTATGAAATAATCTTGACCGTCGAGCTGCTCCACAGATCGGACGGCGCGGCACACGACTTATCGAGTGGACCCCCCGGCCATACGTCACTTCTCAAATCCGCCTGGTTTTTCCACACCGCCTTCATGCGAAAGGTGGTTTTAACCCGACAGCCAGCGATTCCATACACTGGCTGCCACGCGTCCTCTGTACTTTTCCAAAACCACCGCATAAAGTAAATCCCTCGCGCATTATCCGTCAGACCATGACCGCCCATCAGAATCAACAATAGCCGCCCGATTTGGGCCCCCGCATCCAACGGCTGTCATTCGTTGAAGTCACCCACCCTTTAATCAAGCTGCATATTGTTTAGCCGAGCCCTGGCGCAACTGAGAATCCGTCTCCGCCGTCGATCTCTGCAGATCGACGGTCCACCTTCAATTTCCTGATTCCATTACTCAGTCCACCTTTTTCCTCCGCTGACTTTCCAAATCGCTCCCGATCGTTGATCACAGCGCGGTCAACGGTTCCGATCACCCCACTCCCCCGCACACCTTCCGATGCAGATTTCCATATAAACGCAGGATTTTATAAATTTTTTTGTATTTTTCAGGTTTTAAAATTCTTTCGCCATGTCTGAAGAAGATCCGAAGGACGAGGGTGACGACTCCCGTTCTTTCGATTTAACAAAGGAAATTGACCACAGGATATAGGACTGTGTTTTCAACAAGGTTTCATGAGCCGTTGACGCAGCATGCCCCTTTAAAACCTGGAAAACATCGAAAAAACCCAGAAAAAGAGTATCAGAAAGCATAAATGGATCAGAGCGAGAGTTTAATAGACAGATTGGAAGGGATTACAGCTAAGACAGCCATCAGAAGCCTAATCTCCCAGCCTAAAACACAGCTTAAAAGGAAAACCTAAAAGTGTTTATCAGACATAATGCCTCCACCACCATATCTGAGGCAAATTGATTCCTCAACCACCACAGTGCCACCTGTGCCTCAAAGGATTCAATCAGGAGCTGGATTTATTGATCAGGATCAGATTTTTGCCTCGACACAGCCAAAGAAGTCACTTCTGCCAGGGCCTTCAATGCAAAGAATATCTGCAGAGTTACTTAGGACTACCTGTGCCTAAAAGGTCAACAAATACTCCTACCCAGCTTAAAATCATGAGTGCAAATCAATTAATACGGTGAACACCTCTTCTATTTCTTCATTGGGCATCCCAAGGGCCAATGGGCCATTTAAATCCTATATAAATTGTAATTGAGATCTTTTTCAGATCTCATCTCCTCATCTTTCTATATATACCACAGTAGAGATGAGTGAATTGTTGTTGGTTGTTGGTTGATGTTTGATCACAAGTTGTAACATTGAAACTCTCTGAAATAAATATACAAGTCTGTTGAAGTTGAAAACAAATTGAAGTCTCGGATATCTTGATGATGTTGTTGCATGCCCGTTCCTGAGAAGGCTCTATCATTGGATTCATGAGCTTGGTTGTCGGTGAAGTATTCTAACTGTTTAATGTTTTCTCCTATTTTCATTATGTTTCATAATCTCTTACTACAGTAGGCTGAAAGTTTTAGGCTAAGAAATGACTCCTGGAAGCACCTTAGACCTATTCACCCTTCACTGTTTTATGTTTTCTTCTGCTGAAGTATTTTAGAGGCTTTAAACCTTCTCTTTAGTCTTCATGCTTGTTTATTTCCTTGATAGCTCAAATAGTTGGTTTCAGCATGATTTATGGTTCTCCCTGCTTGTCTGCCATCACTTGAAAGCTGTTATTGAAGTCTCCCTTGAAGTACCATTGTTTTACGTTAATCAAAGAGGTTGGTTTTTATCTTGCCCT
>JAXQQM020063609.1:0-55664 GCA_034641835.2 Pinus albicaulis
TATTAGGTTTTAATAACTGAAAGGGCATGATCAAAGATCATGCCTCTTCGCCAAGGGACACCTTGAGGCTATATTTAAAGCCTAGGCGATCCCTCATTGTAATCATATTTCATCTTCATCATTAATAATATATATATTTATCAAGTTTACCCAGAGTTTTTACACTCCATTGGTATCGGAGCCATCGCTCTTTGGGATCTGTGTGATCACCCAGGAATTACAGAATTCCAGAATTGCAAATTGCAATATCCACTTAAACCCGCCTTCCCCGTCACGGCAAAACACCCTCCTCTCTGCAAATAGTCCAAGAACTAAATAGTCCAGAATTACCTACGGCCAGCACACTTATTGAGGCTCGGATTACTCTTGTTAAAGATCTCGGATCATTTGCAGAGGACCTATCACTCTTGGACCTGTGATAAAAATTGAAAACTTATAGCTCAGATCACAAGTCCAATAATTGCAGATTTCAAGACAATCACATTTGAACTATAACTCGGTCTAATAAGGAGGGACAGTCACCTATAACAGTGTGGTTTTTGGCACACATAACTGTTTTAACATATCTCAAGAAATCTGTAGAGAATTCATCATCCAAACAAAATTCTAACATCGTTAGACAACACCGTTCCATATTTTCCGGACGTCGGAGTTGTTTTATATTGGTGTGTGTGCCGTCCACATCCTTATTGAATTTGTTTATCTGAGAAATTGCTGTTAGATAGCAGCGTAACCGCAGCCGAGGACAATGAAATAATAGCAAGTCGCAAGTCTTATACACTTTGCTATAAGCGTGATATAGATATCGTTCGATTGAAAGGGATTAAAATCTGATACTCTTCACTACAGACACAGTATACACCATACCTCGGATTACAAAGAAACATTTGATAACCGGAGTCATATTTTGAAATTATAAACAGACGGACGGCTTCGAGCATCGCTGGTCTCCACGGCTGCCGGATTGCTGTGAAAGTGCGTTTATCTAAAAAAAAAAATATACCGTCCACAACTGCCGACACAACCGCCTTCCGCCGGTGAGACACCATTCCTCCAAAGACTCCCGCTACCAACTTCATGCCCATTGCAGTTTCCACTGGTTAATTTAATTTACAACCTATCCGCCTATCTCCGCTGGCCATATCTGCACCTCACCCGTTAATTGCGATCGTTGTACCGCTGTGACGTCCACGTCCGTGCTGCTGACAAAGCGGATAGCGTGGATTCATAGCATAATGAATGGTTATTCAATCAACGGTGCCGCGGTGCCGCAATACCCAGCGTCTAATTCACGGTGATGTCCACGTCGGAGCTGTCGGTGCTATGCCACAGCAATAAACCAATAGAAACAGAATTAAACGTGGAAGGCTGCATAATTTTGGACAACGGCATTAATATAGGGCGTAAATCTAGACGGTTTAAATACCAGTCGGACAACGGCTTTGTAAGTATACATTGGTGGATACATTACGATTGTTTAAAAAAAACTGCCGGTTTGTAAAAATAAAAATAAAAAAAATCGATTTGTAAAAGTTATAAGAAGCAGTGTGTCGTTTAAAAGGAACTGGCACATTTAAAAAAAAAAACACAATTTTTTTTTAATTATATAAAATATATAATATATAGTTCAATTAATAATTATATGTATATATATATATATTATAATTACATAATTCATTTATATATATAATTCTCATTTAATAATTATATATATATATAATAATTATATAATTAAATTATATATATTATATAATTTTTAATTAAAAATTATATATATATAATAATTATATAGTTTTAAAAAAAAAAAATTAATTAATTAATTAATTAATTTAAAAAAAAAAAGGGGGGGGGGAAAGAGAAACTGGTAGAAAAATATTTCCCACCTCATACATGTTCAGTATGTCTTTATCAATGATGATGGTTGATCAGATAAAAAGACAAATATGGCTAAAACAAATGGAGGCTAAGGACAATGAGAATAAAATATTGCAGAAATTTAATGCCATCATGGACAAGTTAAATCTAATGCAAAAACCAATAGTTCCTAACATGGAACAAAATCAACAAAACAATTCTGCAGATTCAGGGAAATCAGAAGAGCATCAGGAAAAAACTGATTCCCCACATCACCATGAAGATATAGATGCTTATAAACAACAAAATGTTCCATCCCCATAATTGAATGAAACATGTGAAGCGACAAACACATCTGAAGCCACTGATATAGCGCCAGACGTTGTTGAGGCCTTCGGTGATGAAGCACATATGGTTGTTAAGAAGGAAGCATTTGATGATGAGAAGAAGTTGCATCAAACGATAATTGTGGGTAACTTACCTCTAAATCTAAAAAGTAACAAAGAAGAATCACCAGCAGTACCAGGAATAGGATCTGACCCTGTCAATATCAGATCTTGTCACTATCCACATCACCAAAAGATTGAACTCGAGAAGATGCTCCATGATCTTTTTAAAATATGGGAAGCAAGAGCTCATCGCTTGAGAAAACCAGACATTCGTCAACATTGTCCATCATTACGTATGCTTTGAGGAAAAAGCATCTTAAGAGAGGGGCAATGTTATGAATATTTTATTAATTATTAGTTAGATATAGTTATATTAGGTTTTATTAACTGAAAGGGCATGATCAAAGATCATGCCTCTTCGCCAAGGGACACCTTGAGGCTATATTTAAAGCCTAGGTGATCCCTCATTGTAATCATCTTTCATCTTCATCATTAATAATATATATATTTATCAAGTTTACCCAGAGTTTTTACTCTCCAAAAAAAAGAAAGAAGCCTCATGGCTTCCTCATGTATTCTCTCTTATTAAAAGAATTTAATTTACAATTTAAATAGATGAGAGAAATTGTCTAAGATAGTCTGAGCTATCTTAGACTCCTTTGGTTGAGACAATTTCTCACCAAAAACCCACCAAGATAGGAGTTCCTAAACAAACTCCAATATTTGAGGAACAACCCAAGAGTTAGGCACATATTCCTAACTTGGATTATTTAATTAATTTAATTATTATTTTGGATTTATTATTGTTATTTGAGAGAGGCTAACAGAATATTTTTAGGACATGCATCTAAGAAAGTTTACAGGTGCTACAACAAAACACTTCAAAAAATTGTGGAAAGCATTGATGTAAGATTTGATGAAGAACTACAAAACAAGACAAGAAGTACAGATTGCAGCAATCCTCCAAAATATCATGAAGAAGAGAACCAAGATGATGATGAAATAAGCAAGACAACAGAAGATACTAAACTGAACTCAAAAGGCCCCTCAAGATACACTCAAAAGAACCATCCAGAAGATCAAATCATTGGGAATAAGAGTGTAGGAGTCCAAACAAGAAGATAGCTAACTGAACAGACAAAAGAGGTATACCTAGCTATGTTATCACAAGTAGAGCCAAAGAAGTTTGAAGAAGCCAGAAAGGACAAGTATTGGGTGAATGCTATGAATGAAGAACTGGACCAAATTGAAAAGAACAATACTTGGGAATTAGTTCCAAGACCCATTGAGAAAAATGTCATAGGCTCAAAATGGGTATTCAAGAATAAGATGAATGAACAAGGACAAGTAATCAGGAATAAATCCAGACTTGTATGCAAGGGATATTCAAAAATTGAAGGTCTTGATTATGATGAAACATTTTCCCCTGTAGCCAGAATGGAAGCTATCCAAATTTTTTTGGCCTTTGCATGCTACCATGACTTCAAGGTATATCAAATGGATGTGAAATTTGCCTTCCTGAATGGAGATCTAGAAGAAGAAGTCTACATGGAACAACCTAAAGGATTCTCATTAACAGATAAAGAAGACTATGTGTGCAAGTTAAATAAAGCCCTATATGAACTGAAACAAGCTCCTTGTGCATGGTATTCAAGGTTGGACAAGTACTTGCAAAAACAAGGCTTTAAGAGAGGAGGAGTAGACAACAATCTATACATAAAGGCCAATGAAAATGAACTCCTGATTATAGTAGTGTATGTAGATGACATCATGTTTGGAAGCAATAAAGATGAGTTAGCAAAAGGATTTGCTAAAGAAATGAAATCAGAATTTGAGATGTTTATGATTGGAGAGCTCACCTTCTACTTAGGACTTCAAATTCAGCAAAAGAACACAGGTACATTCATCTCACAAGAAAAATACTTAAAAGAGATGTTTAAAAAGTTCAAAATGGAAGACTACAAACCTGTGTCAACTCCCATGATCACTAGATGCAAGCTATGTGTTGATGATGGATCTGCAGATATAGATCAAAGACATTACAGATCCATGATAGGAAGTCTGCTATACCTAACAGCTTCTAGACCAGACATTATGTTGGCAATAGGACTCGTGGCAAGATATCAAGTAGCACAAAAACAAAATCACTGCCTAGTAGTCAAAAGAATATTCAGATATCTACAAGGAACTGCACAGTATGGGCTATGGTATCCAAAAGGAAAGAGCTTCACTTTGACAGCATATACAGATGCAGATTGGGCCAGCTGTGTGGATGATAGGAAAATCACAAGTGGAGGTGCATTCTATTTTGGAAAAATTCTGGTGGCATGGTTAAGCAAGAAACAAACATCGATTTCTCTATCTACAGCAAAAGCAGAATACATAGCAGCAGCAGCATGTTGCACACAAGTCATGTGGATGAAACAAACCCTCCAAGACATGAAGGTAAGCATTGATGAACCTATCTCAATCAAATGTGATAATACAAGTGCAATAAGTATATCAAAAAATCATGTACTTCATTCAAAAACTAAACACATCCCAATCAAGTACCATTTCCTCAGAGAACAAGTAGCACAGAAGGTAGTGAAGTTGGAATATGTGCCAACAAAAGAACAAACAGCAGATATATTCACAAAACCTCTTGCTAGAGAACCATTCGAATATCTAAGAGACAAACTAGGGGTAGTATCTGCAAATGCTACTCATTGACATGAAGAGAAAACATCATTCCAGGGGGAGAACAAAAAAGAAAACATCATTCCAGGGGGAGATCAGTCAAAAAAGAGAGTCATAAAAGAGCCAAGCAAGTGACCAGTGCATGAAACAAGTCCTCAAGATCAGAGTAAAATGGACAAGAGTTGAAAACAATCTTAGGCATGATCAGAGTTGAAGACAAGAGTAAAATGGACAAAGAGTGCAACCCTTTTCCATTGATGTCAAAGGTGGACGAAGACCTGGAGGAAGCATTGGGTTACTGGTGGATGTGTTGCCATCAATGCCAAAGGGGGAGACTGTTGGAAATGTTTTCATTGATGGCAAAGGAGATGGCAAAGGAGGAACACCTAGCAACAGGGCAAAGAGAGCAGCGTAGAAGCAGAAAGAGGCAAAGAGAGCAGCATACAAGCAGAAAGAGGCAAAGAGAGCAAAAGAGGTAGAGAAGTAGCAGAGAGGTAGCAAAGATATGAAGAGGATGCAGAGGGTCAAGAAGCTGCAAAGCAGGGCCATTTGAAGCAGCCCAGGCTGCAGAACATGCAGAGAATACAGAGAAACAGTCATTCACTGACAGGCACAGCCTATACATTGTAGAGAGGGTTGAGTAGCAGAGATAGGTTGCAAAGAATACAGAGAAATGGTCCCGTACTGACAGGCACTGCCTGTGTAAAAAGGTTATTGGTGTTTGGAAGCGCAGTGGTGACAAAGCAAGAATGAACAGATGAGAAGGAGTGAGCGAAGAATAACAAAAGAATCGAGGTGAATGGAAACATTGTTCAAATATCGGCGATGGTTTTCTGAAACCAATACAACCCATATCGCGCCGCTTTTGGTCCGGAGCGAAACCATTTCTAAAAAATGTGATCCAGTATAAAATTGCCACGTTAGCCACCCAAAACCGCTCATATCTCGTTCTTTTGGAACGCTAATCTCCTGTCGTGGAAATTACATGATATCATTGAGGGTCGTCTGATCTGGAGGCTGGTAGATCAAACGACAATTGCGCAATGAGTTTCTCGGGAGATAAGTCAAGGTATGACCCATTTGTTTTATGATGAAAACTGCTCATTTAACAAGTCTTGAAGTGTGGGGTCGTGGCGATGCATTAAAAAATGTTGCATTGGCAGTGAATTTTAATGTAAGTGGGTTTTATTATATTGTCACAACGAAGGCTGTAATGTATGATGTGTGATGTTTAAAGGTATGGAACAATTCTGTGGGCCCGAGTGTAGTTACATGGCGTTTCTTTTGAGTTTAATATATAGTCTGAAAGTAAGCTACAACACTGCAGAGTTATACTTTGGGCTTAATGTAAAGTCGAGCCTTGATATAGATCAAATACACAGCAAAATAAACCCATTATGTATTTTTGGAATGGTTAGTTAATCAAGGCAAAGGGTGCACCTTCGGAACATAAGTATAGTTAAATGCACGTGTATTAACCTTTATGTGGATGAATTATGGTTGCTGCGGTCAAGTATTGTTGTATTAAGAACTGGGTTCTTAACCAAGGTCAATCAGCTAACACAACAAGACATATATTTATATATATATTGTTTGACATGCGTTGAACGAGAGATGTGGGCCCAAGAGAAAGATAGGAAATTGTATGTGATGCGATGGTTTTTTGATAGCCAAATGTTAATATGTTGCATGGCTTAGTCTATGATTGTGAGCGGAAGCGTTAAATAAACTATGGGGCCCGAAAGTTTATATAAATATATATATTAGTGTTGGGTTTAAGTTTGATTCAAAGACTTGATATAATGTTGACGGAGGATATCTATCTATATATGTTATCCGTTGGGGTTTGAGTCTGAGTTATGGATTAAAACAAGGTCGAAGAACTTATAATATTTGAATGCTGACCTTACGAATGGAAATATAAAAGAGGCATAGTATATGTGTAGTGTGGGCCCCCATGTAAAAAGAAAAGTTCAATGCATGTTTATTCCGAGAATTTTAACCAAAGCTGAAGGATATATAAAAGGTAAAGTGGCAAAGTATATATATGAAACAATATATATATATATATATATATCTGTGAACAATGAACCATCACATCGGAGAAAAAAATAATAGCGGAACATGTTAATAAAGGTTGCGATTGCGATTGCGATAAAGAAGCGGACCCAATACATTCATTAGGGGAATTTTGAGGTCTAAAATGGGCCTCCTAAGAAAAATGTACAACAAAAATCAACTTTATAACAACCAATAAGATTCAAGATGATGATGTCAACCATGGGGGATGATTCACCATTTTTTAAATAAAAAGGTAAAAATATTAAAAAATAATAAAATAATAAAACTACTTTTTCAACTCGTATTTTCAACTTATCTCCCAAAAATTTTACTCGAATTTCGAGTGGGAGTACTCGTTGGATGCAAAATTTAATTCCTCATCCAAGGAGTACCCATGTTGCATACTTTCGATGAACTCTACTACACGAAAAATGAGAAATACATAAAAAACGTGATTGTAATCACGCTTTTTTATGTATTTCTCATTTTTTGTGTAGTAGGACCCATCGAAAGTATGCAACATGGGTACTCCTTGGATGAGGAATTAAATTTCACATCCAATGAGTACTCTCACGAAATTTGCGGCAAAAACTTTGGGAGATAAGTTGAAAATACATCGTTTTGTTTTTTTCTATTTTTCCTAAAATTCTGATGATGTCATCAAATCTTATTTGATTTTTTCCACTATTATTTTATAATTTCCTTAGGAGGCCCATTTTAGACCTCAAAATTCCCCTAATGATAAACGGTGATTCTCATGTGTTTGAGTTCCGGCTTAAAGTGCATCGAAGTGATTCATCGCATCAGAGGAGAAACAGTGACAAACAAATTGAAATGTGCGATTGTTATTGAGCGATCGAAGAACAACCGTCGGATTTGCTAAAGGATGGACGACAGATATGAGTTGCTTAATTACAATGGTGGGACCTTTGCTAATCGCATCGGTGGAAATCAAATAATCAAGGTTGAAGAGGAAAAAGATATTAACACGGTAAGTATATATATATATATATATATATATATATATATATATATATATATATATGAAACAAGAGATATATATATACTTTTATCAGTGAACAATAATCTATCGCATCGGAATAAAAGGAGCAGTGGCACAATACCATTGAAAATTCCAATTGCGATCATCGCATCAGAACCATCACAAAGGAAGCAATCGCATCGGAGCAAGGCAACACAGCGGAACAGGTTAATGAAGTTTGCGATTGCAATCAATCGCAATCGGAAATCTCTGGAGGAGACTCATCGCATCGGAGCATAAAACAAAGTTCGGATGGTGGGCCTGAAAGGGCATTTTATATGTTAAAAAGGCTTGTATTATTACACCAAGAGTTGATTTACATTGTATTAAAAAGGCAGTTAAATATATGTAGGAGTTACGCAACAGCAGTGAACAGCAGAGCATACAGAGAGGAAAAAGACAGAGATCGCTGCAGAAAAGACAACACGCAGTGATCCAAAAGGCTGAATGGGTTGAGTTGGAATTCACATTGTAACTAAATGTAAATGTTTTTAATTGGTTTATATTGTTTGTGATGCACTGGCAAGTCTTCGTAGGAAACAAAACTCCACTGTAAAACTAAAAGTTGTACAAATTGTTGTAGTTTTCTGAATGAGCTGGATAAAGAAGTGAGGAGGCAGAAGGCGAAGAGTCAGGGCTATTCACTTTGAATTCCCTGTGGAATACGAACAGTTTTGAGGCAAACTGTATAAAGGATGTCAGATTGATATGCATAGAGAGGTTAGAGAATGCAGAGTATGAAGAATTGAGGCAAAGAAGATAAGAAGAAGGAGGAGCAGAAAGAGATGCTATAAGACATATTTGAAGACTGGAGGACAGCACAAAAGAAGGTACAGAACAGAGCTGATATCCAAGGTAAATCAGCAAATGTTTTCTTTTTATAGAATGAGGAATTTGGAGCTTCCCTATCAAGTTGTAGCTTGATAGATGTCAGTTGTAGTTGACTGAGGTTGGAGCCTCCTATAGGTTGGTGCCTGCAGAAAATTGATGGGAGTTGGAGCTTCCTTGCAAGTTGTAGCTTGCAGAATTGAGGTTGGAGCCTCCTGTGGGTTGGTGCCTACAGAAAATCAGTGGTGAGAGGGAGTTGGAGCTTGCCTTTGTATCACAACAATAATAACATGTCGTTTTCTCCCGTTATGGGTTTTCACTTATATCTGTTGTCTCTATGTGTGATGCCTATGTGTTGATATGGTCTAGTCAATCTGCTTAATACTTACTGCTCTCATAATAACTCTATTGTCACATGATCTTAATACTTGCTTCTTACATATAAATATTGTTCACATATAAAGTTGATTATGAAACTAAGTTTTAAATAAGCTTAATGAAAAGTTTAAAAGTTCATGAATGTATTAAACTGATTCACCCCCCCCCCCCTCAGTTTAACTAAGGGTTCAACATTTTCCTGTTGGAATTCCTTGCATGGCTGAATTGTTGCCTTGTTCCTTTGCCACTTCTATGATTTTCTTATCATAATCCTCTTGTTTCATCAATTTTTCATTAATAACCAAAGGATTTGGCAAGCCTTTATGTCTCAGAATATCAAACTTCATCATGAATCTGGTTATGGCAAGCTCCATGTTCTGACATTTTTATTCAAGTCAAACCATTAAGTTCCTTTTAGAAATCACCTTTCTTACCTCAAGAATTGTTTTTGTCCTGTCACTAATTCCAATTTCTTCCAATTCCTGCTTTTTCTTGGAATTAAGAAACTTAATGATTTCATTGGCCTCTTTTGGCTTCTTACCAATTTCTTCCTTGATTTTTTGAATGGATTCACTTGTTGCTTTGATAAGATCCTTCTGCTCATAAATAACTTGAATGGATGGCCAAATATCATTGACAGATTCAATGATATTGGCCCACAGCTTTTCTTTTCTTTTCTTTTCTTTTTCTTTTTCTTTTCTTTTTTTTCTTTTTTTCTTTTTTTTTCTGAGCAAGTGGTTCTTTCAATGTTAACTCTTTCTCTAACTTCTGCAATTTATCATTCAATATGTTTGTCTTATGTACTTAATTCTTGTGCATGATTTTTACTAGTTTCTTCTCATCCTATATACTTTTCAACTGTTCTTTAAGTCTATTTATTTCATTAGTTTGGGTGGACATTTCTTGCATTGATTTAACTAGTTTACATGCTTCATCACTAGCTTGTGCTACTGTTGTAGATGACTCTGTAGCTGAAGTAGTTGCTGATGAAATACGAAGTGTTGTAGCTAATGGAACTAATGGAGCCAATGAATTGGCTAAAGTAGAAGGAAATGTTGTAGTGATTGTAGGAATAACAGTGACAGGGACTGCTTCCCTGATGGCCTTTTTCTCCTGCACTAACTTATCCATTTCATTTTCCATTTCTTTCAATTGGGCAGTTAACTGAAGAATTAGGTTCATCATATCATATTTTTTCCTTGCATCATGTTATACTTCTTTGGCCTGTGGATGTTCAGTAGGAGGCAATTTGAGTTGTTTCTTAAATGCAGAAATGTCTGCATTCTTTTTCTTTATGAGTTCTTCCACAACTTTGACATTTTTTGGATCATATCCTACTTCAATAACCAAATATTCCAAGGATTTAATTATATTATCTTTAGCCTATGAGGATGTGTTTTTTCTAGTTTTAGCTAAGCTCTGATGTTCTCTAGAGTATTTTGCAACTTTTGTACATTCATGGCTTTGTTTCTCATGGTAGAATACAACATTTCACCAAATTGTTTTTGAAATTCTATTTGGTCTATAGGATGAATATCTTTTGCTTGAACTTCATATGATGTCTTTTTATAATCTGCTAATGACTTAGTATGCTTCATTGTGGGTTGTAGGAAGATCATCTGCATCTTTCTGGTCTTGTAGTCAAATGTTGAAAGTAACCTGCTTTGGTTACTTGGTGTCTGTTTCCAGTATTGGGCATAAGTATCTGCTTTTAATGCCTCATTCCTGAGCTTGATTTCCTTGTATTTCTGCATAATATCCTGCTCTTTTTCTACTGGTTTACTAGATGAAGATACTTCAACACTATGTTGTTTATGAATAATTTGAGTGTTAGATGTTGAAGGCTGGTGATTTTATTCTAAAACTATTAAAGGTGCATTGCCTTTTACCACTGTATCTGTGTCAATAATCTCAATTGTTTCAACTTGTTCAGTTACAAGATTTGAATTTTTTTTCAATGATAGTTTGAGCTGAGTATTATCCTTATTCTCTTGGCCTTTTGGAGTTCCTATCTTGCGGGGCTAGCATTTGCAATATGGAACTAGTATCACCTTGCTTCTTTTCCTCTTTTAAAGTGTTCTCCAACCATTCATACTGATTGGAGTACTTCTCTATTTCTGGCTTAGACTCATGTACAAAAGGAGTTAGCTTAAATTTAATCCCTAGTTTTTTTATAACTCCTAAAGGATCATAATTCAATTTGAAGATTTCATTGAACCTGAATTCCTGAAGATACTTTTCTACATGTTGACCATATGTCCTGTTATTGCATATAAAGGGACCAATCTGCTTTTTGATTTTAAGTTGTGTTTTCTTCTTGGGTGATAGAAAGTTAACTTCATCAGAGTTAATAATCTTCTTGATATACTAAAGTGAAAATAACCTCATTGGGAGGTATTTTGGCAGTTTATATGGGGTTATCTGACAACCATAAAGTCTAATATCTGTGTGGTTCTGATAAAGATACCAATCTCCTATCTTACTGTGTTCTAATAACTGCAAGAACTTTTTCATTTGATCACTGACTCTTGTTTGAATGTTGTTGTTCAGCATGTTGGCAATTGGATAGATGAATGAGTCAATGAAGTCTCTGTATGTGAATTCTGTTGAATATTTCCTGATTAAGGAAGTCCAAAAGATTACTGACTAAGGGTTACCTTCAACATCCAGTTTCTGAAGGTTGATAGAAAATCTTTCAGATTGAAAGTATAGGAACATATGGAACAATACTGATGAATATTTTAAGACACCTTCTTCAGGTAATTTAACCAATTGTTCATGGATTGTATCATAAAGGTACTGGGCAAAATTGAATATAGAAGCAATAGGTTGACCGGGGGAGAAAATAGAAAGAAAACCTAAGACTGAAGCATCAACATGCTCATTAGTGAAATAATCGAGAATACATGACAGCATGGTAATAATATGTCTGGTTCTTTCAGAGAATATAGAAGATGGATAAGGAGGATTAGTCTTGGGAGTTTCTACTGATGAGGGAATGAATGTTTGGAATATCTGGAATCTTTTAGGAAAGTACAGATTCAAATATAACTGAGTAATAATCTCAATAGACAGAGGGATTTCATCAAGCCTAGTATGAATTTGCAGCATATGGTTTATTGATTCAATTGTGATAGTGAATAAAATTTCTTTACCAGGGGTTACAAGGGCCCCTTGGTCAGGAAAATAACTGGTTCAACAGAGTTTGATGACCTCTGGACACTGGTAGGTTAAACTCAATGACAGGGTCACTAATTTTAAAGACTCTGTCTACAAGGGGGGTATGCTCCACATCTACAACTGGAGGTTGCAGGGGATTGACTGTTACAATACCTTGGGAAGCCATGAATTTATTTATTTTATTCAATTAATTTACTCTTTTAGCTTAGAAAATGGTCTCAGGACTTTAGGAGCACCTCTAAAAGATTCTTACAGTCTGCAGAAGGGTTTGGGAGGAAAAAGTGGCTTTTCCTATGGTCTGCAAAGGCTTTCAAATTGGTTCAATTAACTTGTTACTTTATTGTTGTAAGTACAGGCCTTAGTATTTCTGGAATACCTAGAAAAAAGAAGCTTTCAGTTTTAAAAAGGGTTCTCTAGGGGGAGTGCAGGCTTTCTGAGGCTTCGATGGCCTTTATATTGTTTCTGCAGCTTTTCTGGTGTAAAAAGGCCTTAAATTCTGGTTGAAATATCTTGAAACAGGTTGGTAGAGCTTTTTTCGCCTTGAGAATAGGTCAGAAAAGGCTATTATCCACAAACTGTAACATAATAATGGTGAAAGGATGGAAAGGGTGGTTTTATGCGTTTTTAACCAACAGTGGTTAAACATTAATGCGCGAGGTTAAATTCAAATAAGGGTGGTTTTCGTTGCAACGTGCAGGAATACCATTTGGTGGCTTTCACATCGGAAAAAGCTGGTAAATGGTATTCGTTGGAGGGATGTGATGGAATGAAAAATTACCATGTAGTAGGGAGCAAGGTTGCGAAAATAGCTCAATTCGCAAGGCCTCGGTAGTGTTAAATTTTTGGCTTTCGGGCATGCGATAGAAGCTATTGCCCATTGGATTTTATCGATCTAGATCCGACGGTTGGGCGAATGGGAGGAATTCATCGGGGATTTGATAGGCAGGACCTAGGTTAAATGTTATTCGATGAGTTATAATACATACATTCGTCAGGATTATATGAAAGTGGGTTTAATATATAACCAATTGTAGAAATTTGAATAACTGATATGTTATCCACCAAGATTCTCCTGATCACACACTATTTTAGCTTCATGCATAATATAGAATCTCTTCTACCATTGATCATCACATGCAGAAATAAAATCAATTGCATGCACACATTAAAACCATAAAAATTCACACATATGAACACAGTATGTAATGGGAAAGCTTAAAGATGAAAACTCCCAACTATCTGTATATTATATATGTCATAGATATCATGTAACAATCATCATACAAAGCTCCTCACAAGCTCTCAGTATAATCTCCACTTGCTACACACTAATCAAGCTAGATCTAGCAAAACACATGCTCCAATCTCTGCCACTTGATAGCTTGCCTCTACTGCGCAATCCCTGCTGAAGAATGCCTCTTGATGAGAATAAATTACCCCAGCCTTGCTCCCGCAGCCTTTATAGGCATCTCTACTGAGTGTTGAATGCAAATCATGCATCACTTATAGTCACAACTGATAGTCACACTTTCCCTTTCACCTATCTCTGCACTGGTCTCCACTTAAACTGTCCATGCACTGAAGTTAACTGATGTATTCTTTAGTTGATTAATGAGTTTATAATTAGTGAATTAATTAATAATTAATTCACACCACTCTCACTAATTGTATCAATCGGTTAAACTAGATACAAATAGCTCAACTATGTTTAGATTAGTTAAACTGAACACAACTCCATTAACTTCCTCAATCAACTCCACCAAACTCTGTCACATGAGTTCTAACTGAAGTATCCATGAAATATCTCCACTTAACCCTTAGGAATAGCGTAATTCCTTCTGTCAGCTCCTGTGCCACATCTGTGCACTTAACTGAAGTGCTCCAAGAGAATAAGATAATGTTTATAGTCCAAATATTATTAAGAGCTAATAATATTCGACATATCTATTTTTAGACTAGCAATCTAAAAATAGATTCCGCCCAATATTTCTAAAAATAGAAGTCCATCTATTTTGTTCGACTTGACCAACCATCCACAAATAGCATCCCGCAACTTATAGAACATGATCCATATGTCTAAAAATAGACTTTGCGACAAAAATCACCTGTGTGGCCCCCACCTAGTTTAGGTGATCACTTTCCAACTAGGATCAAGAAAGATGTTTCAGGATGCCTCCTTCACTGTTTCTTGTTGCGATCTTCAACACCAATGGGGTTAGAGGAAAGTGCGATAAAAAAGATGTGTAGGCGGGTTAATATAACATGTTATAATGTGGGTTGGGACTTTATAATAAGGAGTTAATATATACGGGGTTTATGTGTATATACGAGAGTTAATAAAATAAATATAATCAAATGATTAATATAAATCGGCGGTTAAATGAATATGAATGAATTTAATTAAATATATTAAATGGGGTTAATATGAAATATGATGCGAGAATATATTATCAGCGAGATATAAAATACACTAAGATTTAATGTAAAAGGTGATATCGGGAAGGTTTTGCTATAGTGGGGCCCAACTTATTATTTTAAACTTTAGAATTAGGATAAATGTATTTTAGGGGGTATTTTTAAAAAGGGAAATTAGTAAAGGGACTTTTACTTTTCCAAAGATAATATGCTTTTTTAGCTAGGAAAATTGGGTTTTTGTAGGGAAAAATGAATTTAGTAAGGGGAAAGATTAATATGAAGGGGAAGGAGTATTTTTACAAGGGAAATGAGTTTAGAAGGAAGTTAGTAAATATGGAATGACCTTTTTTCTGTTATCCATACCTTGTGAAAATTGTTTCTGCCTACCCATCATCTACCCGAACATTTTTTCTTCTTTTATATGGGTGCATTTGAGCTTGTAGACCCTTTTTATTTTTATTTTAAAAGAAATTGTCTAATTCTAACCTTATTACTTCCAATGGCTCATATTAAATTGTTCAGCTCATTTATTATTCTCTACCTAACTACTGATCTGCCAAGATTAAACAGTTTGGCTAGATCTTTATTCACTAACTATCAGCATGAAATTTAAAGCATGAAAGATCAAGATTAAGCAGTTTGACCTTTATGGATTGTGGCATTTTTGACAAGATGCACACAATCTTATTTTGAAAAGTAAAGTAAAAAGTTGTGGCATTTGAATTTGCATCACTTTCATGATCTATTTTATCTTTTTTCTTGTTGGGGTGCATATTTTATATTCTTTTTTTTTATCTTTTTCTTTCAGTCCTTTGATTTTTCTTTTAGGACTTACCCTGTTTACAGTTTTTAATATGGGAAAACAATTTGTAGAAAGAAAAGTATGTACATATTACAATACTAATCATAGTCAATTCAAAATTATGAATCCTATTATTATAGGACCCTAACAGATCCCACATAGAGATAAGGAGTAGGAGTAAAGAAGAGCGAAAGAAGATCCCTAGAGGCCTATAAAAGAAATTGTGTGCTTGGGTAAATTTTTTTAAGCAGCAAAAATTTAAAGAATATTTTTTATGGAATAAAGAATTCTCTGAAGAAATATTTAAAAAAAAACATCCTGTAGTTTATGAATATATTTTTTTTGAAGAATTAAAGTAGGGTTTCAAAAAAAGAGAAAAGATTTCAATTTAGTTTTTCTATAAAAAGGAAGGGAAAATATTTTGTTTAAATCAAGAAACATAAAAACCCTAACTGAAAGAATAAATTTAAAGGGATAAAATCATCATTGAAGGATTCTTCACTAGCAAAAAATTATTGCAGAAAAACCCTAGTTGAAAGAATCAAACCCTAGTAGGATGATTTTTCTAAAAATAATTCAGATCATGTGTAGGAAGAAATGGCTAAAATGACTAATGTTAAGTTTGAGGTGGATAAGTTCACCAGTAAGGACAATTTTGCATTGTGGAAACTGAAGGTACGGGATTTGTTGGTGCAACAAGGGTTGAACAAAGCATTAGATGGGGTTAAAAAGGAACATGTTGGCATGAAATATTTGGATTGGGAGAACTTGGGTTCCTGAGCTATCAGTACCATCAAGTTGTGCCTTGCGGATGAAGTTCTCTTCAACATTGTTGAAGAAACCTGAGCAACAAGTTTCTGGGTAAAGTTGGAAACATTGTATATGGCCAAATATTTAACCAACAGAATCTATTTGAAGAGGTATTTGTATAGCCTCTGGATGAAGGAAGGTACTAAAATAGAAGAACACTTAAATGTATTTAATACACTTATTTTCCAGTTGTCAGATATGAATGTTAAGTTTGAAGAAGAAGATAAATATATTGCCTTGTTATTTTCCTTGCCTGAGTCTTGGGATCACTTTCTGACTTCTATCAATTTGAGCACAACCGAATATTTGGAATTTGATTCTTTTGTGGGAGCTTTGTTATCTAAAAAAGTGAGGAAGTATAGCATTGAAAATTTTTCACCAGAATCCATGATAACCAAAGTCTGGTCCAAGGAATGATAACCAAATTCAAATGTTGCTATTGCAAAAAAACAGGGCATCTCAAGAAAGACTATTGGAAAAGAAAGGAGTTCACTGAAAACCCAAAGAAGGAAGAAAATCAAGTTGAGTTAGGTATGTTGATGAATTTTTATCTGCTGAATTAGGTAAGGTAGATGAAATTTTGCATGTTTTCAATTTTTCTCAACATTATGAAAATTGGTTGTTAGATTATGGTGCTTCTCGTCACATGAGTCAGCACAAAAATTGGTTCACTTCATATCAAGTTGTGAATGGTAGTTATGTGTTTATGTTTAATTATGTATCTTGTCAAACTATTGGGATGGGAAATGTCAAAATTAAAATGTATGATGATAACTTAGAACATTGACTGATGTTAGACATGTACCTGAGTTGAAAAAGAATTTGATTTCTTTGGGAGTATTGGACTTGGAGACTGATGTTAGACATTTACCTAAGTTAAAAAACAATTTGATTTCTTTGGGAGTATTGGACTCGGAAGGTTACAAGTTTACAGGTCAAAATGGAGTGCTAAATTTTTCAAAGGAAAGGGTGTTTTGGTTGTTATGAAGGCATAAAATATTCGAAAATTTCACAGACTCAAACGAAGTACTCAGGTCAGTGAGGCAACGACTGTATCTGAGAAGGAAGAAGAAGATACTGACATATGGCATTAGCGACTAGGCCACATGAACAAAAAGGTCCTTCAAGTACTAATGAATCACAAATTGCTTCCTAATTTTAAATCCTTGATTTTGGATTTTTTCAAACATTGTATATATGGAAAACAATGTAAACAGAACTTTAAAACCGAAAGTCATAATAGTAAAGGAATTTTGGACTATATTCATTCTAATCTTTGGGTACAATCTCCTACAGTATCATATGGAGGTGCATTATACCTATTAACATTTATTGATGATTACTCCAGGAAATTATTGGTCTATATGTTCAAGAGAAAATTTGATGTATTTAATGTTTTTAAACAATTTAAAGCTATGGTGGAAAAGAAAATAGGAAAATCACTTAAATTTTTATGAACCGACAATGGCTATGAATTTACTTCCTTAGAATTTGAATAATATTGTAAGGATGAGGAGATTCTTAGACATAAAACTTTTGTATATATTTCTTAGCAAAATGAAGTTGTTGAACGTATGAATCGAAATTTTGTGGAGAGATTAGAAGCATGATCAGCAATGCTAACCTGCAGAAGGAGTTGTGGGCAGAAGCAGTATCTATTTCTTGTTATTTGGTAAACATGTCGCCTTCAGTTTCCATTAATTTTAAAATTCTTGAAGAATTTTGTTCGGGTCGGTCTTGTAGAAATTTAATACAAAATATGTATTGCCTGGATTCTCCTGATCTAACAATAATATCCTACTGTTAAATACAAAATCGCTTCTACAAAATCTTTGTGGAATTTGAACAACAATCGCCAATCACAATATCATAAAGAAAGATCAATCACACATAACACAGCTAATTTTACCGGGAAAGCATAAAGCTAAAAATCCCACTATATTCTAGTATGTGTATATCATGGATTATGAAAAAATTGCATACAAAACTCCAATCCAAGAGCTCTCAATATAATAGCTAACTGTCTCACACTATCATACAAAAATTGGCAAGTTCCTTAGCCAATTTACTACCTCCAGACAGCCTACCTCCACTATGCAATCCTTGCTGATAGAAATCCCTGAAAGAATGGAATCCTGCTTGCCTTAACTGCACAATCCTCATGGGCACATCCAATGTGTGTGTGGTCGCATGTGTGCAACCACTAATGTCACAACTGATAGTCAATTTGTCCCTTTCACCTACATCTCAACTGGGTCTCCACTGGATCTGACATGCATGTAGTTAACAGTAGTAAACCTTCAGTTGCATGTGATACCATTGATTGTGAATTAATTAATAATAAATTCACTTGATATCTCACTAGTGTATCTTCAATTACAACTAGCACAACTGAGTTTAACTCACTTAATTGAGTTAAAATACTTTACAACTTTCATAACTACACTTCCAACTCTGTTACAACTTTTAATCACACGGCTACAACTAATTCCACTTGCATGTCCCACCAACCAACCTCTTAACTCTAAATTCCTATAGCTAACTGATTTGCCACTTCAGTTAACTATTTCCAAGTGCTCATTAAGAATAGATTATTGTTTAATGTCCAACTATTATTAAGGGATAATAATAGTCGACATGCATCTATAAATAGACATGCAATCTATAAATCTAACTTGCACATACATCTATAAATAGACTTCATCTATAAATATAATTTTCTCATGTATATATAAATAGAATTTGCTCATGCATCTATAAATAGACATCCACCTAAAAATAGCATAAGGCTCCATCCTAGTGTAGGTGCATAATTTTCACTAGGACCTTCTTATTGAATCTCAACACTCCCTCTCAACAAGAAATGGATTATCCTTCACCCCAATCCTATCTCTATGGTATTTGAATTTTCTCCTAGTGAGCGCCTTCGTCGGAATGTTTGCATCCTGATATTCCATAAGAATGTACTGAAGCAACATGATTCTCCTCTATACACAATCTCTAAGATGATGGTACCGGATATCTATATGCTTATATCGATTATGAAACATAGGATTAATCGAGAGCTTAATGCAACTCTGATTATCACAATGAATCAATGTCAGATATAAATGAGAAACAAACAAACCAACCAAGATCTTTCTCATCTAGATAGCCTCACATGTAGCTTGACTCACTGCCATGTATTCCTCTTTCACTAAACTGAGTGCCATGGATCTCTGCTTCCTGTCATACCAAGAAACAATTGTAGATCTAATGCTAAAGATCCCCCCTAATGTGCTCTTTCTGTTCATTGGGCTACTTGCCCAATCTGCATCTGTGAAGCCATGCAACTTCACCTCATCCTTCTATATGTACCATAAACCATACTCTGATGTGCCCCTCAAGTATCTCAGGACATGCTTTCCTACCTTCCAAAATATCTTGATAGGATTAACCATAGCTTAACTCAGTTGGTTAATTACATAGAAAATGCCTGGTCTCATGTTCACTAGATACATTAGCGAACCCACTAACTATCGATAGATAGTAGCATCCAGTACCTCTCTAGAAGTAGCATCCTCTTTCCTCCAGTTTCCTGGAAGATGCATATCCATGGGTTTTCATCCCTCCATGTGAAACTTACCTAGTATCTCCCTTTCATACTTGCCTTGAGACAAAAAAAGTTCACCATCTCGCTGCCATATTTCCAATCCAAAGAAATAATGAAGGAGGCCTATATCCTTCATCTTGAACTCCCTTGTAAGGTCCTCCTTGCATGAGTGTATTAGCTGCTCATCAGCAGTCAATATTAAATCATCAACACAAAGAAAAATTATCAAAATCTTACCCTCCACCACAATTTGGTATAGGTTTGCATCTGCTTCACTTTTGGTGAAGCCCAATCCGATGAAATAGTTGTCTATCTGAGTGTACCAAGCACGAGGTGCTTGCTTCTGCCCATACAACGCTCTTTTGAGTCGGCACACGTGTGACTCACTACTGAATATCTTGAAACCTTCATGTTGCTCTATGTACACCTCTTCCTTAATGATCCCATTAAGTAGCGTAGTTTCCACATCCATCTGATGAATGTGCCAGCCCATCTGTGCTGAGAGGGAAAGGATGGTCCTTATGGAATAATAAATTGCGGCAGGTGCAAAGGTCTCTTCATAATCTATCCCCTCGATCTGTGAGAAGCCCCGAGCCACAAATCTGGCCTTGTATTTCTCAACACTCCCATCAGCAGCTTGCTTTACCTTGTAGATTCATCTTGAACCTACCATTGATTTATCAACTGGCCTTGGAACAATTTCCCAAACACTATTTTTGACAATGGAGTCATACTCCTCCACCATTTCATCTACACATGTGGGCTCCTGTACTACTACCTGAAATGAAGATGGTTTAGTTACAATACATTTTCTCATGAGAGACATGTATCCAGTAAATCGTTCTGGAGATAGTCTTTGTCTGCGCTGTGAAGTAGGGGCTCCTACATTCTATGCAGCATCAAGTCTCAGCCTATCAACTTATGTGGTACGCCTTCTACTAGTTCTGATGGTTGGCTCCACATGAGTGGACTCCTCCACTCCATGAACCTCCTCATGTGGCTGATCCACATCTTGAGACTCATCTTTGGGAACCAACAGTTCCTCCTCCGCATGCAAGTCTAGCTCCCTCTCAAGTGACAACCGCATGGCTTTCCCCTCATTGAATTTTATATCCCTTCGCACTACAGTCATTCGACTGTTTGGAAAATACACTCGATAATTATGGGGTGTTTCTGTGTACCCCACAAAAATCCCAACTTCAGCAATCGGCTCCAGCTTCTTCCTGGCTTCCTTGGTCACATGCACGTAAACAGATGAGCCAAAAATCTTAAAGTGTGAAACATACGGTTTCTTACCAGTGAAAGCTTCTTCAGGTGTACTCATTCCAAGTACTCTATGAGGACAACAATTTTGCACATAAATCGCAGTGTTGCATGCTTCCACCCACAAATGCATTGGTACTTCCTGATCATGCAACATCGCTCGTGTTGTACCCATGATCATTCTGTTCTTCCTCTCCACGACTCTGTTTTTTGTGGGTTATGAGGCGCTATGAGTTCTCTTCAAATTCCTTCTTTGCTGCAGAAGTTCTTGAATTCGTTAGAGATGTATTCTCCACCATTATCGCTCCTTGGAGCCTTCAATTTCTTCCCCGACTCTTTCTCCACCAATGCCTTAAACTCACAAAACTTTGAGAATTTTTTACCTTTCTTCTACATGAAGAAGATCCAGAATTTACGATAAAATTCTTCAACAAAAATAACATAGTAGCTGTTTTTTACTGTTGAAGCAACCAAGAATGGTGCACACACGTCCGTGTGAACTCTCTCAAGGATGCCCGAAGCATGCTTCTCCTTCTCATGAAAGGTGGACTTTACATACTTCCCCATGGTGCAACCCTTGCACTGATCTAACTGAGCAAGTGTTCCCATTCGAATTCCTATAGATATTTTCTGAATGACTTTCAAGGCTCCATGATGAAGATGGCCCAATCACCTGTGCCATAATTCGCCATCCCGGCTCACCTCTTTTTCTGACTTTCCCATCATGGCAGTGCAGCCATCTACCTCCAACTTGTAGAGATTCTTAACTCAAATCCTTGTCCTCTTTGCTTGACCCATTGTTTTATGTCACAGGAAAGATTTTCCATCGCTAAAAACAACGTCATAGCCTCTGTCCTCCAACATTGCGACTGAGACTTAAGTTTTTCTTCAAACCTAGAACATGCATCACATATTTCAATTGAAATGGTTTACCTGAATCCCTCTGAAAGGTAATGGTACCAATTCTGGTCGCATTGTACCATCTGTCATCGCCCATCTCTATGTGCATCTGGAGATCTTTCTCCTCCAAGTCACTAAAAATCTCCTTATCTCCCGTCATGTGGAAGGAAGTGCCACTATCCAAATACCACACCGATCCCAATGCACTTGACACCATGCATGTGATCAAATAGAATTCAAGCTAAAATTGCGAGGCAAGGGCCTCACCAGCTGCAGCTCCAAAAGCCTTCTTGTTTTTCTTCTTTTGTGTACAGTTATTAGCGAGATGCCAATGTTCGTGACAGTGAAAATACTTCACCTTGGACAAATCCAGCTTATTTCCTTTGGACTCATATTTGGAATGGAATTTATTCCCCTTCCCCTTCCTTTCCTTGGTAGCCAAAGCACAATCCTCTTCATCATCATGCTTTGATGAAGAGCCATCTCTGGTGTTCCACCTGAACTCCTCCTGCACCAGATCCAACCACAGTCATTCCCAACTCGGAAATTTTTCCCATCCATTGACAGAGTCCTCATAGCTGAGCCAACTCTTAGGAATTCCTAAGAGAGCCAAGCTCACCAAATCATCATCAGCAACAACTATTCCTAAATCTCGACATTGGACAAACTTTGTGAGATGCTTTGGAATGGTGTTGCCTTTTTCCATCTTGATCTTTCTGAGTTTATCTTTGAGCGCCAATTTCCTATGTTCGTTATTGCTTTGGAAAATATTCGTCAAAGCCTTCCACATAGCATATGGTGTGGCTTTCCCATGAAGGCTTGAGATAATGTGGTCTCTGTTGACTTGAGGGGTCCTGACCCAGGTTTGGAGGTTAAGGTTTGCCAAAAAACCCCTATACTACTGGCCCTTTCAGAAATGACCTACTTTCACAAGCCAAGGTCTCACCCGAAGTAGTATGGGAGGGTGTTGGAACCAGGTTTCTACACCCTGGGAGAGAGTAGCTAATTTAAGGCAGATCTGTGTTGCATATTATTAGGTTTGCACAGAATGAGTCTATTCACATCTCGTTTAACAGTATAATCATCACATAACCATGAAAAATTTGTTATCATTAATAGATCTAATTAATACATTCGCATCCACGTGCGCATCAGAAAATACCATCACATAACACTACAATCACAGCCAATTCTAGTTCACAGATACATTCGCAGCTTAAATAATATCACAAATGTGCTTCAGCAGTAAACACAATCAATCTATATATCACAAAAGTACTTCAAATATATTTCGCATTCATTAGCATCAAATATCCACTTACAACCCAGACATAGCCCATGCACATAGCCTAGTGAGATCTGCACACAATAGGACTGAGGATCTCCGCGCACACAGCCAGCAGGAGTCCTTACCCAAAACAACCCAAATAGATCAATTCACACCTAGCATCAATCTTGTGTCTTTCTTGCTTACTAGACCCAACTATCTATCTATTTATAACATCGTAGCCTTTGCTATCCTATGGTCCACAAACCGTGGTTTGCAGACCCTAGAGCTACCCTTTAACCCATTACAAAAAATTAGGGGCTTTGACCCACCCCAAAACCCCTACGCAAGATTGACTATTACAAAATTATACCAAAAACACAAGTTAGGGAACCCCATTCCAACAGGCCCCCAACACAATCTTGTGACTCGTCCTAAGTCACTGCGGTCGTGAGGTTTACATCTTCACCTGAAGCTTCTTGATCGCATCAACCAGCGGGGGCAGTACTCCTTCGCTCTTTGCCCTGAGAAATCTAAGCGGTAATAGTATTAGTGGCCTCTGTGACCAGCGCGGCTCACTGGGCTCTGACCTCAGGTGGAGTTTCTAGCTGCAATTTGGCCTATAAGGCAGCGATATGTTGTTCCATCTCTATCTTGATAGTCTGAATTTCAATCCTTAAAGCCCGTAGTGCTGCAAAAAGCCCCTCAATCTTGGCCTAGGAGGTAGTAGAAGCTGGGATATCCTCAATGACATCTACGCAGAGCCTACTGATTAGGCATTCTATCTCGGTCTACTGCGTAGCAACGAGGGTGTAGGCAGCCTGTGCCTAGGATACGTCGTCGGTTTTATCCACAATCGTCTGCTCAGTTGTACTAAGCTGTTGGTGCACTCAGCGGTCTCTGTGTTGAATCTCCTTGAAAGGGGATGCATGGAGGACTTGCAGTGGTTCATGCGGAAGTCAAGCTAAATCCAATTATACCTCTGTGTAGGCCTGGACTTGTGCTCCTAAGGCAGGTGGGCTCAAGGCAAACGTTATGCCTGGCAGAGGGCAGAGGCAGCTTTCCGTTGTGATGATTAATTCATTGTTGGCTACTGGGGGCAGCCTTGTCTGAATCATGCTTATCTATAGGGTGTTGGTTTTGAGCTGCAGAGCTCGGAGCTCATACTGGAGTGTAGCGACCGTGGCCTTCTGCTGCTCTTCCAAAGCCAACCATTTATCCTCTGAGGCAAGGGCGACTACGTCTACGATCTGCTCCAGGTCCTCCTCTATCAAAGTAAATTTAGTCTCCCGACCCGGCCTTGTAGCTCGTCGTTTCTTTCGTTGGCCTTTAATAGGGTCACTAGTCTGTTTCGTACCACGAGGGGAGTCAGCACCCTCCACATCCAGACCCTCTGCATCTAGATCCTATTACAAATCCTTCTGTGATTCCAGCTCCACACCCTTCTCGACATTCTTTCCCTGTCCTTCTGTCACTTTGGTGGTGTCAGGCAGGGCAGTCTTCTTGGTGCTCGTACCTGCAGTGTCGTGCGTACCTGATTTGAAGCCTAGTTTCCAGTGTGGAGGCCAAGTAGCAATAAGACGGTCAATCTACTCATCAGTAACCATATATGGCAGCGATACCCAAGCTGGGTCCTTACGGCCCTGGATCTACACATTGTGCATCGTAACCTAGAATGTTGCAATGCTCTTATACTTTTCATAGATTTTTGGTGACAAGCGCGGCCGGGAGTGGATTACTGCTGCAAGCCCGCTCTGAAATAGGACCCAGAAGGCCTTATTATCTTCAATGCACTGCTCATCCTTTGAATCCCACAGATTCACATACCACGCCCATTCGCACATATTTGGCTCGAGCTCAGGGAGGACCGAGTCTTCCGAGGCTTCCCATGCAACCAACGCAATGAGGAGCAACAACCAGGAATAGTAGAATTCCCTTCCATGATCCTAGGCCCCACGCACATTCTCCAGAAATTCATTACACAAGAACTGGGACCAATTTATATAGACCCCTTTTTCGCAGTAGCCATCCAATTAAATTACATGTGTGGGGACCGTGGCAACCTGGCATTTGCGCATCATTTTTCATGCTAACAACAAGGTACCCATGCACGCATCGGGGTCACTAATAGTGTTGATCATAAACCCCCTAGTGTTCCATTCAACATGGTAATCATCACGCACCTTATCAACGATCTGCTGCTCATATTTCTAACCGATACGCTCCATGGGATTCAACCCCTTCATGGGAAGACCAGTAATATGGTGAATGAGCACTGCATCTATGGGAATGCGGTCTTGGATCCACAAGCAGCCATCATGGACCAGAGGTAGCAGTTGTCGCACAATTCGGTCAGTGATATCATAGTGGCCAAAGTGAGGCATCTGCAGCAGATTTAATAACCTTGAGGCTTGAACTAGCCAACCCACTTTCCCATGGCATTGGGACTACCTTCAGCATGTCATCCTCCAATACCCTTTCGAGATATAATTCCGGTGCCAATTCGGGGAAGGCCTCTAGGTTGGCTAAGTCATGATCGTCGAATTTGACCGTGTAGAGCTTGCTAGAGGATTCTACAATGATGGGGACCTCACCCGGAATCAGAGGCATCTATAGATAGGCGTGCATCCCATCGAGATTCTTAGGCATGTGCACCGAGGGCCTGCGAGGCCGAACATATGGTGGTAGCCAGTTTATTGGTTCCGCAATCTGAGCTTCCTTTTGAGCAGATAGAGGTATCTTCAATGGGTTAGGTGAACATGCCTGGGGCACCATTCGGGGAGACTTCACATTCCGAGGGGAGGTGTGTGGCTTTCCTCTAGCCCATTTCGTAGTCCTCCCCTACCCTTGCTCCTGTGATTTCCCCTTACCCTTATTCTTTTCAACCTGCTTTCTCTTTGTTGGCATGGACACAACCTCTTCAACTTCAGGGGTGACCTCTTGAACCTCATCAGTGGAGACCATGGTCTGTGATGATTCAGCCGGATTAGTTGCAGTCATTCTCGGTCGAAAGATAAATTCAATATTTCTACTATCAGAAGGAGTAGCTCGCCCAGACATTAACAAAGTGCAATAGTCACAGAATTTCGCAAAGCACAAACTCTTCAAGATGCACGGAACCCTCTTCTGAGCTCCACTCCTACTTTTACAGCCTTGGGTGGTGACCAACGGTTGGGTGAAGTTACTTACCATCAAGTAAACGGTAATAAATCTTCGTAAATCACCTCATTAATTGTTGGCTGCCCAATCCTTTCAATGGTAAAAATTTATTTTTACCTAGTTTTATTGTTCCAATGGCTAATTTTCGAAGTTTTATATTACCCCTGCGCTGCCAATGCACCTCCTGCGCTCCGAGCACACCCTTGCGCTCCTAGCGCACCTCTCTGGGCCTCCAGACCTGCGATCGATCCCTACACATACCATGGTCCAGCCTACGTTTGTGCCCCTGCCTGCGCGTATTCTGCCTCATACAGCTACTCCGGCCATATAGTCATTTGATCCGGTATGGTTTGGTCGGCTTCCATTGACATATCCCGGTACTTGATCACCATTCAAAGGTGGCTCACCGGGATAGCTCCTCCATCGCACTTCCCTTTACCACATAGGGACCCAGCCGCGTCGACGAACTTCCCCGGTAAGCCAGAACCGGCTATCGGTATAGCAGACTTAGCTCCTCCTTCCGCAAATATCTTTTTCCGAATATGTCAATCATGCCATGATTTTTCCTGAGCCTTCTGAAGTTTCCGATGGAAGTTAGCAATGAAATGATCTTCCTCTGAGGCCATGAGCTGCGCTAACCACTCCTCCATGATATCATGCCCTGCCATGTTTGTAAATGCTGCGATGTGCATGCTAGGAACAAAATACTCCATTGCCATAATGGCCTCCTTTCCATAAACAATGTGAAATGGTGTTTTCCCAGTCATTTTCTTGCAGTTGGTTTGATAGGCCCAAAGGACTGGCGATATGCACACGTCCGAGTCACTGCGATCAACATTACAGACCTTGGTCAGTGCATGTTCAAGGATTTTATTAAAAGCTTCTACAACTCCATTTGTCTGTGGGTGATACGGGGTGCTTTTCGCGTGGTGGATCTGAAATTCTTCAGTCAAGGCCCGTATTGTTTCATTAATGAAATGCGTACCTCTATCACTCATTAAGATCTTTGGATAGCCGAACCTTGTTAGAATATTTTCAAAAATAAAGTGTGCAAAGCAAAGATCCGTAGTGCAATCCTTTATAGCTTGCGCTCTGCCCATCTTCCCTCGGCGGGTCGATGGCCCAACAAAGTCAATGGCCCATTTTTCAAATGCTTGTATGGCCATCTACTCGTTGGGTGTGCTGGGAATTTCTTCTATGCGGGACTCGCCTATAGCAATTTCTATTTCCACTCTGGTTTTCAGTTTCACCTTATTTCTCCATATAGTTAAATGCCCATTCCCATAGCCTTACATTCAACAAGCTGAAAAAATAAATATTTTCTGAAAACACACATTCTGGAAATTTTCACAATGCTGGAAATTGCAGAAATAAAAATCAGCAAAATAAATCAGCCACACAGAACATTTAGACACGCTGATTTTTAGTCAAGATGACCCTGGAAAAACCCCCTACAACTCTTGGGGAAAACCAATTCGAAAGCTCCTTATTTCTGACAATGCTTTTTACAGTGAAGCAGAAATTACAGCAAAAATTTCAGCGACTTAATAAATGTACTTATCTCGATTTCCGTGCATCTATTCCGCCTTGGAAAACATGCAAAACAGGAAAAAACTCAAAACAAAAAATTTACAGCATTTATGATAGCATTAAATGCTGAAATGGCTTTCTCAATTTTTGTGCCCAGCTGTATGGACATATCGCTGTACGGACTGTACGGAATAAACAACAGACCCTCCTCGATTTCCGTGCTCCTTTGCCTCGAAATCTGTGCCGAAGCCAGCAGTCTCTCTCCTTGATTTTCGTGCCCAAAATCTGCCCAAAAATTAATGCTGAAGCTGCTGTACGGTCTTCCTCGAAAATTGTGCCTCTCTCTCTCGAAAAATGTGGCAACCACCTGCTGTACAGATTTCTGCCTTGGGAATCGTGCCTCTTTGCTGCTGTACGGATTTTGCTGAAGTCTCTATCAGCTGCCCTCCTTCTCTTCACTGCTCAGAAATTTCTCCTTAGCTTTCTTTCCTCCTCTCTCAATCTACTCATGAAAGAATGAATGACCTTTTCCCTCCTTTTCCTCCTTTAACCTAAACCTAAGTGACTTTTGGGGAATTCCTAAATCTAATGGCTGAGATAGCTTTAGATCTAGGGCTGAGATTAAATGCTCATTTGAATCTCACTTTCTATTTTTTAATTCACCCCACTTTAATAAAGACCCACTTAGTCATTTATTTCCAAAGTCACTTTTCCTTTCTAATTTTACATTGACTTTATTAAAGTCACTTTAAAATTATACTTTAGTAACTTTATCACTTAAAGTCACTTTTAAATTAGATTTGACTTTATAACTTTATAAAGTCACTTTAGGAGAAAAATTAAATTATTTTGGACACTTTTCCCTAGGCCAAAGATCAAAGCCTTAGGGAACCACCTGTCCTCCGGTACCAAATTTCAACACTCCCTCTTACCGAGGAAGGTGTTCCTCACCACACCTGTCTTGTCTCTGAAGTAGACATGCTTGCCCCGTGGTAAGGCTTTGGTAAGAATATCTGCAACCTGCTCATCAGTGGGAATATACTCAAGCTTCACAGCTCCCTTTTGAACATAGTCTCTGATGAAGTGATATTTGATGCCGATATGCTTTGACCTGTCATGAAATACTGGATTCTCCGTGAGTTTAATGCAACTCTGATTATCACAGTAAATCACTGAAGGTCTCAACGGCTGACCAAATAAGCCAAACAACATCTTGCGAAGCCAGATGGCCTCACAACTAGCTAGACTGGCTGCCATATACTCTGCTTCCGCTGAACTCAATGCTACTAACTGCTGCTTCCGGCTGAACCATGACACCACTGCCGAACCCAACCCAAAACAACACCCTGAAGTGCTCTTCCTATCAGAAGCACAACCTGCCCAATCAGAATCAGTGTAACCTGCCAATCTCACTCCATCCCCCTGCCTATAATCCAGACCATAATCCATTGTCCCCTGCAAGTACCGCAAAATGTGTTTTGCAGCAACCCAGTGCACCCTCTTGGGCTCACACATGAACTGGCTCATCGTGTTGATTGCAAAACATATATCTGGTCTAGTGTTGACCAAATACATCAAGGAACCAATCAGCTTGTTCATTACATGTTTACCTTTACCTTTGCCTTTGCCCCCACCATTACTTGTGGAAGCTTGCTTCTTTCCCTTGCCTTTCTTACCACCTGCCAACAGTGATACATCCTCATCCTGCTCAACTGGTTTGGCTGCCCCAAGCTGGGTCTTTCTGAATCCTGTCTGTATGCAATCATCCCAGAACCTCTCCCAAGTGGGAAGGGTCTCACGTGCACAAACCCCATCAACAAAGTTCAACCATGAACTGGGAAGACCATTCACTACAATCCGCACCAACTCAGTGGGTGGAATGACCTCTCCAACTGCTGCCAATGTATCTCTCACATTAGTAATCTTTGTGAGATATCCAACTGCACTATCAGTCTTACCCATTTCAATGGTCTTCAACTTCTTCCTTAGGACCATTTTTCTGTTCTCATTGGTACTCTGGTAGAGATTGGTCAATGCTGTTCACATCTCATGAGCATATCTCTTTCCTCTCACATGATGAATGCAATGGTCTTTGATTCCATCTAGAATCAGTCTCTTACCCTTGTTATTCTTTTTATTATAAGCCTAACCGAACAAAGATCGCAGGCACACTAATGTGGTGTTGTGCGTAGGCACATTAATAGGGTGTTGTGCGGTATGTCAATCATGCCATGCTTTTTCCTAGGCCTTCTGAACTTGCTGATGGAAGTTAGCAATGAAACGATCTTCCTCCAAGGCCATGAGTTGCGCTAACCACTCCTCCATGATATTAGGCTCTTCCATGTTAATTAAGGCTGCAATGCGTAAGCTAGGAACAATAAACTCCATGGGCATAATGGCCTCCTTTCCATAAACCATCTGAAACGGTGTTTTCCCAGTCAGTTTCTTGCAGGTGGTTCGATAGGCCCAAAGGACTAATGGGATGCGCACGTCCCAGTCGTTGCGATCGAAATTATAGACCTTGGTCAGTGCATGTTCCAATATTTTATTAAAATCTTCTACAGCTCCATTTTCCTATGGATGATACTGGGTGCTTTTTTCTTGGTGGATCCGAAATTCTTTATTCAAGGCCTGTATTGTTTCATTAACAAAATGTGTACCTCTATCGCTCATCAGGATCTTTGGACAGCGAAACATGGTTAGAATATGTTCAAAAATGAAGTGCATAGAAATATCTGTAGTGAAATCCTTCACAGCTTGCGCTTCGACCCATCTGGTTACATAATCAGTCGCAATGATGATGTAGCGCACACCTGTCTTCTTCCCTGGTGGGTTGATGGGCCCAATGAACTCGATAGCCCATTTTTTAAATGCTTGCAGGGCCATCTGAGGTTGCAGGGGAATTTTGTCTCTGCACGACAACCTTCATGTCCTTTTGCATGTGTTTTCAAAGCTTAATATTCGTGAGAGTCGCATGCGTTGGTTCCGCCACCATAGCCCAGCCAAGATCTTCTCGCGTCGTTGCTTTCCCTACGTAGTGACCTCCCGCTACGCCCCACCGGGCCATCGCTAAGATAGTATGTCTTTCATGCTCCAAAATGTATCTTCGCAACACCTCATCAACTCCCATTTTATCAAGTGGCTCGTTATGATGGTAAAATCACCGCGAGTTATCGAATCTTTCTTCCGTTCTACCGAATATTCGTGTGCACCATCCCCGTAGCACAAGGACCTATATGTTTTGCTCATAGCGTGCAACAACTACCTTAATATCAAATAGCTGCACATATGGTAGTCCTTCTTCTAGGTTGGTCAGCTCTTTGCCACTTTCGATTCGGGATAAGTGGTCTAGCCCGGAATTTAGTTTTCCTGGCTTCATGATGATCTCAAAGTCATATTCTTGAAATAGCAGCAGCCATCAACAAATATTCCCCCCCAACATAGGCTTATTCACTAGGTACTTCAAAGTCGAGTGATCTGTAAACATCTTGAAGTGCCATCCTAGCAGATAATGTCGGTATTTCTGCAGGGCGTATACCATGGCCAACCCCTTGTGCTCCGTAGTGGATTATTTGCACTCCGCACTAGAGATTTTTCGACTAGAAAATGCAACTGGATTTTGGATGTCCCCTTCCCTAGGCTGCATAAGGACAGCTCCCAGGGCGGTCCCTGAAGCATCTACATGAACATGAAAAACCTTCGCCCAGTCAATAAATATGAGGATAGGTGCAGAGACCATCTTCGCCTTGAGTAGTTCAAAGCTCTTGTGACACTCCTCGTCCCAAAAATACGAAACTTCCTTCTTTAGAAACTTCTCCATGGGTGTTGTGATCAGTGCGTACCCTTGAATGAACTTCCTATAGTAGCTTGTATGTCTGAGGATAGAGTGTAGTTGTTTCTCTATTGTAGGGAGTGCCAGGTTGATGATAACTGCTAGCTTAGCAGGGTCAACCATCAATTATTTTCGACAGACTATGTGGCCTAGCAAGATCCCGAAGGGTACGCAAAATATGCACTTATTAATATTCAGGAAAATCTGGTTCTTTCTACAGGTGTCCAACATCATGCGCAGGTTTGAGACGTGCTTCTTTTCCAACCCAAATATGGTCTAGTCATCAAAATATACCTCCAAAAACTTGTGGATGAATTCCTTGAATACTGCAACCACCACCCGCGAAAAGATGGCAGGGGCATTCTTGAGCCCAAATGGCATGACAGTGTACTGCAAAGATCCCCATTTAGTGGTGAACGTAGTTTTGCTGCGATCTTCAGGTGCGATCCTGATCTGATGGTAGCTCAAGAACCCTTCAGTGAATGAGTACGCTTCATGCCCTCCCACGCTATCAAGAATTTCATCAGAAAATGGCGTAGGGAAGGGATCGTGAACGCAGGCATAATTTAGTTTGCATAGGTCAACACAGATTCTTATTTCTCCTTTAGTTATTTTCTCCTGGACCACCATAGGACTTACCCAATCAGACTGTTCCACTGGTTCGATGATACCTACAGCTATCATTTTTTCAAGTTCCTCCCAAACTTTCTGCTTATACTTGGGTTTCAATCGATAAGGGCGCTGCTTAACAAGGCGCGCATCTAGTTTTAAAGTGATGCGCATGACCCCTAGGTCCCCTGTAATCCCTTTGAGTTTGAGAATTTCGTAGGAAATAGGTCTTGGTATTCTGTGAGGAGTTCTATGACTCTCCCAATAGTATCATCATCCCAGTAGTCCCCAATTTTAGCTAGCTTAGGTTGATCCTCTATTCCAATGTTGACTTCCCTTAGCTTAAGAGGCTCGGTCACATCAATGGTCTGCAACGGGGGTCTAGAAATTGCGCGTTCCCCTTTCGATTCCAATATAGTGACATTTCACGAGTCTTCATCACATTCCTCCATCGATAGATTGCGACAGTTGATAATATCCTACATCTGCGTATCCCAAACTGGTGCCCCATATTCCACACGAGGGAGTGATTCATCAAATACTAAGGAATCTATATCCTGTAAGGCTTCGTCGAGTGCCTCCGTTCCACCTATCAACCCAAACATCCCTACAAACTCGTCCTTTAGGGTTTCCTAGTGGTAGGTACGCTGATGTAGTTCTGCATCTAAATACCATGCGGTGGGGATTGGCCCCAAGGAATGAATGAACAGGTGGACCCATTCGTCTATAGTTCATTCACACCATTCCTCCATCCATGTGGACAAGTTCTTGCACAGGTCTCCTGGGCCAAGGAAATTCTTCACGCGTAGGTGAACTGAGGCTTCAAATTGCAGGACCATCATCTCTCGACATTCATCCCAATCCTAAAATGTCCCCTTATGTGTTTCCCACCATCGCGCGGGGGTTGCTCACATTGCTAGGTTAAGCGCCCACATTCTTCACTCCCTTGGGACTTCAACTTCAAGTGTTCGTAGAAAATATATAACACTACCAGAACCATCAAAGTAGGGCAGTTCTCTTACCTCTCGGGAGATACATCGGAAGATTTTCGTGATCCTAAGACATCTCAGCATAGATACTTCATGTAACTAATTATGCCAGTTTTCTATCTTCCCATCAGAGTCAGAGAGGCATTCACTGTCTTTCTCCCAGCAAATCATGCCATCAGTTATAGGATTAATCCAATCCTCGTCCCGGGCGGTTAGTTTATAAATGCGATCCACGTCATCTTCTTCACGTACAGGTTTTGTATACCACTCTCTTTCTTCAAGGTCTAGTGGGACTATCACCCTCATACCCTCATTTTCAGAAACCATGCTTCTTTTCTTTAGGTTGATAATGCCTCCCATGTATATCACCCAATCTAGTCCTAAGAGCGCAGGATAAGGGTCCGCATCTTCCACAATCTGAATGACTTCAAAATCTGCGCATACCTTAACTCCTGCGATATCTATCATAATCTTTGACAGCCTCCCCAATGGTATGGTTTTTTGTTGGTTAGCCATGCGCAGCTGTATAGTGGACCATTCCAGCTTAGGTTCTCCCATCCGCTGCCATTTTTTCTGTGGTAGTACGTTCGCATCTGATCCCAGATCCAAGATGACCTGATCCATCTCATAGTTGCCTATCTGTGCTGTTAGTCGCATCTTCCGTCCAGTGCTCTTCTTGTGCTTGTATAGTTTGTGAACATCCTTAATTTTCATGGGAGGGTCAGTTCTTTTTGCGTAGCTGTCTATTAGTGCTTGAAAATTTTCTACTGCCTTCTGGTTGTGTAGCAGCTTCATACATGCCTGTAGAAATGGTTTAACTTTGTCATTCATTCTTAGGCTTGATGGAGCCTTGGAAGTAGATGCCTCATCCTTAGTAAAGTCTTTGCGAGTTACGATGAAGGTTTCCTTCTCCTTCTGTAGGTCCAAGATTTCTTATTTGACAGTTCCTTTCCAGATAAGAGGTTTAGCTGCAGCTTTCTCCACAGCTCCTCCAGTAGCCATCCCATTGTGTGTTATGACATTAATACTTGGTCCTTAATCACGCAGTTCCACCTTAACCCTTTGCACATTCTACGTAGGTGTCTGTTGTTTTTCCTGCATTTTTTCTATCAGGACTAGACAGTCTTCAATCACATGGTCCAATTGTCGACAATATCGGCAAGATTGTTGCACAGGGTTCGAAAAGTCCCTTGCGAAGTGCCCTATTTCTCCACTGTTGTAACAGACCAATTGCCCTCTTCCCCAACCTGCGCCTCCACCCCTTCCCCCTCCCCTACCTCTTGTTGGGGAGCCTTCTCTGCTTGAAGGGGATAGTGGTGAAGAAGGGTCATCCTACAACCTGTATAAGTTTCCTTGGTCTATCATTAAGTCATATGTCCAACAGTTATGTTCATCGTGTCCCACGGATGAGCAGAAGTGGCACGATTGTTGCTTCAATTCTGGAACATAAGCACCAAAACGGGGACAATGGTTGGTATCGTGTAGTCCAGCAACACAACAGTCAATGCATCATAACATCGGAATACTTGGCCCCACAGCCTTTTTAGGGCGCAATGGGCTGGGTCCCCCAGCCTGCATGTAGTCTGCCTGTAGAGGGCACTAATCCTTGGTGTGGCCAGACACCCTACATCATATGCACCATACGTATGGGCTAGATTCTTTCCCTCGTTATTTCCATATATTATGGATTTCAAGGTGAATTTCCTCCAGCTGTCCCTGGATCTGCTGCATCCCAAACTGGGCATTGTCTCTTGGCACAACTTCTAGCTTCATAGCAATCTCCAAGGCTTTCTCTTGCGTCTCAATTGCCTATTGACCCATAGGTCCACGCAGGTGAGGTAGCAGCATGTAAATGAACCATTCCTTGCACTGCCTATCATCATACTAAAATTCCCCATCTATGATAACCTTCTTTAGCTGCTGATTAGCCTCCGAAACTGACTCAGTGGGTCCCTATCTAAAGTATTTCAAGTCAATTACTAGTTGCGAGTAGGACTTAGGCTTCCGAAATTGTTGTTTTAAAGATTTCTTAATATTTTGAATAGATTGATATGCATGCTGGCCTATGTATCCCATATACCAGTACAAGGCCCTTCCTTGAAAGGTGAGGGATAGCTACGCTCTCTTTACAGCATCGGTAGCCACATTTTGCGCAGTCCATACTGATTCTGCTAAAAACCAAAATCGGTCCATATCTTCATCTCCTACACCCTCGAAGGTGGGTAGCTTCATGTGTGTGGCCATATCTTCTTCTGGTGGTGGTGGAGGTGTAGGGGAGTTCTTGCCCTTATGCTGACTCGAAGGTGGTGTAGTTTGAGGACTATTTCCTTCATGCGCAGCCGACTCTCTTAATGGACTGTAGATGGATCTATCCCCTTCTCAATTGGTTCGGTAGTACTTACCACTTCGTGTTGTACTTTTGCTCTAATCAGAGGTCATTCATTCGGTGTGCCTACACATAACGGAATTTTCGCACAGTAATATTTTAATTAGCAATGGCAATGTTTGCAAGAACTTACCTCTGAAACCTTTGAAGAACCTCTGCTCTGCCTTGGAATAGGATACGAACCGGCTGACTCGTGAACTCTATTACAAATCCCCCTAGCATCGCCACTATCCACTTAATGATCTACCATACGAGTGTTGGTAAAAAGGTCAATCTTCTCCAATTTTTGAATCAATTCTAGCGTCCACTGCGTAACTGATCGTCCTTCCAACAATTCTCCTGAAATCTAAGAGCCTCACTAACCACTCTTGAAGCTCGTGCTAAAAAATTACAAATAAAATTTCATAGACTTTGTGGACATACTTATTCTTCCAATTTCTCACTGCCGCCTGTGCCGTGATTCTCTTTTACTAAAATTCCTTTAATTTGTCTATCGAACCAATCTTCGAGCTCCGATCTCTTAGGTCTCCAATGGCCTCATGGCATTACTTTTGCTCTATCAAATGCTCCCGCCCCAAAAAGGCCAAGAACGAAACTATTTTATTGAGGGGTCTCGTTAGAGTTCCTACAACACCCTCCAAAAAATACATAAAATCATAACACACACTTCAAAATTTTTTGGAGCCCCCTTAAAACTAAAAAAGGAAAAAAGCCAAGTAAAGTTCTAAAGGCAAGTCGCTAAGTCGCATATGCATTATTTGCGACCCATGCGACCTATGCGACTCTGCGACCCTAAGGTCGCATAGGTCGCCAGGTCGCAAGAGTCATAATTTGATCAATTTGCGACCTTGCGACCTAGCGACCTTGAGGTCGCAAGGTCGCAAGGTCGCAAAATGAAGTTTCAAGGAAATTTGCGACTCAGCGACCTTGCGACCCAGCGACCTGAAGGTCGCAAGGTCGCAAGGTCGTAAACTTGCAACTTGCGACCTCATTAAATGTCCGCACGTGCGACCTTTTTATATAAGGTCGGGTCGCTAGGTCGCATTTGTGACTCTCAGCGAAATTCGTGGAGTTGCTCTGACAGGTTGACTGGCGCGTTTTATTCCGGGTAAGTTGCCTTTTTCCTCCCTATGTTTCCCTCTTAAGCATTTCTTGCCGTTTTTGAGCCTCCCCGCGGTCTTATTTATTTGCTGGATAGGATGGGGGGTTTTCTTTGGAGTTTCACCATCGTTTTGTTTCCCACAAACCCCAAGGTCACCCGTCTCTTGCCTAATTCCTCATGGTTGTGCCTTATGGTGAGTTTAGGCCCATTCAAACCGCAGACTTTTCCCGTTAAAGCAAGATGAGCCGCAAGGTCGCGCGCGCGCGAAACCCCCACCATGCGCAAGTGCGACCTGCGACCTAGCGACCAGGTCGCAAGGTCGCAAGGTCGCAAAACTCCCACTCAGCGACTCTGCGACCCTGCGACCTAGTCGCTAGGTCGCGAGGTCGCGGGTGAGTCATTTTTGTGGATGAGCGACCCAGCGACTCCCAGAGAACAGTCAATTAAATCTTTTACATGTACAGACTCTATTTAGCCATTTTCATCATGTCTTTCTTATCCTGGGATTCTGTTTTAAATGCAGCAGGCGAATTCAGAGCAGACACAGCACCGGTCCTCTCCGACTCTAGCAATATGGCACCCCGGGTATCCCGAAGGAGAAGCAGACAGGTGGTGGAGGAAGAATCAGACGCAGACATACAAACATCTCCGCCGCCAATATACAGAGACACCCTCTGCACCTTCGCAAAGGAGGATAGCCTCAGGTGGTATGAAGTATACCGTGAATTTGCCATGACAGAAGAGGAGCTCCCAGAAGATCTCCCGGACCGTGAAATATATCTGAAAGTCAAAAAGTCCAAATTGCACCTGGCTGGGTCACATCCTGCCATCTTTCCGTGCCCTGAGATGTTGGACTGGATCATACAGAAGACGGATCCGAAAAGCTTCGCAATCCGAGATAGTGCAGGGAAAGCTTTCGCAACATTGGAAAGTTCAAGAGCACAGGTCTACTACTCGCTACCCAAAGCAGAGGTGAACTTCACCCCAAGATGGTTTGCTGCAAATGAAGTGCCGATGGTTGACACGATCAGAAGATGGTGGGCAGAACCAGACAAATTTAAGATCAAAAAGGACTAGGAGTACCCGGTGGCCAGTCTGAGGAAGGTCTATAAGCTAGTGGCTGCCATGCTGTGCAGGATATACGGGCGTTCGGACGCCACCACCTTCAACGGAACATGGGCAACCATCATAGAACACGTAACAGTCCACGGCACTCGGTTCAATTGGGCTCGGATATTAATGGGCTCCATGCACACAAACTTGGCTTCAGCTTTAGCCCCAGATGAGGGAGCGCCATCAGAATTCTACATGGCTTCGTATCTATTAGATGTTGTCTGTGCCCAGATGCATGTCGAGGGATGGCCACATAACTGGGACCCCAAACAGACCCAGGCAATACACTTGCAGACCAGGGTATTCTGGGAATCTAGGTACAAGTCGGACATCGAGCAAATCTCTCACATATTCATGCCCGCCCTCTACGGGAAACTATTTGGTCAAGATGCCCCCTGCATGTCTTGGCGAGCAATGGAAACACTAGGTCAGGTGGCACACTGGTTCCCATTCGCCGAATTCACAATCATCCGAGTATTTGGCTCGTTTAAAGCACCACACGCTCTACCTAAGTTTGTTACCGACAAGGTGCTCATACAGGAGGTGTGTTTCCAGATGACCTTGGGCTTCTCTAACGTCCTTACCAAAGGGAAGAAGAAACCTTGGCCTGCTCTACCTCTCACCATTGGTGCCTATACGGTCAAAGACTCCAGAGAAGTAGCGCGTGAAGGGGAAGAGGTGAAAAGCTATCACTTCAGAAATCTGGACTCCCGAACTTACGATCCAGTCAGGATAGTCCCTGAACATTGTAAAAGGGCCAATTTCAGATGGAGTTATCAGCATGTCGAGCGCCCGGATGAGGACGAGAGAAGAAATTGGTATAACGCAAACCGGCATCTCGCGCCAGGAATCGACTCTGACCGAGAAGGAGAAGAGCATCAGAATTTAGGAGAAAGGAGCCAGAAGCTTGGAGGCTCTTCCTCCTCCAAAGATAAAAGAACACAGACCGGTACGGGACCTGACACCGCAGATCAGCAAAGGGAAGCAGAAGCACAAGCCAAACTGGAAGAGGAGAAGAAGAAGAAGGAAGATGAAGAGAAACGCAAGAAAGACGCCAGAACAGAACGAAAAAAGAAAAAAGAAGAGGAGAAAGAAAGACAGGAAAAGGAGGCACAGGCGGCGGCAGAAAAGGCACTGAAAGAGGAACTCGATAAAGTCGATCATCAGAAAAAGGCAGAACAGGCCGCCGAGGCAGAGAGGAAGAGGAAACAGGAAAAGGAAGCAGAGGCAGAGGCAGAACGCCGGAAGAAAGAAGAACAGGACAAGGCGGAAGCAGAGCGCCGGAAAAAGGAGAAAGAAAAGGGTCAAACGCAGGATGTAGAGGACGAGCTAATAGATGACATTGATCTATCTCCCCTGAATATCCCTGCAGGTGGCGCGGGAAGTAACCTCAATGTTGATGACTTTCCGGGGGAGCAAGAAGAAGAAGTCTTCGACTTGACCAGATTAACTTTTGACCAATTCTCTTTCAAGATACGGCAAGAGAAGAGGAAATCCTTAACGCCAGGCTACCCTGCCATCTCCACGGTCTCCACCGGAAAAGACATAGTCCCAGACACAAGGACAAATCTAGTTATGATAGCGTCAGCAGGCACCGCTTTTGCCGCAGCCACAGAGGAAAATGTCACGAGGATGAGCAGAGAAATTATTTCTTTACAGAACCGGCTAAAAGCGGCAGAGCAAGAGAAATCAAGGCTAGAAAATGAGATGCTCCAGCTCCAGGGTAGGCCCGCCCAAGTGAATGAGGTCCCACTGGCGGTCAGGAAGGAATGTGATGTGTTGGAGATGACAATGAGGCAAGTATACCAGGAAATGCTCACCCTGAAACAAACAGTGGCCCCATTGGCAGAGGCACGAGAAGAAACTAGGCAGAAACACGAACAGCTCAGGGAAGCCTCGGCAGCCTTGGACAAAATGATGAATTGGACAGCACAGTATCAGCAAGCTCCCGAACATGTGCCTCGGAAGGATTGGAGTCATACGCAAGAAGCCAAAGTACAAATTCGGATGAGTATGCAATCCAAAGACAAGCTGTCCAAAGATCTGGACAAAGTGATGTCTGCATATAATCACCTAATCAGTGGTATTGACTCCATGCACGCCCTTCATCACATTCCGTCATTAGGGGCACTAAATGAAACTAAAGGCTGGGAGCAGGTAGAGCAGGAAATTCAGTCTTTTCTGCAGCCCGTAAGACAAGCTGCTGCCGCACCAGAATTCGAGGCATCACAAGAGAACCTGAATCGGTTGCTTGTCACTCCAGTGCAAATCTACACCAAGCTTGCTTCTCTCTCAATGCTGATCTCTCAGAAGAAGGAGACTCTGGTGCCGAATGCTCTAGAATGTATGCATCGGATAAAAGAGGAAAGCCCTCTTGTCGCTCCTATAACGGCAGATTACCAGACTTGGAAAGACTTCATCAAAGGCAAGAAAGTCGACGCTCCAGAAACCTCAATTGCGCGACCACCTTCATAGTTTCAAACGCTGGGTCGCAGGTCGCACCTGCGACCAAGTCGCAGGTCGCATTTGCGACCAGGTCGCAGGTCGCATTTGCGACCAGGTCGCAGGTCGCAATTTTGGCAAACAGGAAGCTGAACCGTCGGGAAGCTGAACCGTCGGAAGGCCATAAGTGCGTCTGTTGAATCTATAAATACCCCTGTGGGGAACATTGTAGAGGCTGCTCTTTTAGGGACTGAAAGGCATTATTGCATTGTAACTGAAGAAGCATACTCTTGATATATGAAATACAATACATGTTACAACCCCTTTGATTGGATGATGTGTTTAGCTGTGACAACATTGTGTGTATTCTGCATGCAGTTTCAGAATATCTTCTGATTAATGAATCTGTGTTATTTAAAAGTATCATTCATGCACCATAGCTATCTGTGATTGTGTTGATGATGCTCAAGTTTACTATTTACTTCATGATGAATGTTAATGAACTGTTTTATTAGCATTTCGTTATATCCTTCGGAAAGTTAAGGGATATTCTTGCCACAAAGAACTGTTTCTTTGGCGGTTAGATCATCCTGCATGCATGCCTCATAGATGTGTTGCTAACGACATTTCTTGAGTGTATGCATTTTGTCTATTACCTTGCTACGCACAGTGTTATATATTGGTTTAATACATCAGTCATGTATTTTGTATCGTGTGAATGAGTGTATGTTTGCAGTTTCAATCAGGTTGCTTGAAACCGAAGAGATAGTCATTTAAGCGGTAGCCGGACCCACACCCCGGACGAGATCCCTACTCCAAACGGTTCAAAGTCTAATTGGGACTTTCTACCGGGGAGATCCCCTACTGTTGGCCGGACATATTTTCCCGTCAATGTGGTCCCACCTGTGTTCGAAGGTTAAGGTCACAATGAATCCTGTATTTCATCGCCCTTTTTCGGCAATGACCGACTTTCGCAGGCCAAGGTCTCACCCGAAGTAGTATGGGAGGGTGCTGGAACTAGGTTTCTGCACCTTGGGAGAGAGTAGGTAATTTAAGGCAGATATGTGTTGCAGTTTATTAGGTTCACACAGAATGAGTCTATTCTCAACTCTTTTAACAGCATAGTTAGGACATAACCATAACAAAGCTATTATGATTAACATATCTAATCAATACATTCGCATCCACGTGCGAATTAGCAAATACCATCACAGAACACTACAAACGCAGCCAATTCTAGATCACAGATACATTTGCAGCTTAAATAAATATCACAGATGCACTTCAACAGTAAACACAATCAATCCATATATCACAAAAGTACTTCAAATATATTCTACATTCATTAGCATCAAAGATCCACTTACAACCCAAACACATCCCGCGCACACAGCCTAACGGGGTCCGCACACAACAGGACTAAGGATCTCTGTGCACACAGCCAGCAGGAGTCCTTACCCAAAACAACCCAAATAGATCAATTCACACATAGCATCAATCTTATGTCTTTCTCTCTTACTAGACCCAACTATCTATCTATTTATAAAATCGTAGCCTTTTCTATCCTATGGTCCGCAAACCGTGGTTTGCAGACCCTAGAGCTACCCTTTAACCCATTACAAAACATTAGAGGCTTTGACCCACCCAAAAACCCCTACACAAGACTGAATATTACAAAATTATACCAAAAATGCATGTTAGCGAACCCCGTTCCAACAGTCTCGTACTCCTTCCAACAGAATCCTCCTCGCCTTTGCCACTTTCTTTTTCCATGCATCAAGTAATGCAGCATCTTTCGAAGCAGGCTTAGGAACGTCATTATCAATGAATTCCTTCAATCCATTATCTTCGAGTACTTCCTCTATACTATCCTTCCAAGCAATGTAGTTCGAGCTGCCCTCAAGTGCATACTCTAGCCGCAAGCCATTGAAATCAATTTAAATCAGTTGTAGCACCAAGAAAGTATTTTTGCAAATTCGAATTCTTTCCACCAACAAACTCATCTCCCGCTTCAAAATTTCATTTTTTTGTGCTCTGATACCATGTAGTAATTTAATACAAAATATGTATTGCCTGGATTCTCCTGATCTAACAATAATATGCTACCGTTAAATACAAAATCACTTCTACAAAATCTTTGCGGAATTTGAACAACAATCGCCAATCACAATATCATGAAGAAATATTAATCACACATAACACAGATAATTTTACCAAGAAAGCATAAAGCTAAAACACCAATATCTTCTATTATGTGTATATCATGGATCATGAAACAATTACATACAAATCTCCAATCCAAGAGCTCTTAGTACAATAGCTAACTATCTCACAGTATCATACAAAAATTGGCAAGTTCCTTAGCCAATTTACTGCCTCCAGACAGCCTGCCTCCATTACGCAATCCCTGCTGATATAAATCCCTGAAAGAATGTAATCCTGCTTGCCTTGACTGCGCAATCCTCATGGGTAGATCCAATGTGTGTGTGGTCGCATGTGTGCAACCACTAATGTCACAACTGATAGTCAATTTGTCCCTTTCACCTACATCTCAACTGGGTCTCCACTGGATCTGACATGCATGTAGTTAACAGTAGTAAATCTTCATTTTCATGTGATACCACTGATTGTGAATTAATTAATAATAAATTCACTTGATCTCTCACTAGTGTATCTTCAGTTACAACTAGCACAACTGAGTTTAACTCACTTAACTGAGTTAAAATACTTTACAACTTTCATAACTACACTTCCAACTCTGTTACAACTTCGAATCACTCAGTTACAACTAATTCCACTTGCATGTCCCACCAACCAACCTCTTAACTCGAAATTCCTATAGCTAATTTATTTTCCACTTCAGTTAACTATTTCCAAGTGCTCATTGACAATAGATTATTGTTTATTGTCCAACTATTATTAAGGGTTAATAATAGTCAATATGCATCTATAAATAGACATGGAATCTATAAATAGAACTTTCACATACATCTATAAATATAATTCATCTGTAAATATAATTTTCTCATGCATCTATAAATAGACATCATCTATAAATAGAATTTTCTCATGCATCTATAAATAGACATCCACCTAAAAATATCCCGAGGCTCCATCCTAGTGTAGGTGCATAATTTTCACTAGGACCTTCTTTTTGAGTCTCAATAAGTCTTTTGATTATTCACATTTAATAATTTTTTGTTGTGATGCCTATGCTCTTATTCCAAAGAATCAGTGTTCAAAGTTAGACCCAAAAGCAAAATTTTATGTCTTTGTTGGGTATGAATATGTGGTGAAAGGATACAAGTTGTGGGATCCTTCTTCCCGTAAGATAGTCATTAGTAGAGATGTAACATTTGATGAATATTCTCTTCTAAAATATGATGTTGGAAAATTTAACTGGAATAGGTATCACTAAGTCAACAAAGTTAGTTGGAGACTCAGCCTTATTCGGAAAGTCAGAAAGAAGAAGATACTTATGAAGAAAAAGGTGAAGAATATGCAAAGTAAACTATATAAGTTCAGCAACCAGTTACTCTAAGTAGGTCTACAATTAAAATAATAACACCAAAAATTTATGAATATTTTTATTCATCTATTGTATTGATTACTGAAGATGGAGAACCTTCTTGTTATCAGGAATCAATGGATGATGCGGATAGTGAAAAATGGAAGAAGGCCATGGACGAAGAAATGGATTCTTTAGCCAAGAATAAAACCTAGGATCTTGTAGAACTTCCTAAAGGGAGAAGTGTTGTCGGATGAAAATGGGTCTTCAAATTGAAGCGAAATGTTGATGCAAGTATTGAAAGATATAAGGCGGGGTTGATAGAAAAAAGGTATTCTCAGGTAGAAGGTATTGACTTTCATGATATTTTTTCACCAGTAGTAAAACTTGTTTCTATTCGTACTATGTTAGCACTAATTTCATTACTTGATCTTGAGTTAGAACATTTATATGTTAAAATAGATTTTCTTCATGGAGATTAGGATGAAGATATTTATATGGAACAACTAGAAGGTTTTGTACAAGGTTACAACAAAAGATTAGTTTGTGTTAGAACTCTGTAATTTACAGTATCACAAGCTGACTATGTACTTTCTCTTTGCAAATTTTTCATACGATTTCAATATTCAAAATATTTTCCAATGCAAGAATCAAAGGAAGCAATTAAGGCAGAGAGGCAAGGAGCAACATTAGACCATTAGCGAAGACAAAGGCAGCAGAGAAGAAGTTAAGTCAAAAAAATAGCAAAGGCAGAGTTTTGAACATGTTGGGCAGAGCCATGAATGTTTTTGGGTCAACTCATGCACATTCGGGTTAAGTTGTGAATGATTCATGTATTCTACAAACAAATAGAAAGAGACGAATGGGCACTGTAATATCCCAAAAGGGAAATAGCAGCAATACAAGACATAATAATGTAAACACAGCAAATATGAACATGACATAAGAGGGATGAATATGCAGCCATCGTTTTATTAAGATATTAGCAACAATATTCAAAAATATCTTGAGGGTCAAGCCACTTAAGCAATAAGAACAAGCCTCCCATGATCAGAACAATAAGCACATGAGTTGCTGCAACTGTATAGAATTCCGGAGAGCAGTGACAGCATTGTCTATATCAGTGCAGCTGATGTTGTAAACATACATAAATGAATTATGGCTGATAGATACAAAAGAAGTGCCCAGAAAAGAAGATGTGGGTTGTAATCCATGATTTCTAGCCAACCTGGAAAAGATTGCTAGAAATGCCAAGAAATATACAATGTGACAAATAAACCTGGGGTTAATATGCCACTGCAAACTAGAACTGAAATGGAATGAGGATATGATAGATCTAAAATGATAATTTCCTCCTCCAATGGTATTTCTCAATAGAAGGTTGATCCCTCTATTCAGAAATAAACCCTCCTAATGTGCTCAATGAACCCTCCCAGCAACTGCCTCCAAAAAAAACGCAATTTTGGTTTATGACTGTGCGGTGAGGGATGGTAGATGGTTGGCTTGATGAAAAATATGTAAAAATATGCCTAGGAGCCCTCCTTGCTAATCCTCCAATGGATAGGCTACCTCTCCACTGAAAAACAAACCCATAAATGGCTCAATGTGATCCTCCTTTGCTGCACCCTGCAACACAACCCAGCTCTAAACAAAAAATGCATTGTAGCTGAAGGAGGTAGCTTTGAAAAAATTCCAGAATGAGGAAATTTAGCTCAAAGAACCTCTCCTTCCCTAAGGATGAGGTATGGATTCCCAATCAGGAACACTCTTGTGCTAAACAACATAGCAACCTTGCTAAACAGCAAAAGGAAGCAAAGTCTAAACAGACCAATATCAATAATAATCTAAAACATGAATAAAAATGGCTGCCATCCCCTCCATATATATTGTGTGAGCTTCCTCACATTGGATCCCATCCATACTTGCCACTAAGCTCATGCAAGTTGTCCTCCACTAAAACTGCATTGTCTCATCATGAATGCCACTCCTACATGACAGTGTTGTTGACTTGGTCAAAGTTGACCCATTCAACATGGATCCCCTCCAATTCACACCCAAAGGTGCTTAATCCAGCTACTTATTCTTCCTCCTTTCACATTAGGAGTGTTATTATGCCTCCTAAATAGCTTTATGGGCCTCCCCACCCATTTATTCACCTACCTAGAGATAAAACAAACTATAATATTTCATTTAGCTGAAGGCTAAATTTTTGGAATATTACAGTCCTCCCCTCCAAAATTTTGTTTGTCCTCAAGCAACTGTAAAGGTGGAGAAAAATTCCTCCTTTCCTCTTCTTGTAGCCTCCTCATCAATAGTCCCCACCACTGCTCAAAATAATCTGCAATAAATCTTCCCTCCAATGGTTCCTCCCAAGTATGCAAAACCAAATGGCTCACATCATGAGAAAGTGGAAGGTGTAAGTGGAAACCTTCTTGTTGTCCAATGGCCTCCTCAAGGTAAGAGTGATGAAAAACATATGGGATCTCATTCCCAATGAGAGACTCCCATACCCATGCTATCATCCAAATGAAATGAGCCATTCTAGGTAGCTCATCAAAGAAATCCTCAACCCCCGTTTTATGCAATGTATTGGGGCTGCATGGAGAGATTAAATTTTTCCACCCCAGTTGTTTCTCTCTCCATTTATGGTATGTATGGGGCTGCTACTGATCTTGGGCTGAAATATTATAGCCTCCAATAATGACCCAAGTCACCCCACCAAACAAAACATCCATGAAGTGCCTCTCCCAATAAATCAAGTTCTCCAAATGGCTCCTCCTGTATGAAGACAAGAGATGTAGTGTGGTAATCATGGGTTGCACATTGTTTCTCCTAAAACATGCAACATATAAAGTAGGGAGAATCATACTCCCAATGGGCACCTTCAACTCTTGTGCCACCCTCCCAACAAATCTTCCCATAAACATAAGAACACCATCAATATGTGAGAGCAAAAACAAATAGAAACAAGTTGACATATGACAACCGGGAGGTGGATCATATTTCCACATATGGAACTAGCGCAGTGCATCCCCTGCCTGCCTCAAAACAAATAATAACAAGTGTCTTTTCAGCCACTTTTTTGTTTCCACAATCATCCTAAAAGATAGGATCATGAAAGTAAAATGTGGTGCCAATGGTGCACACCAAGAATCATGTGGCCTCCCCCAAAAACCACCGATAGAATGGCCAACATCAATGTTGCAAATGACCTCACGTACATTACAATACAATATACAAGAAGGAAAGATCCTCCTTGGTACAATAGGATGCTCACAAAAAGTAAAGGAATACAAATCATAGTGCATAAGTGTACATCCTCTACTATGTACCTTGGTCATTGAGCTGAAATGGCTCAACTGAAAGTTTTCCCTCACTCTCAATGAGTAGGGAATTGGTTGTGACAACCTCCCCATCATCATTTGGGCTATGCATCTCTCCATATGTTGATATACATCCTGTTGGATGCCCTCCCAAGTGAACTCCTCCATCAAGGAATGATATGCATCAAAGTGCATGGAAAGAAAGTCCATGTGTTGCATGTAGCAACTTCTCCTTGAGCTCAGAAGCTCTAGTCAAGAAGAATATTCCATAAGAATAGATGACCTCATCATCCACCATGTATCTATCATCTCCCTCTAAGTCATCAAGAATCATGCAGGCACCAAGATCCTTGGATTACTCTACCAAAAGTTGAGAACTCCAATATGGATCAACCCTCCTAAGAGATAGCGTTGAAGATCTGAAATGTGAAGCTCCCCACATGTTGTTGTCTTTTCCTTTGACATCCCTCATGCAAAATCCATCCTCCAAAGTGCTGTCATGCCCATCATACAGCTGCTCATGCTCAAGTAGAAGTGGTGACCTTTGGAAGTTGGCCTCCCATGAGATGCTACCATCCAAAAGGAACCTCCTGATCTTGGCCAATGTAAGCATGAGTGGCCTCCATCTACTCCAATACATTGAGGATCCCTTCCTCAAAGGAAGTACCCTCTGTTTCTCCAAATCCATGGAGCAGATCTCTTGCAGCATAGTGGTGCCATCCTCCATCACTGCAGCAACTTTTTTCAGCGCAGAATATGTAGTGAGAGTGGGTAATGTTGAAAATGGGAGAATGTCTCCCTCCTCCTTAAGTCTATCCCAGACTCTCTGCGTTGTACGAGACCCCTCCAACTTATCCACCTATCTGGGATCTAAGAGTGGTGAACCAAATGGCAAGATGTCTCTCACCAACTCTAGATCTAGTGGCCTCCCGGGTGGAATGCCCCCATGTTGTGAGACATCAAAATCTAAAGTGGACTGTATATATGAGTGGACTGATTTGTCCCTCCTTTCACTGCGTAATACAGTCTCCTTATTCTGTGAAAAAACCTCTTGAAATAGATAAGGGTGAATGCTCATCATCCCTTGATGTTGATCCCTCTTCTCTTCTTCTCCACCCATCTCACAATCCACCAAAGCTGATACATGCTGATCCGTAAGTGTGCTTTGGTTCCCACATGTTGCATCATTTGGAACTCCTTGCAAAGACACAAGGGCTCCTCTAATGGAAGAAATGGCTCCCTTTCCATGTCCATGTGGTGATGGATCTCCTCCTGATGGTACAGCATTTTTAGCTCTTCTTTTCTCATCCCCTTCATCAATATTTGAGAATGCCTCATCATCAATGAGAGACCCTAGATCTTGTTCTTCCCTTGAAGGAGGAATCTCCATGTCTTCATCTATAGAAGAGGGCTCTTCAAGAAGTGGGGATCTTTCCCTTGGAAAAGTATCATGCATGTTTTTATTCCCTTCAATATAAATATGGAGTGAAGTTGGAAAAATAGATCTCTCCAACTCATGCAAAGGTTTTGAGTTTTTGGGTTCAACAAAAGATGTTTCACAATGCTTAATATCAAATCTTCTCACTAATTTCTTAGTGAACCTTACATAAGTGTTTACATTTTCATGATAAAATGAAGCAGAACTATAAAACCACCAATCATAGGCCATACCTTTGAGGTGCAGCGGTGCTACTCTAATGGCCTCCTTTTCTGAGATTTGGTGTAGCTAAAAATAGGAATCTAGCTCCCTCACCCAAGCCTTGGCTGTGCACTTTGTTGATCCATAAAATTTAGATAGAAATATTCTACCTCTCTTGCTTCTATTATGGTTGCTAGATCTTTTTTCTTCCTTGAGTTGGAAAAACCCTTGGAAGTCCAAGTGCTTTTTGAATCTCCATGATTGAGACTCATACTCCTGAAGATAGACACTCAAGGTCTCCTCCCTTGGTGCATCTTCTTCCTCCATCCTTCTTGAAGTGAATGTGGGCAATAAACTACACTGTGGATCTGCATGTGTGGCTGAATGTCCACACCCATTATGTGAATATCTAGGGCTTGCTTCGCTTTCAAACCCTCTTGGAAATTTTCTACACCTCTCCCCTTTCATCTCCTTGAGATCTTCCTTGATATTTTTCACGGTTTGGAAAAGAAGCTGGGAGATCCTCTCTTCCTTCATTTCTCCAAATAATGGAGTCATGCCTTTGTTTCTTTTGTATAAATTCTCCTTCCTATGATAATCTTCTCCTCATAATGGCATAATGTATTGAATGCACAGGCTGAGCCAAGATTATGCTCTGATACCACTGTAATATTCCAAAAAGGAAATATCAGCAATACAAGACATAATAATGTAAAACACATAAAATATGAACATGACATAAGAGGAATCAATATGCAGCCATCATTTTATTAAGATATCAACAAAAATAGACAAAAATATCTTGAGGGTCAAGCCACTCAAGCAATAAGAACAAGCCTCCCATGATCACAATAATAAGCACATGAGTTACTGCAACTGTATAGAATGTCGGAGAGCAGTGACAGCGCTGTCTATATTAGTGTAGTTGATGTTGTAAACATACATAAATGAATTATGGCTGATAGATACAAAATAAGTTCCAAAAAATAAGATGTGGGCTCTAATCCATGATTTCTAGCCAACCCAGAAAAGATTGCTAGAAATGCCAATAAATATACAATGTGATAAATAACCCTGGGGTTAATATGCCACTACAAACTGGAACTGAAATGGAATGAGAATATGATAGATCTGAAATTATAATGTCCTCCTCCAATGGTATTTCTCAATAGAAGGTCGATCCCTCTATTCAAAAATAAACCCTCCTGATGTGCTCAATGAACCCTCCCAGCAACTGCCTCCAAAAATAACGCAGTTTTGGTTTATGACTGTGCTGTGAGGGATGGTAGATGGTTGGCCTGATGCCAAAGATGTAAAAATATTCCCAGGAGCCCTCCTTGCTGATCTTCCAATGGATAGGCTACCTCTCCACTGAAAAAAAAGCCCAGAAATGGCTCAATGTGATCCTCCTTTACTGCACCCTGCAACACAACCCAGCTCTAAACAGAAACTGTGATGTAGCTGAAGGAGGTAACTTGGCCAGAGTTTCGAAATGAGGAAATGCAGCTCAAAGAACCTCTCCTTCCCTAAGTATGAGGTAGGGATTCCCGATCAGGAACACCCTTGTGCTAAACAGCACAGCAACCCTACTAAACAGCAAAAGGAAGCAAAGTCTAAACAGACCAATATCAATAATAATCTAAAACATGAATAACAATGGCTTCCATCCCCTCCATTTATAGTGTGTGAGCTTCCTCACATTGGGTCCCATCCATACTTTCCACTAAGCTCATGCAAGTTGTCCTCCACTAAAACTGTGTTGTCTCATCATGAATGCCACTCCTACATGACAGCGTTGTTGACTTGGTCAAAGTTGACCCATTCAACATGGATCCCTCCAATTCACACCCAAAGGTGCCTAATCCAGCTGCTTATTCTTCCTCCTTTCACATTAGGAGTGTTATTATGCCTCCTAAAGAGATTTAAGGGCCTCCCCACCCTTTTATTCACCTACCTAGAGATAAAACAAACTATAATATTCCATTTAGCTTAAGGCTAAATTTTTGGAATATTACAGGCACGGCCAAATTCCAAAATCCTTTCATTGTCGTCTCCTACGAACCTTCTGAATGCGATATACGATAAAGTGGGACCCATTCACCTGCCACACTTCGTTTTCATTCCATTTCCCTTAAAAATCATTAAACTTTACCATTTTCTGCCTTTCCAGTTTATCTTTCTATTTTACCTTTTTCATCGCTATATCATTGTTTTACCTCTGCCTTCCCACTTCCTTGATTGCGATTAAAGTGGGGCCATTCTCCCTGACACGTCACCCTTTCCCCCACCATCCATCGCATTTTTCAAATTATAACTTGTTCCATTCCTCCAAACATTAAAACTTGTGATCGCCAATTTACGATATATCACATCGCACATTTTATAACTTACCGTTAAGCGCAAGCAATGTATTTTTTTTCGATGCGGTTAGCACCACCGTAATACTCCGATCACCATTGTATGATGTTCCTTCACTACCATTCCCATTCCATTCGCCACTTTATAAACTCCATCGATTCAATGGGCTCCACCTCCACCATGCCACATCATCCTCCAACAGTGCAAATCACACTTCACTGGTTTTAGCATTTACCACATTTCCTAACCTATAAACTTTTCAACGTGTGGTAAAGTATAAACATTGTGATGTGCAATGAGGGTGGGTCCCAATCGCATGTCACACTTTGCAATATTATCATTTAACCCCCGCGCTCATAACAAAACCTAAGATTTTTTATTTGTGATGCAGTCAGTCCCACCTTACCTACCACGTCACATCTCTCTCCCTCGCACTTCGCACTTCGCGTGTTTTATAGTTTACCTTCCATGACTTATAGCAAAACCTTCTGACTTGCTATTTGCAATGTAATCGAGTCCCACCTTACCTGCCACATCAACTCCCTCTTCGCATCGCATCGCCAATTCCTTTTCTCTTATCATAAACTGTAAATATTGCGATGTGTGATATTTCTATGGATTCGATGAAGTTCATAATCAAAATCTACAGAATTTCAAATCTAGATATATGATTTTTTACGTTGTTTTGTTTGAAAAAGGGTTAAACATGGCCGAAAGGACTCAGGTAGAAAAAATACACCAAGGTTCAAGTCAGGAAAAGCATTTTTACAAAATTATTATGTTATAACGGCATAAGAGGAAAATGTAGCAAACATCGACACAGTCACTAGTCCATGAAAAGTGACTAGCACTACACTATATTTGATTACCCAATGTCGGTTTCTTGCAAAACAGAGTCAAATGTCAGAGCCACCATTGGTTGCATCTTCGTGACCATCATAGCCACCTCAAAGCTTGTTATTTGATCTTACGAAGAGCCATCAGAGCATTTGGATCCATGAATTGATCTGAAATTACTTGCTAGTTAATGTTGTGCTAGTTTCATTTCAGATATAAAATTTTCTTTGCATTGTTTTACTTATCCTTCATGAGTTTGTTTAAGAGCATGTGATTGGAAAACAGTGTACTTAGTGAAATTATGAGCTTTTCATAAGCTTAAAAAGCATAATTTTAAATGAAAGAACAGAAGCAATGGTAAACACAGCAAGCCATATAACATATCTTAACACAAAGAATTTTGATAAAGGATTTCACCCCTCTTGGGCTACATCTCCTTGGTCCATCTTCACAGTGAGACCTTTGTATTAGATTCAAGTGTGCTCAAATTGTTGTTACAAGCCTCAAAACCTCTTGGAACCTATTCCAATGAGTTTATAACATCAAAATCTCCCAAAAATGACTATTTTTTTGTTGTATTTAGACTCTGTATGCTCTAGAAATGACCCCAACACCTGTTGGCCCTGGCCTTCAACACTTGTATATCACCTTTTCTGCCTCTAAAACCTACTCCATTGAGTTCCTAGCATGAAAATTAGCTCGAAATGACTTTTATTGAGCTCATTTTGGTCAAAAATTGAGTGAGTTATGACCAAAATGACTTTTGCCCCAATTTCTCCTCCAAAACTCGAGAAATTGCCAGTTAAATTTCTAAAATTGGAAATTCCACCAAGTTTGGCACTGCCTCCGAAAATTTCGCTAACTTAATCATCATGATTAACTAGTGCTAATAGCGCTTACAAGAGAAAAGTGTGGTTTAATTGGAATAAGCACATTTAGCGCAAATCTTGTTTTAATGTCACTAAACCACATTTAAAGTTTAATTAATTGCGATTAACAAATCCCGTTGTTCGTTTTGAATTAGTGCCTGGTTCTGCACTTTTGGCCACATGGGGAGGGGGCTGCCCCACGTGGCTGGCCCCCTTCAACCCCAACAGTCGGACATATATACTTTAAATTTTTTCCAAGAGCTATACGGGTAAGAACTACCCAACAGCAAAGTTGGTTATGCGAGCAGTTTGTTGGCAGGAGGTCAGGGGTTCGAGCCCCAACCCTGCCACATAATTTTGCACCAATGCACAAAGATCCTTCGCCATATATGTCAGTTCGCCAGTTTAACTTGCTCGATATTTGAATAGAATCTCCTCCAAAAATGGTAAAGTCCATCGGTTTTATATGTAAGTTTGAAATTATATATTAATTTATATATTATACATATTCAAAATTCGACCATAACCAATGTTCCAAAACTTAACATAGATGATAATTCGACCTTCCAACATGTCCTGCCATGGGGGGTACATGGCATGCCACGTGGCCCTTCCCCATTGACCACCATATAAAAATAAATGCCAATTTAATAAAATTTCACTCAGACTTAGGAATAAAAAAATTTCACTTCCTAGTCATCATCGGCGAATCTAGTGGTGCCACTTGGCACAGTGTCATTGGTTTTTTCTGGAGAATATTCTTGCAAATGATGATTGTACCTACCACATCAGCATTCTACCTATTTTGCTCATTTTTTGCATGTTTTGGAAAACAAACAACAGATGATAACTAAGCCATACGAACTCAGATTTTGATGAAACGAGTTGTGTCGAAATCCTAGCGACAAACTCTATCCAGTCGTTCAGGTTGAAGCAATTTCGAGCACTTTCAATTTTTAGCTAAAACTTGAGCTTTAGATCATTCCTTCCCAGTAGAATCCTTTTGGACCCCAAAATATATTATCAATTGTTCAGCAAGTGAAAGTAAAACTCCATCACTTTTCCAATCTCCAACCATTTTTCCTTTGAAGGATTTTGACCTTTAAGTCCAACTCTAAGGTATTCAACATCCCCTCTTCTTGAAGTTCTGATTCTTATGTCAAGTATGAGATCTTGCTGAAGTTCATCAAGGTATTCTAGTGAGAAATCATCTATTGATGGTAGTTTAACATGCTCTCCTTGATCATCAAACAAAGGAGGCTCAAACAATCTCAAATTCTCAACATTAACGACAGAATAAATTTGCATATAAGGAGGAAAATCTAGCTTGAATGCATTTGTACCAATATTTTCCAAAATTTTAAATGGACCATAACGGATTGGTTTGAGCTTTTTACCTTCCCCTTGCAATCTTTCTTTGCGTACATACAACCAAACTTCATCTCCAACTTGGAATTTGTGATCAACCCAATGTTTTTCATGCCTTGCCTTGTAGTTTCTTTGAATCTTCTCAAGTTTATCTCGCATTGTGTGATGTACCAACTGAATTTTCTCAATGAACTTTCTTGCTTTATCTATGTCACTATGTCCATCTATAGCAACATCTTTCTCAAAGATAAATTCCAATGGAGATCTTGGAAAGTAACCAAAACATGCCTCAAATGGCGATGTATTTGTGGAAGAATGTTTTTCCTGGTTATATGCATGATGTATGTAGTGTAATTGTTTGTCCCACAACTTGGGATGCTTTATGCAATAGCCTATTAGAATATGAATAACAATCCTATTTACCACCTCTTTTTGACCATCTGTCTGTAGATGAAATGTTGCACTCTTCTTGAACTTTGTATCCATCATGTTCCATAATTTTGTCCAAAAATTCCCAACAAATTGAGAATCTCGATCACTTACAATAGAAGTAGGAAGACTAAAATGGATCCATACATTTTGAAAGAAAATATTAGCGGTTTTTTCAACTCTAATATTTTTCTTACATGCCATCAAAATGCACATTTTGTTGAACCTATCTACCACAACATACAAATAAGCATGACCTTTCCTTGACATAGGAAGGCCTCCTACAAAATCCTTTGAGACTCCCAAGGATGAGAAGGAATTAGAAGTGGTGTGTACAAACCAAGCTTCCTATTACTAGGCTTACTTGTTGCACATAAAGAACATCCTCTAATAAAACTAGAAACGCTTTCATTCATGTGTGGCCAATAACAATACCTTTGCAGATGCGCTATTGTCTTTCCTACACCGAAATGTCCTGCAATCAATGATGTGTGCACCTCCCTTATGATATTGTTTCTTTATCCCATACATAACTTGCCCAAGTGATACAACAAACTATTATGCAGATGATAATCTAACTCTTCACTTTGGTTTCCCTTACTCAAGTTCTCATACACATCTTGAAAATCACTATCATTCACATATTGTTACATGTAAATTTCATTTATAATAGAATTTTGCTTGAGAATAATAGTTGAATTTATAACAGGC